>WNYA01000132.1:0-117147 GCA_019512145.1 Engystomops pustulosus | reverse complement strand
AGTGCAGTAATGATCTGCAGCTCTGGAAGTGACTGGAGTATGAGCAGTGTAGTAATGATCCGAAGCTCTGGATGTGACTGGAGTATGAGCAGTGTAGTAATGATCCAAAGCTCTGGATGTGACTGGAGTATGAGGAGTGCAGTAATGATCTGCAGCTATGGATGTGACTGGGGTATGAGTGGAGTAATCTGCAGGTCTGGGTGTAGATCTTAAGCTTCATTTCATTGTATGTGCATAAGAGCAAGCCAGTGTTAAATATTGTCCCTGGAGCAATGTATAATGTGTCCGCACACTGCTGTGCTCTGTGCCGTCGGTATACTGTCCCTGTAATTACTGCTCACACTGCAGTGTTGGAGAGTGGTGGGATCAGGTTGTTATGTATGTTAGTAGCAAGAGGACTGTGAAATATGGATGTATATTCCAGGATTGTAATTGTGCCAAGTGCATAGGGTGTGTCCTCACACTGCTGTGCTCTTTGTTCTCTGCAGCCAGTGGGAAAGTGCTTTCCCACGATACGTTGCACTTTTTAATGCGGTTTTGACGCATTCCAAAGCTTAAGCCTTGATCACATGCCAAGGTTACATTGCGTTTCCACTGCATCTGCTAAAACGCAATATAACCTCATGTGATCAAGGCTGAAGCCTCTGGAATGCAGCAAAAACGCATCAAAAAACACGACGCATAGTGTGAAAGTGTCCTGACACTGCTGTGCTCTGTGTTCTCTGCAGCCAGTGTTACAGAGCTTTGTGAAAGTATTGGGCCCCCTGGAACTTCTCTACCCTTTGCCACATTTCAGGCTTCAAACATAAAGATATAAAATTGTAATTTTTTGGGACACATTTGTAAAGTGGAATGAAATGTATCGGATAGTTTAAACATTTGTAAAAAAAAAAAAAAGTGGGGGAGATGCAGCCAAGAGACCCCTGACCCCTTTGGATGGACTGCAGAGATCTACAGCCGAGGTGGGAGAGTCTGTCCATAGGACAACAATCAGTCACTGCACAAATCTGCCCCTTATGGAAGAGGCAAGAAGAAAGACATTTCTCACAGATATCAAAAAAAAGTGACCACAAGCCGTTGGGGAGACACTGAACATGTAGAAGGGGGTGCTCTGGTCAGAGGTAACCAAAATCCAAGTTTTTGGCCACAATGCCAAATGATGTTTGCTGTAAAAGCAACACATCCCCACTGTCACACATGGCGAGGGCCACGATCACCACTATCACACATGGCGGGGGCACCATCCTCACTGCCACACATGATGGTGGCGGCATGATCCCCACTATTACACATGGTAGGGGCACCATCCCCACTGTCACACAAGGCGGGGGCGGCGTCATGGTTTGGGCTTTTCTTCAGCAGAATCAGGGAAGATGGTTAAAATTGATGGGAAGATGGAAGGAGCCAAATACTGGACCATCCTGGAAGAAAACCCGTCCGTTGGAGTCTGCAATAGACCTGAGACTGGGACGGAGATTTTTCTTCCAACAAGACAATGATCCCAAACATAAAGCAAAATCTACAATGGAAGGTTCACAAATAACTGTATCCAGGTGATAGAACGGCCGAGTCACATCCAGACCCGAATCCAATCCAGAATCTCTGGAAAGAGCTGAAAACTACTGCTCACAAATGCTTCATCCGACCTCCCTGAGCTCCGGCTGTTCTCCAAGGAAGAATGGGAAGAATTTCAGTCTCTCCATGTGCAAAACTGATAGAGACCTGATGCCCCAAGAGCCTGCAGCTGTAATCACAGCAATAGGGGGCGCTACAAATAATAATACTAATCTTTATTTACATAGCGCCATCAAATTTCGTAGCGCTTTACAAATCATAGGGGACATATACAACTATATTACATTACAAAGAACAAACAGTCATATGGAACAATAGGAGTGAGGGCCCTGCTCACAAGAGCTTACAGACTATGAGGATGAGGGGGTGACACAAGAGGTTGTATAATGGTCCAGCCATTCTTTATAAGGGAATTAACTTAAGGGGCCAAATAACATTGCACGTCCCACTTTTCGGTTTATTATTTATTTTATTTTTTTTTACAAAAGTTTAAAATATCCAATAAAGGGGGTGCTACAGAGCGGTGCTGCTGGTTGTGGGTATGGCAGGGCAGGTGCTGTTATTGATGGGCACTGCAGGTTGTGGGTGCTGCAGGGAAGGTGCTATTATTGATGGGCACTGCTGAGTGGGTGCTGGGTGTTTTGTTTATAATGCGTTGGCTCATATTCTGGATGATGAGGTTATCATTGTCTTTGACCTGAGAACAATGAGTACAAGTTGGTGCAGGCAGCGCCGCTCACACGAGATGCTCTGCAGAGTTGCTCTGACACACGGCCTCTAATTTCCTACACTGTGAATCATATGCGGTGACACAATGTGCCGCACTACAAGACGAAGGAATGGAGTCACCTGCTGTATGTCCCGCTCTCCTCCTGTCATGGCGGATCTGCATACACACGGTGCTTGTTACTGACCGTAAGTATCTATGGCTGTGTGCGAACGCTGCCACAAGATTAGGTGCATCTATACTAAATTGCAGCTGAATGAGCAGGAATACAAGCAACAGACTTGTATACACTGCACACAGAGGGATGAGGGGATCCAGCTCCCCTCCTCATAGTTGTGGATGCAGCTCTGGTTGAGAAAGTAGAACACTTACTGAAGGCAGCAGCATACAGAACATCACTCAGCAGTACTGATCAGTATAGCTGTGGATCCAGCTCTGGGTGAGAAATCAGAACAGTGACTGGAAGCAGCAGCATACAGAACATCACTCAACAGTAATGATGAATGTAGCTGTAGTTACAGCTCTGGGTGAGAAAGTAGAACACTTACTGAAGGCAGCAGCATACAGAACATCACTCAGCAGTACTGAGCATTGTAGCTGTGGATACAGGGTGAAAAAGTATAACACTTACTGGAAGCAGCAGCATTGGCTGCTGCCCCTTCACCCTAAACTTGGATGTGCAGAGTGGGTGATGCACGCAGGAGGCAGCGGAGGGTCTTCTCTGTGATAATAACTACTACTATTCTTCTTTTCTTACTACTTCAGGGGCTCCTCAATGGAGGGGTGCGGCTGATGTTCACATGGCACCATGGTACACACAATTATGTAAGTTATAGATGTGCAGGTAGGTCACATGACTCAGGAGCTGGCACATATCTCCTCTAATGCCTTACAAGTATTCATTAGTGCGTGGGTGAAATCTAACCAAGCGTAAGAACCGGTTCATTGACATCTGCAGCTGGAATGAAGCAACTTGTTTTCCTTCTGTCAACAACATCTAGTAAATGCAATCCCAAAATGTGGACAGAGTCAGGGAGGGGCCAAGGTGCAGGAACTGAACATATAAGGAATACATACACTGGGGATCATCACTAGAGAGCACACACTCTCCTGAGTGTCACTCGCGGTCATTGTGTGTCCTGACATGAGGAATAGATCAGGATTTTATCTTATTTCATAAACTGTGAATATTCTAAAGCTCAGAATAAAAATGTAAATGAGATAATTATAAAAGACACTGATCAGGATCCCCGCAGGTTATTGGCAGCAACTTTGTATAAATGTCCTGCCATCCCGAAGTGACTGAAACCCCTGGCAGCAGGTTGTCCAAATAAAAGGAGTGACCATAGCCAGAGAAGTTATTCTAAGTCTGATTTCTAGAATATTCCATCTTCCATCACAAACTCATTCAAGTGCCCCAAGAAGGCCGGTCACCCCTGACAGACAAATGTAAGAGAGGACAGGATAATGCGGAGAATCTCCATGGGGAATTGTTTCATCACTGCAACTGGAATTGCCGCCAGTTCAGCACTGAACAGGGAAAGGGTCTGTCTCCACATACAGTGTCACAACAGCATTAGTTAACTGAGGAAAGACTGAACCCAAAGTGTGTATAGAAGTCAGTGAAAGGTGGTGGAGGAAGTGTCATGGTTTGGGGAATGTTTTCTGAAGCAGAAGTTGGACCTCTCATACAGCTACATGACAGAGTGACTGCAAGTGTGTATGAGAAGCTTCTTCTACAACACTTGGTTCCTTCCTTGTGTTCTTCACTCAATCAGCAGCAATTTTCATGCAGGACATTGCTCCCTGTCACACAGAAAAACGGGTAAAGCAGTTGCTTGTAAGAGAAAACACTGAAACCATGAAATGGCCACAGCCCAGAGTCCTGATCTAAACCCAATAGAAAACCAGGAAAATCCTTGGTGACAAAGTTCTGGCCAAGAAACCCACAACAGTCACAGAACTGTGGAAAAGACTGGAAGAAGAGCGGAGCAGATCCCAGCAGAGCCGTGTGAGAGAAGAATGATATCCTATGGCCGGTGCTGAGGTCCTGTGGCCGGTGCTGAGGTCCTGTGCTCTCCCTACTGACTGGTGACTGCTGGGACCTGCATAAAATGTCATTATAATCTTTCCCTGTGCTACAGTCATCGCTGTTCTCTAATTATCATCATCACGTTTTAGTTATAAAGGTTTTATGTAGATACTTTGGTAATTGTGTAGACCCTGTTCTAGTGACCTGCAGACCCCTTACACATCCATCACATGTTCAACAATGGGGATGACATTTTTGAAAAAATCAAGTGATCAGACCTTGTTCTCTGATCTCTAGTGTATATATAATAATGGGAACACAACACAATGTACCTCCAAGACATCATCCTGTCCAGTTAGGAATCTAACTGATTGTGAATCAATTTTTCTTGGAGCAGGTAGAGATGAGTAAAACAACCCCTATAAAGGAGATTGATAAGGTGGTGACCACAGACCATTTCTCGGTTTTGGTCTCTTTTTTGCATAATGCTCTCAACCCTAGAGGTAGCACCGGGCTACAACTCACAGAAGTGGATCAGGTTGTGCAGCGAGTCCAGGCATCTACAGAACTGTGACAAGAATGTTATCTGTGTTATGTGATAATGTTATCAGCACAGTGTCCAGAGCATGGAGCAGATACCAGAAGACATGGAGAGGGAGCATATACCAGGAGACAGGCCAATACACCAGGGACATGAGGAATAGATCAGGATTTTATCTTATTCCATAAACTGTGAAGATTCTAAAGCTCAGAATAAACATGTAAATGAGATAATTATAAAAGACACTGATCAGGATCTCTGCAGGTTATTGGTGATTATTTCCCCCATTATCTATAAACCTGATGTAACCGGCAGTAATTTTACATGTGTCTCTGACTTAGTATAAATGTTCCGACATTCCGAAGTGAGTGAAACCCCTGGCAGCAGGTTGTCCAGATGAAAGGGGTGACCCTATCAGCCATAGCAAGAGAAGATGTTCCAAGTCTGTGATTTGTAGGAATTTGTATCTTTACAACATCAAAAACTCATTCAAGTGCCCCAAATAGGCCGGTCACCCCTGAAAGACAAATGTAAGAGAGGACAGGATAATGCGGAGAATCTCCATAGGGAATCTTTTCATCACTGCAACTGGAATTGCCGTCAGTTCAGCACTGAAGAGGGAAAGGGTCTGTCTCCTCATACAGTGTCACAACATTTAAGAACATTTGGACTGAAAGCCGACTCTACACCGACCGAACCTCTCATCAACAGAAAGAATCAAAAGGCTAGACTCACCTTTACTGAGGAGCATGTTGTATGGACAGAGAAGTGTCCACAGGTCATTTTAGTCATGAACCAAATGTAATCTATTTGCATCTGATGAGAAAAATTATGTTCATTGACAAACTGATGAAGGACTGAGCCAAAAGTGTGTAAAGAAGTCAGTGAAAGGTGGTGGAGGAAGTGTCAAGGTTTGGGGAATGACAACGTGACAACACTGAAACAATGCAATGGTCACAGCTCAGAATCCTGATCTTTACCCAATAGAAAATCTATGGAAAATTCTTGGAAACAATGTTATGGCCAAAGGCCTGTGCAGTGCAGCAGTCATTACTGTTCTCTAATTATCATCACATCTTATGTATAGAACGGTTTTAGGTTGATACTGTAATGTACATACAACATTACTTATCCTGTACTGATCCTGAGTTACATCCTGTATTATACTCCAGAGCTGCACTCACTATTCTGGAGAGGGAGCATATACCAGGAGACAGGCCAATACACCAGGAGACATAGAGGAGGAACAGATACCAGGAGACATGGAGAGGGAGCATATACCAGGAGACAGGCCAGTGCACCAGGAAACATGGAGGAGGAGCAGATACCAGGAGACATGGAGGGGGAGCAAATACCAGAAGACAGGCCAGTGCACCAGGAAACACGGAGGAAGAGCAGATACCAGGAGACATGAAGGTGGAGCAAACACCAGAAGACAGGTGAGTACTCCAGCAGACATGGAGGGGGAGTAGATACCAGGAGACAGGCTAGTACACCAGGAGACATGGAGGAGGAGATACCAGGAGATAGGCCAGTACACCAGGAGACATGGAGGGGGAGATACCAGGAGATAGGCCAGTAGATCAAGAGACATGGAGTAGGGGCAGGTACCAGGAGACATGGAGAGGAGCAGATACCAGGAGATAGGCCAGTACACCAGGAGACAAGGAAGAGACACAGATACCAGGAGACAGACCAGTACATTTGGAGATGTGGAGGTGGAACAGGTACCAGGAGACAGGCCAGCACAATTCAAGACGTGAAGAGGACCATAGAAGGACAGCTGCCAAAGTGGAGCAGCAGCAGGAGACATGATGGGAGAGCCAGGCCCAACCCAGCAGCAGGACTGCTACCAAGGGGGAACAGGAGGAGCAGCAGAGCCCTTCACAATGACATTCAGAAGCTATTAATATCCATGTATCTGCTCAGACTGTCAGGATCAGACTCCATAAGGAATGTATTAGCACCCGACGTCCACGAGTCAGTATTGTGCTTAAAACTCAACATTGTGCAGGGCGATCAACGTTTTGCCAATTGGACATCGGCACCCTTTATTCTTCACGTATAATAGCAGGTTTACACTGAGCAGTTCTGACAGAGGCAACATGAGAGTGGAGACGTCATGAAGAACGTTCTGCTGCCTGCAACATCCTTCAGCATGACGGGTTTGGCAATGGGTCAGTAATGGTGCAGGGGTTGCACAGCCCTCCATGTGCTCCCCAGAGGTAGCCTGACTGCCACTAGGTACATCCTTAGACCCATTGTGACACCATATACAGGTGCAGTGGGCACTGGTTTCCCTGCAGATACATGACAATGCTGGACCTCATGTGACTGTATTTTGTCAGCAGTTCCTACATGATGAAGGCATTAATGCTATGGACTGTCCTGCCTGTCCCCAAACCTGAATCCAATCAAGCACATCTGGGACATCAGGTCTTGTTACATCCACCAACGCCATTATGCACCACAGACAGTCCAGAAGTTGACTGATGCCTTCATCCAGCTCAGGCATACAGGCACGTGGAGGTCACACACAATAGTGAGCTTCATCAGGAGCATACCCAGGCATTGTAGGGAGATTATAGAGGCCACATATTACGGCAGCAGCATCAGGGAGATCAGGACACCTTAGGCATTGGAGGGGGTCAGAAAGACACGTGCGCCTGGGTTTTTACAGTTTTGAGCAGTGTATTTGGTGTAAGTACAGGACATGTATAATATTATAGTATATGGTATAGTATATTATAAAGTGCTGTCCACTGGCGCAGGTGCTGAACGGTCCCCTCTGTGCAGTTGATGGTGTAAGATCCTTCCAACACACTTTAATTTCCTTTCTTAATTGTCCAAGAAATTGAAAGTTCAGAGGAAAATAATTACAACAATGAGTGTGCTCCACCCCGAACACAGGTCGAGCCCTGAGTGATTCACGTCCTCTCCAGGACCTGAGAAAGTAAATAAGGATCAGAATAGCGGCCAGGAGATCCCAGAGGTAACATGTGACCAGATCCTCACAGTTTGCCAAGAAGGAGGCCTAGTGGAGGCAGGAAGGATGGCGTGCACAGAGCAGGACCGGTAGCGGACAATGAGCAGGGATGACAGTGGGCAAAGAACAGGACTGATAGCGGGCACATTGGCTACAGAACTGGACTGATAGTGGGCAAAGAATAGGGATAAGAGATGGCACAGAACAGGACTCGCAGTTTCCACAGAAATGGACACAGCAGGGGGAGAATAATTTGGGAGCTGGATCTTCCTGGTATTTTTCTGATCCAACCGTGCATGTAGTGGATGTCAGACTATTCAGGCCAGTCCCCCATTGCAGCACTCAGGACCTGCATGCATTATCTGCCAATGGGGGGTAGTAAGGGGCCCATGACCTCTAGTGCCAAGGAGTCTGCACTGACGTCTATGGAACATTCCCTCATCCTATAGTGGGTGCCTGATGCAGCGTCTATAAGTGCATAAAATTCTAGGTCATCTATAAGGTGCCTCCACGTGCGGGGATCTCAGGAGCGCCTCCCATCTGCACAAGTCCTGGGCACCTCTCCAAGGGAGCGGCTGTAACTTTTCCAGGCTCTATGATTAGAAAGTGACTGGACCAGATTGGGAAGGAAGTTGTGTTTATTTCTATGGAGCAGACCTCTTAGTCAGGGACAAGCCCACGATTCTCTCACCCAAATAAATGCTGCAGCTCCACGTGAGCACCTCCGGGTCTACGGCTGGGTACCCAGGGGGTGGTGACGTTGCTAACAATAATTAGTTTCCAGAGTTTTTTGTGGCATGTCTTTACCATGTTCTGCAGCTGCTGCAGAACCTCAAGAGAGCACCCAGGGTCACTGCTGCAGATGTAATTACAACTAATTCTGTAGTATTTTGGCCCATACATGCACACTGGATTTAGAGACGTCTACACACTCCCTGTAGAATGAATTGGGCAATTACAGAAAGTCCTGCAACAAACACTAAATGCAAAAGAAGAAATGGCAGCAGGACCTACCCATAGCTTAGCTGCTTTTTTACCAACCACTGTTGCCAATTTATCCTGTACTGCATTGTTCTCTTGGATCGGACCCATATTTTGTTTACTTTTCTTTTGTTTGAATTGCCAGTCTGTGTCTCTATGTTTGCACTTTGGCGCAGGACGGGACCGTCGACCAGTTGTCACCTATAGCTTAGGGTAGGCTGATTAGTTAGGTAGGGACAGCTGGAGGGGGTCCTTGTCTGTGCTCTAGTCCATTGAGCAACATTTTAATAATTTGGAAATAATCCAGATTATAATATCCCACGTCTTGTGCAGACTGATGTGTCTCCATGGGATCAAAGCAAAGAAACTTTCTATTGTCGACCCCTGCAGTCCTGTGTTTCTCCAGGTGTCTGCTCTTCTTGCAGAAATTTACAGGAAATAAATATTGCTGTAATTCTGAAACAACAGAGATACATAGAAGTCTGCACAGGAGCTGTATGCACAAAACGGGGAGAATTCTCAGCAAAATGTATTTGTCACATTTTAGATCCCGTTCGCACTCTCTGTATGACTCCTCTTTAGTCTTTGATTTCAGGATCTTTATGAGGTCACTTTGAAGTGGCTTTTGTTGTGAATCCACACCCAACAGTAAATTCATAATCATTTCCATGTTATTAGGTACATCATAATAAGATGAAGAGGGTGAGGAAGTAGAAAAGAGAAGAGGAGGATGAGGAAGAAAAGAATAGGAAGAAGAGAAAAATAAGAAGAGAATTAAGAGTCGAGGAAGAAAAGAAGAAGAGGATGAGGAGGAGGTAAAGAAAGGAGGAAGAGAGGAGAAGAAAAGAACTGGATCGGGAAGTAGAGAAGAGGATGTAGAAGGATCAGCAAGAAGAGGAGAAGAGGAGCAAGAGAAAGATGTGGAGGAAGAAAAAAAAGAAGAATAGAAAAGGAGAAGAGGAAGAGGAAGAGGAGAAGGATAGTTAAAGGGGTATTCCCATCTGGGCATTCACATTTAATTTAATTCATTTGCCATATATAAACATTTCTTCAAGTGGATGTTATTAAATCAATGTTCCTGTGTGAAGATAATTTCTCATAAATGTAGCCATGTTGTCCCTTAGAAACAAAATAGCTTCCTCGGATACGACCACCTCTCACTCTGGCAGTGGTGGCCAGACATGTGCTATTGAGCTCTGCCTGACCACCTGGGTTCAGCGTTCATTACCACAGGACGGCTGTGGGACCTGCAGTAACTCCTGGACATTTCATATACAAAAACTTTTTGTTTCTTTGTGCAATCACTGCAGCAGAGGTGGCCGTATCCAAGGACACAGTCTTGTTTCTAAGGGACCATATGACTACATTTATGAGAAATTATCTTCACCCAGGTAAAAATGTTTTAACTACACCTAATTGAATAAATATATATATCATATTAATCAAACTGAATATTAATGCCCAGGCGAGAAAACCCCTTTAAGAAGAAGAAAAAGTAAAATTGTAACATCACACTGGTCTCCCTCCCTTATGTGGACAGTGACATTACCGAGACCCACCGTCCTGAGTGACATATAGGCTCAGTGAGACTGGATGATAGATGCAATATCCTGCATTTGCTCCTCATTGCCTTCGCCGAGACTATACGTCACTTAGCAAGAGGGAGCAGGATGGAAAGACACAGCTTGCTCCGTTTTTCTATCCTAGCTTTTTCGCTGGATGCAATGTATAGAACTTTCCCAACGTATACTCTGAACTTATACAGAAAAAAGATGTGAACTGAGCATTACACAAGCTGCCTGTCCATCCTATCCTATGATCTAACATCACACTGCCTGTCTATACTATCTGTGTGCAGAGTCTCCAGTGTATCCTATATGATGTAATATCACACTGCCCTTCTATACTATCTGTGTGCAGAGTCTCCAGTGTATCCTATGATCTAACATCACACTGCGAAGATGATGCACCGCGTTTATTCTAAACCAGACAGGGCGCGTTCACCACCCACCCTCACGGCCCCAATGACGTGACGGGGAGGAGAGGGCTAAATAGTCACCAATGCTAGCAATAGGCTAGCATTGGGCACAAGAGGCCCTGCAAATTAATTGAATGTTCAGTTCTTCAGTCATGGATACCACGGGGGGGCCCTCATTTACCCCCAGGTACAATTTATGATGCTTCTGCGTTGGACCCCTATAGACCAGAGCTGGTCGCTTCCCAATATTTACACCTCCTTAGTCTAGAACCTGATTGTCCAGGACCAAATAAACCCAAGGCTCCATTCTCGCATTCCAGTTCCAGGGAAAGAGGAAGAAAAAATGTTAAGCACTCCTGAAACATAAATTCTCCTTTGTTACCAAAAAAAGAGGCAAATCCTTTGTGATCTATATTAAGCAGGAGCCAAAAATCCTCTCCTGTCTTGGGGGTTTGCTACAATGTGGTTCAAGGTCAGGAGCCCACATTGCTATATCCTGGTTGGCTTCTTGCCTTGAGGGGCTGTTTATGCCCTCGATAGATGACGAGCAGATATGAGGATCAGCTTAATGTTCAGCCTGTAATTATGATGGCCCACTAAGCAAGCAAAATGTGATCTACAGATAGAGAGGAGCTCTTGCTGGCTGACACCAGAGGAGGATGGCTGACCACTTGGCGGTACCGGCCCCCCTGGGCGGGCCCGGTAAACCGGTAAAACGCTTGCAGACGGTTGTAAATACAAGGCCCAGTGTCGGCATGGGCTGAGCGCTGTTAGAGCCGGCTTCCTCTTATATGGATGTATAGTCCAGGGCTGCAGGAGCTGACGTTCATTAACCTTTCATAGCCCCCAGTGTGAACTGTGAGGCCACACAGGTGCATCCTTTCCTTTTCTACATTTTCAGATCATGCTGTGTAAATGACAGAATATATGATCACACAGCTGGGATTTGCTACAGGGGCATGTACTATAGGGTGTTTACTACAGCTAGTAAATATCCTTATTCACTCTCGGGGCTCATTAACAATTGTCGTGGACTCCCCACGTTCCCTTGTGTATGAGCGACTGGTGACCAGGCGCAAAACGTATCACAAGATTCCTATTCTGCCTGCGCAGTCATAATAATTGATTGGCGCCCCACCCTCCCATAACAGCGTGTAAAATATACCCATATTCCCCTGCACCGGAAATTGTAACCCAAAACTATTAGGAAAGAGGAGAGATCTGTGCTGCTCCATCACAAAAATGTGTCTCTCTAAATAAATTTGTAGCGGGTGCCAGGATTATATCGATCTTCCCCATATTGAGGTTCTGCAGCAGCTTTGATCTGTCCCTTAGACAGATATTTTAGAGTGCGTTTTGTATGAGGACAATATAGAAGGAAAGGAAGCCTGTCAAGATTCAGCGTGATTGAAGTATTAGAAGTTCTACTCCAGGAATATTAAACCCATACCCACAGTCCTGCTGATACATACAACAAAGCAATGATTAATTCAGGGTGAAGAGAGCACAGAGGCACAGACAGTGCAGTTACACAGGACATTTGATTACACATCCCCTCCGGGACAAATGAGATGCATTGGTGCAGGCTCTATGGTAAACCTGATCACAGGATCCTTGAAGATCTGGGACCCCCATGCACTTGCACCCCAGGATGGATGGCTTAGAGGTGGTGTTTTATTATTGGGGGGTGGTCAGGTTGTATGGCCCAGTGGGAACACTTTCCCTGCGCCTATCTGGAGGTCGGGAATGTGGTGCATGTGATGTCGGCTCCTTCTTTCGGGTCTCTCATTATCCGTAGTTTTTGTCTCAGCAATCTTGTTCTTTATTCTGGAGAGTGCGACGAGCAGCAGCAGCCGACGTCTGGTGTTCCCCAAACATCACGCGCCTCGATGTAAAACGCCCACGGGACGGTCTCATGCACAGCCGACATTGTGCTGGTGCGATGTTTTCTTTTGCTAATATGATGGTTGGAGAGAATCACTTGGACCAGACGCCCAGGATCTAATCCACCCCCGAACGCTCACCACGTGCTTAAGGACTGCGGCCGTGGTTGTGGCTCTGAGGGCCTGGCTCCAGGTACGGCCAACCCAAGGGGAACAATCGCGCGCCGTACTTAAACACGAGGGGGACGTACGTCAGGCTCTTACAACGTAATTATCATTTACCGCAAAAGTGAAAGAGGTCCTTACCGCACAACTTCCACACCGAGGACCAGAGCAAGAACAACGCAAAGGAGGGGGTGACATCTGATACCATCGCAAATACTGACCCCCCTATTGGCCAGAAAGTGACCCCCATTCTATCAGAGGGCGCCAGGGATAAGAAACTATATACCAAGAAGGAAGTCTACAATGGGGGAGCTCATAAGAAGGACAGTTGATACTGCGTCATCTGTTCCAACAGTATCCTATCCCCGGGATGGAAAATGGCTGATACACAGAGAGTAAAGTCAAGATTTATCCCCCTGGGACAGTCTTCCTCTCCTGGGGAGGTAATGTTGATAACAGAGGAGTAATAGATTGTATTTCCCCCTACAGTTCCTCTCCTGGGGATGTAATGGCTGATAACAGGAGTAAAATAGATTGTATCCCCCCGTACAGTCAAACCTCTCGCCGGGATGAAAATGTGAAACAGAGTAATAGATTAAAATTCCCCCCTATTACAGTCACCAAAATATCTGGGATGAAATGGATGTATAACAGAGAGTACTTTAGAGGAGTACTAGATGGAAACCCGCTGTTGTATTAGTCGCTCAACCCAGGATAAATAACATAGAACAGATTGTTCCCCCCTCTGTACATGCTACTTCAAACCTGCAGGCTTAGATGGATATACCATGTGATGAGGGGGGCGTAAAACATGGGACTGATCTCTTCTTTCCCCATCCTGGAGCTGTGAACTTCCTGTAGGGGGGGCGGCAGGGCAGTGAGGCCATGCAGTCACTTATCTGTGTGATTAGCAACAATGCGCAATGGCTATAGGCATTATGGGGGCCGTATCTGAGCCCAGAGATGGAGGACATATGAGAAACAATCCTGAACATGAATCACAAGTACAAAGACATCCAAGGCTGATGAAGTGACCAAGAACTGCCAGACCTTATTTGTCCTGCAGCGATAAAGAGTCATTGATGAAGTGAACCTCTTCTGTTGATGTGCAGGGATCGCCCCATCCAGAAATGGCCCCTCTAAGATATCCTAAGGTCCATTCCACAAAGTGTCCCTGTAATCAGACAAAAAACTGGCAGCAGAGCTACCAACACAGCACAAAGGCTCCCCACAGGATGGCCCTGAACATTGTACCTCAATCCATACTGCAGGAGCCGCACATCCCCTATAGGAAATGTAACTGTCATCACCTATACAGGTGGAAGAAAAGGATTGCTCCAGAGTTGCCACTCACTATTCTGCACTGGTTGCAAGTTACTATGTACATTACATGACATTATTTATCCTTACTGATTCATCGAGTTACATCCTGTATTATACCCCAGAGCTGCACTAACTATTCTGTGCTGGTTGCAGTCAACTGTGTAAATACATGGACGATACTATCCTGTACTGACCAGACGTTACATCCTGTATTATACCCCAGAAGCGCACTCACTATTTGCTGCTGGTGCAGTCACTGTGCTACATACATAACATTACTTATCTGTACTGACCTGAGTACATCCTGTATGATACCCCAGAGTTGCACTCACTATTTCTGCTGACTGGTGCAGTTCACTGTGTACATACATGACATTACTTATGTTGTACTGATCCTGAGTTACCATCCTGTATTATAACCCAAGAGCTGCACCCACTATTTTGCTGGCTGGCGAGTTCATAGTTTACCATACAGGACATACTTAATCCCTGTACTGATTCCTGAGTGACATCCTGTATATACCCCAGAAGATCTGCAATCATATTCTGCTGCTTGGTGCAGTTCATTCTGTGTAATAAGGACATACGTATCTGAATGATACCCTGAGTTTACATCCTGTATTTACCCCAGAGCTTGCACTCATACTGCTGCTGGTGCCAGTCACCTTGGGTACAACATGACATACTTATCCTGTTACTGATTTTTCCTGAGTTACATCCTGTATATACTCCAGAGCTGCCACTCACTGATTCTGCATGCTGGTTGCAGGTCACTGTGTACACATGACATTATATTGCCTGTAACGGATCCTGATTACATCCGTATAGTATACCCAAGACTGCACTCATATTCTGGCTTGCTGGTGCAGTCACGTGTACATACCAGACGATACTAATCATGTATGATCCTGAGTACATCCTTTTTATACCAGAGATTGCAACTCACTATTCTGCAGGTTTTTTATTGGAAAACCATAATACATTTGAAAACACAGGGGGTGGGTAGTTATCGTCTTACACCTGACATCCATTTTAGGCCTATTGTAAAGGTACCAATCTCAGAGATGAATAACCAGAGCAGACGATGACAAGCAGGTGTCGTCTGGAGATCTGTGTTATGAAGGCATCGTAAGTGTGACGGAGGGTCGTTACTCCGGGCTCGGGGTACAGTATGGGGTGAGAGGGGTGTGGTTCAGCTGTGGGTGTGGGCAGACAAGACAAAAGCAGATTACGTGGGGTGGGCTACTGGGGGGGGTGGTCACTGGTCTTTGGTCACATGAGCGTGTCACCCAGAACACTATAACAGGAAACATTCCTGATGAAGTTGCTGCAGTGATGCCAATGTAACGTTGGGAGCAGAGTGTTCTGGCAAATGCCACAAGCCTGCCCCTGTATTGCTGGATGAGTGCCACCCACCATGCGGCAAGGAATGGAGCCCCTTATCTGCTGCTTCGCTATCTCTGGCTTTTCACGCTGATTCTAACCACCTAAGTAGGAACAATGAGCAATCCCATCCCTCTGGCCAAAAAGCAGCAGCGAGCGGAGTGCCCGAGCAAACAGCAGCTGTCACGCAGACACACAACCGAGCTGTGATTACAGAGAGATATGCTATCTTGCGGGCAAGATAAGTGCAATGAATGGAACCTCACCGTGGCCAACCACTGGACTATGCCAAAGCTGGGCAACGGGCTGCCAAAGCAAGGTGCAGTGCACATCTTAGTCACAAGTGATGTCACAGCTGCCAAGTGTCATGTGACTGGGGGGAGTCCATATGGGTCTTCTTCCCCCTACAAGTAGCCCAGCATGTGATGCTGGGTCACATGCAGTAGTATGTAGTAATGTTGCCATTTTTTGAAAAATATTAAAAAAATCAATAAAAAGTGATCAAAAGGTTGTGCGGTCCAAACAATGGTAGCACTTAAAACATCATCAAAAGTCGCAAAAAAACATGACCATCCATAGCTCCGCTACACCAAAGTATGAAAAAGTTTTAGTGCCATAAGATGGCAAAAAAAAAAAAAATTGACAGGAGGTTTAAAACTTTTGTAAATGTGTAGAACACATTATAAACCTATGCAAATTTGTATTTCCCCTGATTGAACATCGACCCAAAAAATAAAGAAACTTGTCATTTTGGGCGCACAGTGAAAGCCGACAATCCAAGCTCACAAGAAGACTGGTTAAAATGCTTTTTTTCACCTTTCGTGCATTGGAATTTTGTTTTTAGTTTTGTTTTTTTGCTTCCAGTACAACGGCATGGAATATTCAATACCCTCCCTATGAAGTGGCAATTTTTTATGCAGAAAGTAAGCCATCACACAGCCCTTTACATGTAAAATAAAAGTTAAAAGATTTTTGAAGGTGGGAGTGTTAATGGAAATGAAAAAAACAAAAAAGGGCAAGTCGTTAAGGGGTTAAAGAGCATCTGACGTTTTGGAATTATATAGGAATATGTGTCATAGAGTGATCATATATATAGATGTATTTGTGATGTCATATAATGTTGCTGCAATGTCATTCATCTGTGATTCCATATCATGCATATATAGTCAGTGATGCCATATAATAGTGGGTGCCTATAGAT
Organism: Engystomops pustulosus; assembly: GCA_019512145.1. Taxonomy (NCBI): domain Eukaryota; kingdom Metazoa; phylum Chordata; class Amphibia; order Anura; family Leptodactylidae; genus Engystomops; species Engystomops pustulosus. The sequence goes on along the minus strand of WNYA01000132.1, from coordinate 100,372 downwards.
TGTATTGTGAGGTCATTTAGCTGTTCATGTCATGGGATTCTTGGATGTCTCAAACTCTGTTGGAGATGCGTGTTGCTGACTCTCCTTTTCCCATAGATCATTGTGAAGATCTGCAGAAAACCATAAATCTTGATGTCATTGAGGAAAAAGAGGAAACGAATGCGACATCCAGGTTATTCTAATAAAAGAGGAGCCTGGAATCAGGGGTTGGGATAAGAGGATTTACAGGGATAGTGAGCAGAGGAAGGTTAATTACCCCAACATTTACAACACAGCACTTAACCCTGCCTTGCTGGTCCAGGGGGAGTGCACGGCATAAACCCCTGCATTGCTGGTCAGGGGATCAGGCATTAACCCCTGCATTGTGGTCCAGGGGGATGCACGGCATTAACCCCTGCATGCTGGTCCAGGGGTGGTGGTGCACGCATTAAACCCCTGCACTGCTGGCCCCAGTGGTACGCGTGGCATCAACCCCTGACTGTGCATCAACTTGCCGCTGCCAGGTGACACACAGCAATAACATCAAAAATTTATAACCTCAAATTGCAAAGTTCCATGTTGGCTTCACCGGAATGTGTGCAGCCCCTGGAATGTTGTTTGTTTTTTTTTGTTTTTTTTTTTAATGATTGTCAGTCCTTTTCCGATAACCACAAACTTTCTCTTTTTTTGTGCGCACAATTTGAAATCCTGACTTTTTTCCTGTCCTTTTTTTTTTAAACGTTTTTATTAAAAGATTGCAGGTATCATTATGCACGTTGTACAATGTAACATCGATGCATGTTTTCATCTTAATCAGTATATCTGTACAAAAATATGCAAAGGCGGATACAAATTCCTGCAAAAAAGGTAAAATTCCCAGGATTAAGAGAAAAACAATACACTTAACATAGGTAAACTTTTCCTGTCCTTTTTAGTCTTCCTGTTGGTCATATTTAGCGCGGCACTTAGAGCTGCAAAAAAACGTCAGACGAGCATTTGTATTTTGCCTTCATAAATTAGATACAGTTCGAAACCATTTTGGTTGGCCGCCATTTATTAAACCCTGTGCCGCAATGCACATCATCCCAGTATAAATTTATATACAATTTTTGTGCGAACTACCACAGACCCTGCAGCAAAAATGGTAAAAAGTCCCAATTTGTCTTCAGGCCAAAAGAACTGCTACTTATATTTGCACAATGGGGGCCTTTTACTTACATGTACGACAGAGTTTCACCAAAAGTGCATGGTCCGTACAATAAAATGCACTGTGCCGCGATTCACTAAGATCGTGCGCACCGATATCCTGCATGTGGTCGCTTCCCCGCTCAGGTCTGACAGAGTTCACCTTCTTCTTCCTGGTGCATTAAGCTGCATTGTCCATTTTGACAGTGAACACCTTCTTCTGCTGCTGACCTAAAGGTCATATGACTTTGCAATAAACTCAGGCCTGTAATTATCACCAAATATATAGGGATTTTTTGTGTTTTTAAATTCCAAAAATTACTGGTACCTACATTAGTATCTAGGAGACCCCTGGTGTGATAAGGATCAAACCAAAACCAGAATAGAGTTTGCAGTGTAAACTAGTCCTTAGAGACCCGGTTCCTGCACCCCTCCAAGATCACAAATGTCCCAATGTATGAAGAAATAACAAGATCCAATTACTAAGATTAAAAAAATACCCCAAGAATGCTGGCACTCTTCATAAAGAGAGAAAGAAAGGCATGTAAGATGAGTGACAGAAAGACACCTCCTCAGCAGGTACCTGCACACACCACCACCGTCTAAGATCAGACAGTGGTCAGAGGAGCGGGACAGTGGTCAGGAGGATGCAACAGTGGTCCGAAATATAAAAATCAATAAACCGAAGATCACAGAAACAAATTTGCTATGTGTTAAAGGGAAAACTGCAGTTGCAAAATCGGAGGGCCTCGAGTATCCCCCCTCCAGACACAAAAGCTATGAATAAACCCCTTGTGGGAGCAATGTTTGCAGGTCCATCTTAATATCATGGGGTCTGGATTATGTGGAGAAAGAATTGGTAATTATTTTATTTTTTACATATTCTGCTGCATTGTCAGGGGTGTATGTAGCAGAAGCCGGGGCGCTGGAGGAGCGGAGCTCTAAAAAGTCTTACCTAGATAAGGAGGAGATTGTGGATCCAGACGGGTGAGGAAGATAAGATCCCCCTTGTCTCTCCTCTGATGTCTGGAGGGATCAGCGTCGCCGAGTTCAAGGACGTCTTGGGTGAAGCTTCTCCTGTTCTTTGGGATTTGATGTTTTTTTGTTTCTTTTTTTTAGTTTTTACTGATAATCTGCCGCTTAGATCTGGCACTAAGACCCTGAAGACTTCTCTAAAATGAAGGAAACTAAAAATAGATGGGGGAAGGTCTATGCCAGCGAGAGGCGGGGGCTTGTGGAGAAGGAGGAGCACAGACTTTATTGTTAAAAAAAATACAAGTAGAAATGGAGTCAATGGGGCTCATTTACAAGGGCCGAATGCCGCACTTTTGATCGGGTTCCCGAATATTTCCGTTTTGCGTCGAATGCTCCGGGATTTTGGCGCACGTGGATGGATGTGGCACATCGGGCCTTGCTGATGCAACGGAAATCAGGGGGCGGCCGTCTGACAACCCGACGGATTTCGGACAAACCACACGAATTTAAAAAGATTTGTGTTGCAAAATCCGCACTTCATGCACCAGGAAGAAGGTGTGAACTCCGGCGGACCTCAGAGGTAGCAGCGACGCATGCAGGATTCGGGCGCACAATCTTAGTGAATCTGCCCCAATTTCAGATAATAATGATTAGGGGAGCGATATCCGGCTGTAATTTCCCAGTCAAGTTTTGGATCAAAAATCGCAGTATGGTGCTTTTGTCCAGTCCGCAGTTAGGTTGTGTCTGGCTTATAGGACCTGTAAACCTGGGGGCCCCTAGGGCGGGGGTTTTGGCTTAAAAAAGTGGCAAATAAATTGCAGAAATAAGCATAAACATAGAAGCAGTGTAGTGCAACGCCGGGAAAAGACAGAACTTTCCCTTTTCTGATTGTTCAGAATTGCCACTTTTTTGCAATTTTGCCTCCAATAGAAATTTATTAATAAAAAGTGATGAACAGGTCGTAGAGTTTTCAAAAATGATATTTAGAAAATCATCAACCCCGGTCCTGGGGTTACGTACAGGATGAGGGTCTTGTAGGTTGTTCTGTAAGTTGAATTTGTATGGAGTCGAAACTGTATATTTTAGAATTGTAACTCCACTACAAATCTTTTTTGGTCTTCGTGGACAATTGGATTTTAAAAATGTTGATTGTCATAAGAATCAGGAGTAACAATAAATCTTCATTGCAGACACATTTATAACAATAATAGCGTGTTATTGTAGCCTAGGACTAAAGTACAGTAAATTACCATTACCAGAGGTCCATTTGTAACTAGGGGTCGTCTGTAAGTCGGGTGTTCTTAAGTAGGGGACCGCCTTTATGTTGAGCCAAGGGTTTTTTTTTTTTTTGTGTTTTTTTTGAAGGCTTCAGATTTAACTAAATTGGTTCACTGCTGAATCGTACCCTCCAAATGAACCTCGCATTTATTTTAGTGGTCAGTGCATCACAGGGAGGCCCAGGTTTATTATGTTTATGTAGATTTTTAAAAAATTATATTTGTACTAAAGAAATTTACCATTTTGCAATACAACTTTGTTCTTTCTCCTCAGTTGCACGGATCTTTTAACGGTGTCATTTTTTTTTCTGGACACCAAAAAATATTTTTATTTAAATCAATTGGGAGCGATGTGATGATTTGAAATTTTAGTCAAATTTTCTGGATTTAAAATATGGTAAAAAAGTGGAGATTCAACATTTGGGTGCCAATCTTTATTTTTTGTTCACAGCTAGGAATAAACATTTTTATATTTGATTAGAACGGGTAATTTGGGACAAGGCGATATCTGACATGTTTATTTTATATTATGTTCTGGGGGGTGGGCGGTGATTAAACTTTTACAGGGTTTTTTTTTTTGTATTTATTTTCCTTTCCACCACTTTACCGAGTGTCACCCGTGACAAATAGTGTATACAGTCGGCTGTGCTGGGTGGAGAAGGCTCCGTGCTGAGCCCTCTCCATACAGGGTGGGTGTTTGCGGCATATTACCAAAACACCTGTGGTCGGTGCAGGCGCACCACATCATGATATTAACCATGTAAATTCCTCCGGCAAAGTAAATGCTTTCGCGGTGGGCGCCGCCATATTGGATTTGATCGTTATCCCCCTTGTGAGGGTCATCGGGGGGCAATTATTTATTTTTTTTTACCCGGCCCCTTCCTAAGGGTTCTTTAAAACCATTGCATTCTGGTCCTGAAATGGAATATGTATTCTAACTAATAATGGTTTCTATATACAAGCTGTGGTTATGGATTCACAAGACCATCACGTAAATAATGTAAGGCTCGGGTTCTACACCGGAAGCGGAAGCACCAGACCTCAGCCACTGAGGGTAATGGTAAAAAGGAGATACAACAGCTTGCTCATAAAGAACCTAATCCCATAATCCCGCCACCCTACACCGGCATTACAGCACGGCCGTCGCCCACCAACAACGGGGAGGAGAAAACCAAAAAAATCACTTTATGTACCTGTCAGAGCGCTGACACTATTTGGCGAGTTTTTGTTTTGACAGGTCGTCGTCTCTGCGAAACGCATAGCGATAAAAACCCTGGGTCTCAGACCAGCTTCCTCCATGTGCCATTCCTCATTGAAACGTGTGGGGATCTCCACGGAATGAGGTCACAACTATGTGGACATTGTCATGTGCAATGATGGCCCCTCAGACCCCAGGGCCCAACATCATTCATTTCTCTACGCCCCCCCCTTTCTTTTCTTACGACCAGTGTCCCGGGTTTACCTCTGCAACGTTGGGCCTGACAGGTGACTGCGACTCCTCTCCTGTCACTTCAGATGCCACGTACTTTACACCCATGTGGGCACAGCTATTGAAGATCTTGATCAGCTCAGCTGCATGTCTATTGGAGTCTACTCCATATCTGAGCCATGTAATTAATGGTGCTATAAGATACATGATATAAACATAGAGGTGAAGCTATAGAAGAAGCTACAGTATGCAATTGTAGCTATAGGGTTTCTTATATTTGGAGGACTCATTCTGACACATTGGGGCTTTTACTAAGGGTCTGAACGCCGCACTTTTCGTCGAGTTACCCAAATATTTCCCCGGTGTTTTGGCGCACGGATGGATTTGTGGCGCATCGGTGTGGCCTGCATTGCAACAGAATGGGGGCGTGGGCCGTCGGACAAACCACAGAATAAAAAAGGAAATGTGTCGCAAGATCAAGCACTCACATGCACCGGGAAGAAGAAGTGAACTCCCGCTTACCTCGCAGAAACGACAGATGCATGGACTCGCGGAGGCAACGATCTTAGTGAATCGCAACGGGACAGGTGGTAGTAAATTGCCCATGGGGAACATTTACTAAGGGCTTTTTTCCGCACTTTATTCGGACTTTGCACATTCTTTTAGTTGGAAATCAGCTTTCAGAGGTATTTAAGAAGTGTCTGCGCGTAGTGTGTTCACACACGACCCTGCGCTTGGCTTCCATGCAACATAACATTAGGGGGCGCGAGTTGATTCCGACCAAGCACCGTATTTAACGTTCAAAATTGTGTTGCATGCCCTATGTTAAAAGTGCACCACAAAAAAGATGGTGAAGCGACGATTCACTATTGGCGCATTATTTAGTAAATCGCTGCACCCAGCATTTATACACTGAAAATAGTACTTTTGGTGCAGTTTCCGACCTGTCTCAGTAAATGTGCCCCATTGATATCTCTGCCCTCAGGTTATTAGAGGGATCTGATAAGTGGCAGAACATCCTGATTTTTCATCTTAGTCAAACATAATATTCCCTGAGGCTGAAGAAATCTGGAATTCAACTTGTCTGAGTCCTTCTCCTGCCGTTTTGCTGTGGGTTAATGCTTGGTGGTATCTTCTGGGGCACATCCTTACGTGCGCAGCGTGCCAGGTGACTTGTCAGAACCTGTGGCCGAGACTTTCACTGTTTCACTCAGGTATCGGAGGGTGCCAAACAATTTTGTGGTGAAAGATTCAAAAGGCTCACGAGATGGTATTGAGGACAAAACAAGGAGGCCGGTCCTCCCACGTGTGCCCGTGCGATTGTGTGCACCTTTGTGCTTATTGGCTCTAGGGAGGGAGCGGTCGCTGGTCACTTCGCAGACTCTTAAAGTCGTCCTGTCACACACAAGTTCACAAGAGCGAAGAAGAATAAAAACCGTAAGACACGTGCACAGAATAAAACCATTGATGTGAGAGCCCCAGGGGCCCCCTGTCTGTAGGGACCTGAAAGCAATGACTCAGTAGGGGCCACACCTAGCAAGGAGTGGGGTCCATGGTCCCCGCACCCTGGAGTTTATAAGCATCAATGTCGTTCTTCTTATGAATGGAAAGACGACGTATAAACAGCGGAGGCGCGCAGAGCCTGAATCAGAGCAGGAATCCCCTCTGATGTCACTGAGCCACACCCACAACACTCGTCTCGAATACCGGGTTTGTGGCCTCACTAATTCTTCATCTTACTCTAAAGACCCCCATTGTGCGGTAACTAGCACTGTGGAGGTGGGAAGAACCAAAGGAGCCAAGCAATTCTTCGTAATGGTGCTACTGTATACTACAAAATCATGTCTCCTTGCTGATAATAACTACCATAGGGAAGCCCATACGAAAACGGTGGAGTGCAGAAAAGGACTACAGGCCCCTGACCTCAGCCGGACTGCCATGATGCCAAGTGATCAGTCTGCCCATTGATGGACACAAATGGGGTAGGTTTTAAGGAGTAGATTTTTCCTGGAGCTGATGCCAGCAGACAATAGCTGGGCTTGTGATGATAACGTTCCTCGTGGACTGACATGCTTAACCATTATGCAGTTTCCCCTATGATAGACGTTAATGTGAGCGTAGACAGAAGGAGCAGTATTGGGGCTTTGGGACTTTCACAGCGCTGATCCAGTGGTATACAGCCACACTCTATATTGTCACATAACATTCATCATCACTTAATCTCCAGATCCCTGCAGGCTCAGAGTCCCACTAATTACCACAGGAAGCGCCATTGTCATCTGTACCGCTGCCCCTTTGAAGTCGGATGAAGTCGGAGCTGAGGGGCTTCTCTGTTATGGCTCCATACACCTGTACAGAGTAACAAGTCTTCCTGCACATGTCTCCATTCAACCAACTAGGACCATATATAGACTCCAGAGCTTTCCAGACGTAATCATATTCTAAAATATTACCAGAGTGGTCCAAGATTTGGTATTCATCAAGCAGAGCATTTGTCGGGTCAGACACCATGATGAACACTAAGAGGTCCAGGTTTATAATCTCCATTTGGTTTATGCCAAGGTATAGGAAATGGAAGAGATCCATGTAGCCAGACATGTTCTAGAGACTCTGCACTTGGAAAACCACAGATAGTATGTACAGGCAGTGTTGATGTCACATCTTATAGATTACAATCTGGAGACTCTGCACACAGCACACAGATAAGTATAGACAGGCAGTGTGATGTTACAATCTCATGGATACATGGAGACTCTGCATCACAGCACACACAGATGTATAGACAGGCAGTGTGAGGTCAAATCTCATAGGATACACTGGAGACTCTGCACACAGCAACAGATAGTATAGTCAGGCAGTGTGATGTTACATCTCATAGGGATACACTGGAGACTCTGCACACAGCCACACAGATAGTATGACAGGCAGTGTGATGTTACACTTCATTAGGATACACTGGAGACTCTGCACACACAGATATTATAGACAGGCAGTGTGATGTCACATCTCATAGGATACACTGGAGACTCTGCACACAGCCACACAGATAGTATAGATCAGCAGGAGTGTGATGTTACATCTCATAGATACACTGGAGACTCTGCACACAAGATAGATCGAAGGCAGTGTGATGTCCCGAATCTCATAGGATTCACTGAGACTCTTGCACCCAGCACACAGATAAGAGTTTAGACGGCAGTGTGATGTTACATCTCATAGGATACAATGGAGACTCTGCACACAGCACACACAGATAGTATAGACAGGCGTGTGATGGACATCTCATAGGAGAACACTGGGGGCTCTGCACAGCACACACAGATAGTATAGACAGGCGTGTGATGTTAGATCTCATGATATACCTGGAGACTCTGCACACAGATAGTATAGAAAGGGCAGTGTGTGATTTGAATCATATAGGATACACTGGAGATCTGCACACAGCATACAGATAGTATAGACCAGCAGTGTGATGTTACATCTCATAGGATACACTGGAGGACTCTGCACACAAGCACACCACAGATAGTATAGACAGGCAGTGTGATGTCACATCTCATAGGTACATGGAGACTCTGCACACGCACACGAATAGTATAGACAGGCAGTGTGATGTTACATTCTCATAGGTACACTGGAGACTCTGCACACACAGAATATAGACAGCATGTGAATTGATGTCACATCTCATAGGATACACTGGAGACTCTGCAACACAGCACAAACAGATAGTATAGACAGGCATGGTGATGTTAACAATCTCATAGGATACACTGGAGACTCTGCACACAGATAGTATAGACAGGCAGTGAGTGTGATGTTACATCTCATAGGATTCACTGGAGCCTCTGCACACAGCACACAGATGTATAGACATGCGTGTTGATGTTACATCTCATAGGATACACTGGGACTCGGCACACAGCACACACGATAGTATAGACAGGCAGTGTGATGGTAACATTCAAGGATACACTGGGGGCTCTGCACACAGCACCACAGATAGTATAAGACAGGGCAGTGTGATATTAGATCTCATAGGATACACTGGAGACTCTGGCACAAAGATTAGTAAGGACAGTGCAGTGTGAGTTGCATAGATAAGGATACACTGGAACCTTCTGCACACAGCAATAAGATGTATAGACAGGCAGTGTGATGGTTACATCTCATAGGATACACTAGAGACCTTGCACACAAGCACACACAGATAATAGACGGTGCAGTGTGATGTTACATCTACATAGATACACTGGAGACTCGCACACAGATAGTATAGACAGGCCAGTTTGATGTTACAACTCCTCAGGATACAACTGCGAGACCTGCAACACTGACACAACACAGATATAGTATAGACAGGCAGTGTGATGTTACCCCATATCATGGATAACTGGAGACCCTGCCACACAGCACACAACAGGATTAGTATAGGGACAGGCAGTGTGATGTTACATCTCATAGGATACACTGGGAACTTGCACCAAGATAGTATAGAACAGGCACTGTGATTACATTCTCAAGGATCCACTGTAGACTCTGACACACAGCACACAGAGCGTATTAGACAGGCAGTGTGTATGGTACATTAATAGGATATCACTATCTAGTGGCTGTGTGCTTACAGAGGTATTCCAGTGTTCCTATGAGATGTAAACATCACACTTCGTCTATATATCTGTGTGCTGTGTGCAGGGGCTCAGGGTTATCCTATGGATGTGACATTCACACTTGCATGTCTAGACTACTGTGTGCTGTGTGCAGAGTCTCCAGTGTATCCTATGAGATGTGACATCACACTGCCTGTCTAAACTATCTGTGTGCAGAGTCTCCAGTGTATCCTATGAGATGTGACATCACACTGCCTGTCTATACTATCTGTGTGCTGTGTGCAGGGTCTCCAGTGTATCCTATGAGATGTAACATCACACTGCCTGTCTATACTATCTGTGTGCTGTGTGCAGGGTCTCCAGTGTATCCTATGAGATGTAACATCACACTGCCTGTCTATACTATCTGTGTGCTGTGTGCAGGGTCTCCAGTGTATCCTATGAGATGTAACATCACACTGCCTGTCTATACTATCTGTGTGCTGTGTGCAGAGTCTCCAGTGTATCCTATGAGATGTAAGGTGCATTATTGTCAGCAGATCTCATCCACACAGTCCGTTGGTGTCATGTCCTCCCACCCTCTTATATGTCCTAGAAGTCTTATACATAGCAGGATAAGCTCCCACAGTGTGCACCACCTGCACTTATACAGGTGTTGGAGGCAGTGGGGTGACAGGGCGCCCCCTCATGGTCATGTTCTGGTATCAGTGTCCATATCAGGAGCGGGATTCTTTGTTGCATTTGCATACAGTGATATAGGGAACAGGTCACACATGCACAGAGAGGTTAAGGCAGGAGTGGAATGAAGCTTTTATTGCTGCATATGGCGGGTTTATATACTGTAGGTTGTGTGCAGCACATGCCCTGCGCCATCAGGCAGCGCTCCTCACCTGTACAGCCAGGACAAGGATCAAAGCTGCCCCCCACCCATCAGTGACCCGCAGCGGCCCCACACACATGAGGAGGACAATGACTTCTTGGCCATCATGTCAAACCCAAATAAGTAAGAGGTCATCTCGCAGCGGAGGCGCTGGAGCCACATACATGTATCCCATGGACAGGACAATAGCTGGAGCTCCCCCTAGGTGTCAGATATTGGGGTGACTTGCCCCGAGCTCCATCAACCCCAGCAAAACCTGCTGACGATATAATGGGACAAATTTACTTAGGTTCCGCGGAGCGCATTTTCGTTGGGTTTTTCGGCGATTTCCGTTTTGCGAGATATGTAACATGGGATTTTGCCGCACGCGATCGGATTTTGGTGCATCGGCGCAAGCTTGCAAGTGATACATATCGGGGGGCGGGTCGTAGGACAACCCAACTGATTCGGAGTACACACGGTATTTAACATTTTGAATTGTGTCGCAAGACATGCACTTACACGTATCAGGAAGAAGAAGATGAACTCTGGCGGACCTCGGCGGGGAAAGGGCGGATTCAGGAACTCGGGCGCAGGAGCTTGGTGAATCGCGCCGGACTTAATCTTCATCGGACCATCCGATTGGGGATCGCGACAGGACCGGCTAAGTAAATTTGCCACAATGCGTATTAGGGTCACCCTAGTGTGTATGGGGGTGGAGGACTCCAGCACATTCTGTTATAGAAGATTGTTATCCTCTAATCACACGTCCTCGTTACATAACAAAGTCATGAGTCTGTTTATTTACCTGATCAGGTGTCACACACGGCACCCGCTGATAACACAGAGCACCAAAACATCAGCTGAGGAGGTGTGACTGTACATGTAGTTATATTCCTGTACATAGGGGGCAGTATTACACCGGACCCGCTGATAACACAGAGCACCAAAACATCAGCTGAGGAGGTGTGACTGTACATGTAGTTATATTCCTGTACATAGGGGGCAGTATTACACCGGACCCGCTGATAACACAGAGCACCAAAACATCAGCTGAGGAGGTTGTACTGTGACATCACTGTGTGTATTATCCCTGTACTGTGACATCGCTCTGTGGCGTCCAGGCTTGTGGCGGATAGGAGACTGTTCTCCTACGTTAACCTTTTAGATGCCTGTTGTGAAACTTATTCTCCCCCTATTTTGTCCCATTATGTATATGTGAGCGGTGGGCTTTGTCCTGTATGGGGGTCTCATGATGGATTCCCGCTCATAATCGCATCATCCCTGCGGCCTCAGGCGCTGTACTATCATCATCCTTTAATGAGTTTGTGGACTTTACATTTTATAGCCTGCCGTTCCCTGAACTGGAGCCGCTGCCGGCCGCAGACAAGGGTCTTACAAAAGCCCCTTCTTATCCTATTCAGAGCTGGATCATTATGTAAATGTGCTGGAGCCCCCTGGGCCGTGCCCCCCAGCACAGAGCATTGTCAGGTGTAGCCCTGCGCACTGATAACATCTCGCTGATACTTATGTCTTTGTCTTCATCGTTATATTGTGTCAGTACGAGACTCTCCAGCCGTGCACAGGGAGTTGCGGCTCCTGGACCCGGGCCCAGACCCTCAGAGATGCCAGGACCCCCGCACATCATAGAGAAGATGGCGCTCTTCTTCTGGCCTGAAGTTACAGTATCTCTCTGCTCCCTCCAATCCAGTAGATTATAATCTGACCCCATCTGGGTGAGGACCTGGTGCTACCTAAGTAGCAGGGTGTCCCACTACTCAAACAGGTGTAAGTGAGCAATTCCAAAAGGTCCTCCAAAGGTCCTGCAACTGCAGCTCTGAGCTGGAGAGGACAAATGTGAGACAAATGTATGGAAACACTTCTGGACCCCACATACTTGTACCCCAGGTCCCCACATACATGTATACAACAGCAGTACCAGGACCTGTGAAAGGTTCTCCTGAAACTGTACCTCTAATCTGTAGGTTCCATCTGTGTGAGGAAAGTGTACAGAAGTACTTTCAGGACCTGTGAAATGTCCTCCAAAGGTCCAATAACTGCAGCCCAGAGAGGCCACTGGACCTGTTTGAGGAAAGTGCAGCTACAATTCAAGGACCTGTAAAAGGTCCTCCACAGGAGGTCCTTCAGGAACCTTATGACATGTGTACAGCAGCACTTCCAGGACCTGTAAAAGGTCATCTAAAGGTTCAGAAACTGCAGCTCTGAGCTGGAGAGAATGCAGGACCCGTGTGAGGCACATGTTACTCTGTAAATCCTATGGTCAGAGGGTTTTCATGGTTTTTCATGTGAGGCCAGTGAAGCCTTTGGAAACTTTGATACAAAAATAAAAATCATAGAGAAGCGCAAAACAGAATTGAGGTTGTGACCTATGGGGTGGGGGGGGGGGGGGGATAATCACCCCCCCCCCACACCTGACAATGGACCCTCCAGCTGCTGCTGCTTCTACGGCTTGGTTAGCCGGATTTCACAACGCAAAGAACGTAATGAAGACTTGTAAGGCATTAGAGGGGCGTAGAGAGACGGAAGATGAATATGCCGAGAGATGGTGCATGTGCCCTCATGTCTTAGTGCAGTATCATGTCATGTGACTTATCCACTTTTGGACCTGCATGCATCTCATTCATACCGTTACCACCCTAAAATTGTGTCCTATATCCTACTATGCATGACCATACAGCAGATATAGTTGCCTATATGATATCAGAATTTTGCTTGTTCAGGACATTAGTGAAAATGTAACTTCTTCCAATCTGTCGTTGAACACACAGTACAGCTCACGAAACTGATGGGAACTATGTAAGACGACTCCATGAGGAGCCCATGGATACTGTAGGAATTCAATATTCTTCCCCTATGCTGCACTTCTTAGTCTTTGTATCTAAATCATATTTGTAGGCATGTAACTTTACTTTGTAATCGAAACTGCGTTTTAGGTTGAGTTTAATATTTAGTTTGTACAAATGTGTATTCCGTGTAGTAAATTGCACAGAGAAAGAATCGTAACTGTTGTGACATGGCTAGATTAAATCATTGTATTGATCATTGTTATAGAGCTGAGAATGTATGCACTTACCTCATTACACGCTTTATGTCCTACTGGACTATAGAATCGCCCACTTGCACATCCAAGTTTAGGGTTTGTGTAGCCAAGATACGATAGGGGCAGTAGAGTGTCCGCCTTGATTGATACTCTTTAACCAAGACATCCCTTTGTGAGACAGTGGATTCCACTATAGCTACATTACATGCTTGGAATCTGCAAGTAGAGATTAAATCCTGGTGAGTGATGTTTTTGCGTAGCAGGTACCCTCTTCCAGTAGAGATTAATGTGCTCTACCTTTAACTTTCTGTCGCTCGACGGCATGAGCGAGTAAACTACAAGCGTACTTCATACTCTTTAATATGCTGAAGGTGATGTTATGTAGCTGACATGCTTCAGTCGAGAAGCCTAGTTTAAAGAGATGTTATGATTTCTTGCACGCCAGGAAGTCTTTGTCATACGCAACAGTGTAAACCACCTAGCTATCTCCCGATCAGTACTGGTACTGGAGGTTAGTATAGATGGTGTAAATGCCGCTCCTGTCCATTTCAAGATTCAGTGATGAGTGTCTACTTTCTCAAACCCATCGGACGCTGTACTTAATACAGCACATTCATTCATCATTAGTGTCATAAAAAAGCTCCTCCAAAAGTGACTCATTGTTGTCGTAGGCGTACTGCTTCCAGTCAGTTGTTCTGATTTCTCCAACCATAGGAGCTGTGATCCAGCAGCTATAAGATAAAAGTACGACTGAGTAAGTTTAAGTAGTGCTGGTTCTGCCTCATGTAAAGTGTCGATGCTACTTCTCAACCGATGAGACGACCTGCGAGAAATCCACAACGGATGAGGAGGCGGAGCTGGATTCCCTCATGTCACGCAAACTCACGTGCCGTGCGCGTTATAACAAGTCTGTATTCTTATGCTGGTATCCTGCATCAGTACGCAAGGAAGTGGCAATTTAGCTATGAATTTTGCATCCTTATACTTTATGTGAGGCTGCGAGCATCAGGCTTTCGCACAAAGACGAAGGTATACTTCAGGCAGTCGAGAACAAGCACCGTGTGTATGCCAGATAGCAAACAATGGATCAAGCAAGGAACGACAGACATACAGGGAGCAGGGTGGGATCTTCATAAGCGCATAGCATCGTACTCCATTCTCCTGGGCCAGTCTTGTAGTAGCGGGCACTTGGGCAGCGCACCGCGCATAGGAGTCCAACAGTAAGCGCGGTATTAGTACCGGATGCCGCACTATTATATATATGTAATAATTCCCATATATTAAGGGCAGGTGCCGGATCTATGATTACAGGCAGCGGAGCAACTCTGCAGAGGCATCTCGTGTCGTGGGGCGTGGCGTGAGAGTGAGCGGCGCTGCAGGTTGCACCAACCTTGATACTCAGTTGTTCTCGGTCAAAGACGAATGATAACCTCATCATCCGAGGAGACTATGAGCCAACGCCATTAACAAACACCCAGCACCCACTCAGCAGTGGCCCATCAATAACAGCACCTTCTGCAGCAACCCAACAACTGGCAGTGCCATCACATAAAGCAAGAGCCCTGCCATACCAGCCAGACAACGCCAGCAGCACCGGAAAAGCTCTGTGAGCACCCGTTATTGGGATATTTAAACTGTTTAAAAAAAAAAGAAGATAAATAGAATATTAAACCGACAAAAGTGGGCGTGCAAATGTGTATTTGGTAGTGTATCCCCTTAGTTATTCCCTTATAAAGAATGCGGACCATGTTATAAAAAACTTTTGTGCCACCCCATCCTCATAGCTGAAGCTCTTTGTGAGCAGGGGCCCCCACTCCTATTTTCCATATGACGTTTGTTCTTGTATGTATATAGTTTATATGTCCCCTATGTATTTGGTAACGCGCTACGAAATTTGATGGGCGCTTAGTTAAGGAATAACAGTTAGTCACCGTAGGATTTATGTCTGGATAGAGCGCCCCCGTATTGCTGTGAACTTACAGCTAGAGCTAAGGCTCTGGGGGCTATCAGGTCGTCTATAGTTGTTGACCCATGAGCGTCGCAGTGACCTGTAATCTCCATTCTTCCTTGATGAGAAGCCTAGTCCGGAGCTCAGGTCTGGAGGTCGGATGAAAGCAGATTGTGAGCAGTAGTTTTCAGCCTCTTTCCAGAGATTCTGGATGGATTCGGGTCGGATGTGATCGGCCTGTCATCACCGGAACAGTTATTTGTGAACCTTCACATTGTAGATTTTGACTTTAGTTTGGGATCATTGTCTTGTTGCGAAGAAAAATCTACGTCCAGTCTCTGGTCTATTGCAGACTCCAACGGACTGGTTATTCTCAGGATGGTCAGTATTTTGTACTTTATCTTGCCCATCAATTTGAACATCCTTTCCCATATTCTGCTGAGAGAGGAAAAGCCCAAACCATGACGCCGCCCCCCGCCTTGTGGACAGTGGGGATGGTGCCCCTACCTGTTAATAGTCGGGGACTTTCATGCCGCCACAGCATGTGTGGCAGGTGAGGATGTGTGCCCGCCGCGTGTGCATAGGTGCTATGGATCCAGTGGTGACGTGGGCCCTGCCATGTGTGAACAGTGGCGGGTGTGTTGCTTGTACCAGGAAACATATTTGGCATTTGGTGGCCAAAAATTTGGAGTTTGGTTTACCTCTGAACACGAGCCACCCCCTTCTACATGTTCAGGGTGTTCTCCCAACGGCTATGTGGTCACCTTTTTTTTGATATCTTGGTGGGAGAGAAATGTCTTTCTTCTTGCCTCTTCATAAGGGGCAAGAATTTGTGAAGTGACTGATTGTGTCCTTATGGACAGACTCTCCCAACTCGAGTGTATATATCTGCAGTCCATCAAAGGGAGGGTAGGCGGGTCTATTGGCGCATCTCCCCCACTTTTTTTTTTTTTTACAAATGTTTTAAAATATACGATAATATTCATTACGAGATCTTTACAGGCATGTTGGTCCAAAAAATTACAATGTTATATCTTTATGTTTGTGGAAGCCTGAAATGTTGGCAGAAGGTTTAAGATTTAGGAGAAGAAGTTCCAGGGGGGGCCCAAATACTTTCACCAAAGCTCTGTAGACACTGGCTGCCATGATGAACCACGAGCACAGCAGTGTCAGGCACATTTCACCACTATGCGTCGTGTTTTTGATGCGTTTTTGCTGCTGCCAGAGGCTTCAGCCTGATCACCCTGATGGTTATGCGTTTAGCAGATGCGCGTTGGAAAGCAAGTAACCTTGCATGTATCAGGGCTTAAGCTAGGAGCGTCAAAACGCCTTAAAAGTGCAACGTATCGTGGGAAGACTTTCCCACATGGCGCATGAGAACAAGACACAGCAACGTGTGAGGAACAACCTATGCACTGGGCACAATTACAATCCTTGGAATAACATCACATTATTTCACAGCCTCTGATCGAAACATACATAACAACCTGATCCAAATACCCACGTTCAACACATGCATGTGTGGTAAGTGCAGTGATATTACAGGACGACAAGTAGACCGACGGCACCGCGAACAGCAGTGTGGGACAATTATACAGTTGTTTCAGGGACAATATTTAAACACTGGCTTGACTCTTTGCACATAACAATGAATGAAGCTTTAAGATCTACACCCGACCTGCAAGCCAGGATACTCCACTTCATACCAGTCACATCCATAGGGCAGATCATTACTGCACTCTCATACATCCAGTCAATCCAGAGCTTTGGATCATTACTAAATGCTCAAACTCCAGTCACATCAGAGCTGGGATCATTACTACACTGCTCTACTCCAGCGCTTCAGAGCTGCCGAATCATACTGCCTCTCAAATACAGTCACATCAGAGCTGCAGACATTACTGCATCCTATACTCAGACATCCAGAGCTGCCATCATTACTGCACATCTCATAATCCAGTCACTTCCAGAGCGTGCAGTATCATTGACACACTCTTCATACTCGAGTCACATCGCCAGAACTGCAGATCATACTACTTGCTATAACTCCAGTCACTTCCGAAGCTCAGATTCATTCACTCCCACTCCTCATAATAAGTCACATCCAGAGCTGGCAGATCATACTGCACTCTCATACTCCAAGTCACATCCAGAGCTGACATCATTACTTGCACTCCTCATAATCCAGTCAATCACGAGCTGCAGATGCAATGAATTCCACTCAGCCTACACTGCAGATCATAACACTCCTGCCTCACACTATCGCAGTCACTTCCAGAGAGCAGCATCATTACTGCATTCCTTTCATATCCTGTCACTTCAGAGCCTTCAGTCAATACTACACTCCGATTATACTCAGTCCACCCAGAGCTGGAGATCATTACTGCACTCCTCATATCAAGTCACATCGAGGTTCATTCACAATCTTGTGCAGACTTCCTCTGACCAGAAGCGAGACACAGCGGAAAGTCTGTTGTCGGTTATGACCCGTGTGAATCTTAAGAACTAGAGACAATGCTGCTAGTCTGAGGTGCAGTGTGTTCTAGGGGGTGTAGGGTGTTTAGGGGGAATAGTGCTGCGATATTGGTGCTGAGGAATTGAACAGAAGCTCAGGGGTGTTAAATTCTTGGGGGGGGGGTGTCCATGTGGGTCTGGCGCGGCGCAGTATGAGGTCTTGCTGGATTTTGGTGGTCTGGGCGTGTATCAGGCAGGATGAATTTACTCTTGCTTTGCTGTTTTTCGAGCCATCTGCCCCAGGGCAAGGTGGTGTGGGTTGGAGACACAGGGGTACAGGTACTTAGGGCCCTCAGAGACATCATGTGAGGACCTCTCTTCATTTTGGACACTGCCCGTAATCCAACAGGACAGTTGTCGGACCCTATCAAATGACCGGGACAGTACACCCCATGCACATGCGGTGACGGTGCACCACCTGGAGGCGGGGTGTGATAAGTGCGTTTTGCCGGTGTTTGGTTGTCATGGCCGCGGCGCTGTATTTATAGAGTGAGAAAACCTGTGCCCATTCTCTCTGTTGTCAGGCGTTTTAGTCACGTCCTGAACAGAGGATCCCTCCGTCATGACAGCAAAGTCGCCTGAGGGTGCAAACCCCCCACACGCTCGTCTAGAGTATGACAACCCCAAGTCCTGATTGTTACCCAGGCTCCAGGGCCAATTCAACATTATCTTTTTTGTCTCAAATGTTGCGTCGTGCGTTAATTTGTGGGCTTTGTGTTATAACAAATGCTGTTCATGTGCCTTTTCCTTGAGCCCCCAACATGAGAACATCGGAACTACAGGCACAGTCCCTATAAAATGCGCCAAATTCATTATTTGCATAGACTGGTTTTCATAAAACTGAATTCATGATTTGCTATTTGGTGCCAGTTTTGGCACAAAAAACAAAAACGCATAGAAATAGGAGAAAAACCAAATTCATTAAGTCATCAAGGGAAATGTGCCCGAAAAAAACAATATTATGAGACAAACCAAAAAAGAAAATACAACAACATCCATGTATTCAGATAAAACAAAAATGGAATTGAATTGGGAAGTGAAACTGTGGATTGACAGGATTGGTGAGATAAAGAATTAAGAAACATTGTAGCAAACTCTCGCTATTTGAACAGATCCTCACATTGGGTGATGAAGCTCCTTCAGCAAGCAGAGGGTTGATATGGTTGAGGAGCACAGGTCTGGAGAACTATGGTAGCCGGTGTCGTGTGTCACAGTACCCCTCCCACGTGGTATCGCCTGGACCGACATGGATCCCCTGGACCTACGGGGACAGATGATTTATAAGCCACCGCGTCGTCTCCATGCAGCCTCGAATAGCGGAAACTGGTGACCCGAAACCTCAAGCAGGAAAGTCTGAGTTCTTCCAGGCGTCATCGCTTCCACCGTCCAGGTGTTAGATCGATATCAGATCCTAAGGGAAAGCTGGGAGTGGATCAGCAGTTGGCATCGGAGGGATCCGGCTGTGTAGGGATTACACTCACATCACACAATAAAGTCCTCAATGTCTGTTATTTTCACTGCTTGTCCCTCGTGTGGAAATACGGCCATCGCCACACCTGCGCCGTCATGGAACCAACACTGAAGACCCCTACACCCCCCACCCCCCCAAGACAACACTACAAACCCGGAGCATGTTCCCTCCAAGATCCCAGCACACCCCTAAACCTACACGCACAGCAACCTGCACCCGGACAGCAGCAGTTTCTCTAGTCTTAAGTCAACCAACTGGGTCACCGACAACAGACTTTCCGCTGTGCATCGCTTTCTGGTCAGAGGAAGCTGCAAAGATTGTGAATGAACCTCTGGATGTGACTGGAGTATGAGGAGTGCAGTAATGACTGCCGCTCTGGGTGTGACTGGAGGTATATTAAGGAGTGTAGGATTGATCTGAAGCTCTGGAAAGTGACGAGGATATGAGGGAAGGAATGCAGTGACATGATTAATGAGGCCAGCTCTGTGATGGTATTGGAAGTGACGGGAGTATGAGCAGAGTAGAGTATGATCTGCAGTCTGGATGTGACTGGAGTGATTTTATGAGCAGTGTAGTGAATGACTGCAGCTCTGGATGTGACGGAGTATGAGAGTGCAGTATGATGTGCAGCTCTGATGGACTGGAGTAATGAGGGAGTGCAGTAATCGATCGCAGCTCTGGATTGTGACTGTTTCTGGGAGTTGCAGTAATGATCTGCACTCTGAAGTGACTGGAGCATGAGCAGAGTAGATATCTGCAGTTCTGGATGTGACGGAGTATGAGCAGTGTAGGTAATGATCTGCAGTCTGGATGTGACTGGAATATGAGGAGTGCAGTAATGATGTGCAGCTCTGGATGTGACGGAGTATGAGGAGTGCAGTAATGATCTGCAGCTCTGGATTGTGGACTGTATTATGAGGAGGTGCAGTAAGATCTGCAGCTATGAAGTGACTGGAGTATGAGCAGGTTTAGTAATGATCCGAAGCTCTGAATGTGACTGGAGTATGAGCAGTGTAGTAATGATCCAAAGTCTGGATGGACTGGAGTATGAGGCGTGCAGTAAGGACTGCAGCGTATGGATGGACTGGGGTTTATGAGTGAGTAATCTGCAGGTCTGGGTGTAGATCTGAAGCTTCATTTCATTGTTGTCATAAGGCAAGCCAGTGTTAAATTATTGTACTGGAGAAATGTTATAATGTGTCCGCCCCACTGCTGTGCTCTGTGCCGTCGTATATGTCCGTAATTACTGCTCACACTGCAGGTTGGAGAGTGGTGGGATCAGGTTGTTATGTATGTTAGAGTAGCAAGAGGACCTGTGAAAGAGGCTTGTATATTCCAGGATTGTAATTGTGCCAGTGCATAGGGTTGTGTGTCCTCACACTGCTGGTCTTGTTCTCTGCAGCCATGGGAAAGTGCATTTCCCAGGGACGCGTTGCACTTTTAATGCGGCGTTTTGAAGCACTTCCAAAGCTTAAAGCTGATCTATACCATGCCAACTGGTTAACATGAGCGTTTCCACTGCATGCAAACGCAATATAAGCCTATTGTGATCACGCTGAAGAGCAGATCGTGGTGTGCAGCAACAACGACATCAAACAAAACACGCCGCAAAGTGTGGAAAGTGTGCACTGACAATGCTGTTGTGCTCACTGTGTTCTCGCAGCAGTGTTAGACAGAGGCTTTGTGAAAAGTAATGGGCCCCCTGGAAACTTCTCTAGCCATTTGCCACTTTTCAGGCTTCAACACATAAAGATTATAAAATTGTAATTTTGTGGGAACAAATTGTAAAGGAGGAATGAAATGTATCGGATAGTTTAGAACATTGTAAAAAAAAAAAAATGTTGGGTGTATTTTTTTTCTCCTCATGGGGAGATGCAGACAAGAGACCTGACCCTTTGGATGACTGCGAGATCTACAGCGAGTGGGAGAAGAGTCTGTCAATAGGGACACATCATTCACTGCCCCAACTAAAAATGTCTGCACCCTTATGAAGAAGCAAGAAGGAAAAGACTCTCCCCCGATATCAAAAAAAGTGACACAAGCCTTGGGGAGGGACACTGAACATTGTTTAGAAGGGGGGTGCTCTGGCAGAGGTAACAAAAATCCAAGTTTTTTGGCCACAATGCCAAATGATGTTTGCTCTGTAAAAGCAAACACCTACCCACTGTAACACATGGCGAGGGTCAAGGATCAGCGCACTATCACACATGGCGGGGGCCGAACATCCTCATGCCCAACATGATGGTGGCGGCATGAGATCCCCACTATTACACATGGTAGGGGCACCATCCCCACTGTTTCACACAAGGCGGCGGGCGGCCGTAATCAGGTTGGGCTTGTATTCAGCAGAATCAGGGAAGATGGTTTAAAATGATGCGGAAGAAGAAGGAGCCAAATACTGGACCATCCTGGAAGAAAAGCCAGTCCGTTGGGTCTGGCAATAGACCAAGACTGGGACTGAGATTTTTCTTCCAAAAGACAAATGATCACAACATAAAGCAAAAATCTACAATGGAGGTTCAAAATAACTGTATCCAGTGTGATAGAACTGCCGAGTCATATCCAGACCGATACCAATCCGGAATCTCTGGAAGGAAGAGAGCTAGAACACTTTTTTTTAACTGTGCACAAAGCTTCATCCGACCTCCCTGAGCTCCGGATGTTCTCCAAGAAGAAGGGAAGAATTTCAGCTCTCCATGTGCAAAACTCGATAGAGACCTGATGCACCCCAAGAGATGCAGCTTAATCACAGATAGGGGGCGCTACAAATAATAATAATTAATCTTTATTATATACACGCCATCAAATTCGAGCGCTTACCATCATAGGGGACATATACAACTATATTACATTACAAAGAACAAACCAGTCATATGGGAACAATAGGAGTGAGGGCCGACCCAGGACAAAGGTGGGCTGTTTCACAAGAGTTACAGCTATGAGGATGAGGGGGAGTGACACAAAGGTGTATAATGGTCCAGCCCCTTCTTTTAAGGGAATTAACTTAAGGGGCCAAATAAAATGGACGTCCACTTCGGTTATTATTTATTTTATTTTTTTTTTACAAAAGTTTAAAAATATCCAATAAAGGGGGTGCTACAGAGCGGTTGCTGCTGGTTGTGGTATGGCAGGGCAGTGGCAGTTGCTGTTATTGGGGCACTGCAGGTTGTGGGTGTGCAGGGAAGGTGCTGTATTGAGGCACTGATGAGGGGGCTGGGTGTTTTGTTTATAATGCGTTGGCTTCCATATTAGATGATGAGGTTATCATTGTCTTTGACCTGAGAACAATGAGTACAAGTGGTGCAGCAGGCGCTCACACGGATGCTTGCAGAGTTGCTCTGACACCGGCCTCTAGTTTCTACACTGTGAATTCATATGCGGTGACACATGTGCGCATACAAGACGGAGGAAGAGGAAGGGAGTCACCTGTGTATTGTCCCGCTCTCCTTCTGTCATTGGGCGGATCTTGCATACACACGGTGCTTGCTATGCCCGCAAGTATATATGGCTGTGTGCGAACGCTTGCACAAAGATTAGGTGCATCTATACTAAGGGCAAGCGGAATGAGCAGGAATACAGGGCAACAGACTTGTATTACATGCCACACAGAGGGATGAGGGATCCAGCTCCCCTCCGCAAGTTGTGGATGCAGCTCTGGTTGAGGAAAGGAGGACACCACTTACTGAAAGGCAGCAGCATACAGAACATGCCTCAGCAGTACTGAGCAGTATAGCTGTTGGATCCAGTCTGGGTGAGAAATCAGAACAATGACGGAAAGCAGCAGCTTGACAGAACATCACCAGCAGTAATGAGAATGTAGACTGTAGTTACGCTCTGGTGAGAAAGTAGAACACTTACTGAAGGCGGCAGCATACAGAACAGCCAGCAGTAGTACTGATCGTATAGCTGTTGTTCCGTCGGGGTGAGAAATCGAAACTGAATGGGAAGCAGCAGACTACAGAAACATCACTCAGCGCAGTATGTGATGTAGCTGTAGTTACAGCTTCTGGCCGAGAAGAGTAGAACACGTACTGGAAGCAGCAGCATACAGAACATCACTCAGTAATACGATCAGGTTGTAGCTTGTGTGGATCCCGCTCTGGGTGAGAACAGTGAACACTACTGCCTTTACCCTAAACTTGGATGTGCCAGAGGTGGGTGGCAGGCAGGAAGTGTAGGGGCTTCTCCTTAATAACAATCGTACTACGATTATTCTTTCTTAATACTGTCCGGGGTCGGCCTCCAATGGAGGGGTGCGGCTGATGTTCACATGGCACCATGGTACGCGACAAAGTAAGTATAGAGTGCATGTAGGTCACATTTGACTCAGAGCTGGCACATATCTCTCTAATGCTTACAAGGCGTTCATAGTGCGTGGGTGAACTAACCAAGCGTAAGATCCGGTTCATTGACATCGCAAGCTGGTAATTGAAGGCAAACTTGTTTTCCTTCTGTCAACACATATAGTAAATGACAATACCCAAAATGCGGACAGCCAAGAGTCAGGGAGGGGCCAAGGTGCAGGAACTGAAACATATAAGGACTACATACACTGGGATCACACTAGAGGCACACACTCTCTGGTGTCACTCGCGTCAGTGTGTTCCTGAAATGAAGGCATAGATCAGGATTTCATCTATTTCCTAAACTGTATATTCTAAAGCCAGAATAAACATGTACATGAGATCATTTATACAGACACTGAGTCAAGGATCGCTGCAGGTATTGGCCGCAACTTTGGGCGATAAATGTTCTTCCGTGCCCCCCAGCGTGAGTGACACCCCTGTGGGCAGCCGAGTTGTTTCCGATGAAAGGAGTGATCCTATCAGCCATAGCAAGAGAAGTACATCCAAATCCTTCAAGTGCCCCAAGAAAGCCAGTCACCTGACAGACAAAGGTAAAAGAGAGAGACCAGGATAATGGGGGAAATCTCCATGGGGAATGTTTCTCACTGCAACTGGAATGCCGCCAGTCAGCACTGAAGAGGGAGGGGGGAAGGATATGTATTCCACTACAGATGTCACAAATTAAGAGCATTAGTTAACTGAGAAAGACTTGAACCCAAAGTGTGTAGAGAAGTCAGTGAAAGGTGTTGGAGGAAGGGTCATGGTTTGGGAATGTTTATGAAAGCAGAAGAACGTTGGACCACTCATACGCTACAGACAGAGTGACTGCAGGTGTATTTGTGTATGAGAAGCTTCTTCACAAGGAAGGACCAAGGTTTGTAGTGCTTGTACACTCAATTGCGAGCAATTTTGATGCAGGACATTGCTCCTGTCACACAGAAAAGAAGCGGGTGAAGCATTCCTTTGGAAAGCGAAAACACTGAAACCATGAAATGCCACCAGCCAGAGTCATGATCTAAAACCCAATAGAAAACCCGGAAAATCATTGTGCCCAAAGCTCAGGCCCAAGACAACCCACAGTCAAAAACTGTGGATAAAGACTGCCTGGAAGTAAGAGCCGGATGCCATCAGAGTCATGATCCAGCAAGACGTTTGTTGAGATATCTAGTTTGCTTGCTATGTCGGTGCTTGAGGTCTGATGCTCTCCCTACTGACTGGATGACTGCTGGGGACCTACACATCAATCACCTGTTCATCAATGGGGATGAATTTTTGAAAATGCAAGTGATATCGAACCCTGTGTTCCTCTGATCTCTACATGTATTATATGTAAGGGCACAAACACGATGACCTCCAAGACATCATCCTGTCCAGTTTAGGAAATCTAACGATTGTGAATCAAGTTTTCCTGGAGCAGGTAGAGTATGAGGAAACAACAACACCCGCATAAAGGAGGTTGCCAACGATGTGGTGACCACAGACCATTTCGCTCAGTTTTTTGGTGCTCTTTTTTGCATATTGCTCTCACCCTAGAGGTCAGCACCGCGGCTACAATCCAAGTGGATGCGAGGGTAGTATGCAGCGGTCAGGCTCAATAGAGCTGTGACAGAATGTATCTGTGTTATATGGTATCAGCACAGTGTCCAGAGCATGGAGCAGGTACAGGAAGACATGGAGAGAGGGAGCTATACCAGAGACAGGCCAATACACCGGAGACATAGAGGAGGACAGATACCAGGAGACATGGAGAGGGACATATACCAGGAGACAGGCCAGTGCACCAGGAAAACATGGAGGAGGAGCAGATACCAGGAGGACTGGAGGGGGAGCAAACAGAAGAAACGGCCCGGCCACCAGAAACACGGAGGAAGAGCAGATACTGGAGACATGAACAGGTGGAGCAACACCAGAGACAGGTGGAGTACCCAGCCGACATGGAGGGGGGAGTAGATACCAGGAGACAGGCTAGTACACCAGGGAGACATGGAGGGGAGATACCAGGAGATAGGCCAGACACCAGGAGACATGGAGGGGGGAGTACCAGGAGATGGCCAGTAGATCAGAGACCATGGAGTAGGGGCAGGTACCAGGAGAATGAGAGGAGCAGATACCAGGAGATAGGCCAGTACACCAGGAGACAAGGAAGAGACACAAAGTACCAGGAGACAGACCAGTACATTGGAGATGAGGGAGGTGGAACAGGTACAGGAGACAGGCCCGCACAATTCAAGAACGTGAAGAGGACATAGAAGGACAGCTGCCAAGTGGAGCAGCAGCAGGAGAAATGATGGAGAGGCCAGGCCCAACCCAGCAGCAGGACGCTACCAAGGGGGAACAGGAGGAGCAGCAGAGACCTTCACAATGACATTCAGAAGTATTAATAAATGTATCTGCTCAGACTGGCAGGACGACTCCCTAAGGAAGTATGAGCAACGACGTCACGAGTCAGTATGTGCTTAAAACTCAACATTGTGCAGGGCGATCAACGTTTTGCCAATGGACATCGGCACCCTTTGATTCTTCACGTATAATAGCAGGTTTACCATGAGCAGTTCGACAGAGGCAACATGAGAGAGGAGGACTCATGAAGAACGTTCTGCTGCCTGCGCACATCCTTCAGCAGACGGGTTTGGCAATGGGTCGTAATGGTGCAGGGTGTGCACAGACCTACATGTGCTCCCCCAGAGGTAGGCTGATGCCACTAGGTAAACCTTAGACCCATTGTGACACCATATACAGGTGCAGTGGGCACTGGTTTCCTGCAGTACATGAACATGCTGGAACCTCATGTACTGTTTGTCGCAGTTCCTACATGACTGAAGGCATTAATGCATGGACTGTCTGCCTGTCCCACCCTGAATCCAATCAAGCACATCTGGGACATCATGTCCTGTTACATCCACCCAACGCCATTAGGACCACAGACAGTCCAGAAGTTGACTGTGAGCTTCATCCAGTCAGGCCTACAGGACGTGGAGGTCACACACAATAGTAGCTTCATCGGATGCATACCCAGGCAATGTAGGGAGATCATAGAGGCCACACATTACTGAGCCTCATCGGGAGCATGCCCAGTCATTGTAGGGAGGTCATACAGACACGTGGGTTTTTACAGTTTTGAGCAGTGTATTTGGTGTAAGTACAGGACATGTATAATATTATAGTATATGGTTATGTATATTCTAAGTGCTGTCCACTGGCCGCAGGTGCTGAATGGTCCCCTTGTGCCGTTGATGGGTAACGATCCTTCCAACCACATTAATTTCCTTTCTTATTGTCCAAGAAATTGAAAGTTCAGGGAAAATAATTACAACCATGAGTGTGCTCCACCCCCGATCACAGGTCGAGCCCTGAGTGATTCACGTCCTCTCCAGGACCTGAGAAAGTAAATAAGGATCAGAAATAGCGGCCAGGAGATCCAGAGGTAACATTGACCAGATCCTCACCGTTGCCAAGAAGGAGGCCTAGTGGAGGCAGGAAGGATGGCGTGCACAGAGCAGGACCGGGGGTAGCGGACAATGAGCAGGGATGACAGTGGGCAAAGAACATGACTGATAGCGGGCACATTGGCCCAACTGGACCGATAGTGGGCAAAGAATAGGGTAAGAGATGGCACAGAACAGGACTCGCAGTTTCCACCAGAAATGGCACAGAGAGGGGGAGAATATGGGGAACTGGATTTCCTGGTATTTTTCTGATTCAAACCGTACATGTAGTGGATGTCAAACTATTCAGGTCAGTCCCCCATTGCAGCACTCAGACCTGCATGCATTATCTGCCAATGGGGGGGTTATTAAGGGCCCATGACCTCTAGTGCCGCAAGAGTCCTGCACTGATGTCTATGGAAAATTCCTCCTCCTATAGTGGGCTGATGAGCGCGTCTATAAGTGCAGAAAATTCTAGGTCATCTATAAGGTGCCTCCCACGTGCGGCGGGGATCTCAGGGCGCTCCCTCGCACAGTCCTGGGACCTCTCCAAGGGAGCGGCTGTAACTTTTCCGAGGCTCATGATTAGAAAGGTGACGGACCAGATTGGGAAGGAAGTTGTGTTTATTTCTATTGGAGCAGACCTCTTAGTCAGGGACAAGCCCACGATTCTCTCCCCAAATAAGCTGCAGCTCCACGTGAGCACCTCGGGTCTACAGCTGGGTCCCCAGGGGGTGGTGACGTTACTAACCAAATTAGTTTCAGAGTTTTCTGTGGCATGTCTTTACCATGTCTTGGCATTCTGCTGACAAACCTCAGAGAGCACCAGGGTCACGCTGCAGATGTAATTACAGCAAATTCTATAGTATTTTGGCCACTACAGCACACTGGATTAGAGACGTCTACACACTCCCTGTAGAATAAACTGGGCAATTACATAAAGTCCTGCAACAAAACACTAATGCAAAAAAGAAGAAATGGCAGCAGGACTACCCAGAGCTTTGCTGTTTTTTACCAACCACTGTTGCCAATTTCCTGTACTGCATTGTTTCTCTTGGTCGACCCTATATTTTGTTTACTTTCTCTTGGTTTGAAATGCCAGTCTGTGTCTCTATGTTTGCACTTTGGCGCGGAGGGAAAGTCAACCAGTTCGTCACCTATAGCTTAGGGTAGGCTGATTAGTTAGGTAGGGACAGCTGGAGGGGGTCCTTGTCTGTGCTCTAGTCCATTGAGCACACATTTTAATAATTTAGAGATAATTCCAGATTTAAACCACAGTCTTGTGCAGACTGATGTGTCTCCAGGGATCAAAGCAAAGAAACTTTCTATTGTGGACCCCTGCGTCCTGTGTTTCTCCAGGTGTGTTTTCTTGCAGAAAGAAATTTACAGGAAATAAATATTCTGTAATTCTGAAACAAACGAGGATACATAGAAGTCTGCACAGGAGTGTAGGCACACAAAACGGGGAGAATTCTCAGCAAAATGTATGTCACATTTTAGATCCCGTTCAGCACTCTCTGTAGACTTCTCTTAGTCTTGATTTCAGATCTTTATGAGGTCACTTTGAAGTGGCTTTTGTTGTGAATCCACACCAACAGTAAATTCATAATCATTTCATGTTATTAGGATCATCATATAAATGAGAGGGAGGAAGTAGAAAGAGAAGAGGGATAGGAAAGAAAAGAAAGGAGAAGAGAAACGATAGAAGAGAAGAGGGGAAGCAAAAAGGAAGAAAGAAGAGAAAAATAGAAGAGAATAAGAGTCGAGGGAAGAAAAGAAGAAGAAGAAAGAGATGAGGAGGATCAGCAAGGAAGAGAGAAGAGGAGCAGAGAAAGAGTGGAGGAAGAAAAAAAAGAAGAATAGAAAAGAAAAGGAAGAAGAGAATGATGGAAGAGGAGAAGGAGAGAAGAGAAGAATGCTAAAGGGTATTCCCATTGGGCATTCACATTAATTTAATTCATTGCCATATATAAAACATTTCTTCAATTAGAGGTTATTAAAAACAATGTTCCTGTGTGAAGATAATTTCTCATAATGAGCCAGTGTCCCTAGAAACAAAATAGCTTCCTGGATACGACCACCTCTCCACTCTGCAGTGGTGGCCAGACTGCCTATGTGAGTCCTGCCAGACCACCAGGATCAGCCATCATACCACAGGACGGCTGTGGGATTTGCAGTAACTCCTGGACATTTCATATACAAAAACTTTTAGTTCTCTTGTGCAATCACTGCAGCAGAGGGTGGCCGTATCCAGGACCACAGTCTTGTTTCTAAGGGACCTATGACTACATTTATGAGAAATTATCTTCCCAGGTAAAATGTTTTACTACACTAATTGAATAAATGTATAATATGCATATAATCAAACTGAAATTAATGCCCAGGCGAGAACCCCTTTAGAAGAAGAAAAAGTAAAAATTGTAACATCACACTGGTCTCCCTCCTTATGGGACGTGACATTACCGAGACCCACCGTCCTGAGTGACATATAGGCCTCAGTGAGTGAACTGGATGTGATGATGCCATATCTGCATTTGCTTCATGCCTTCGCCGAGACTATACGTCACTTAGCAAGAGGGGAGGATGGAAAAGACACAGCTTGCTCCGTTTTTCTATCCTTAGCTTTTTCGTGATGACAATGTATAGAACTTTCCCAACGAGTATCTGAACTTATACAGAAAAAGATGTGAACTGAGCAGACACAAGCTGCCTGTCCATACTATCCTGTAGATCTAACAATCACACTGCTGTTATACTATCGTGTGTGTGCAGAGTCTCCAGTGTATCCTATGATGTAACATCACACTGCCTGTCTATACTATCTGTGTGTGCAGAGTCTCCAGTGTATCCTATGAGATGTAACATCACACTGCCTGTCTATACTATCTGTGTGCTGTGTGCAGAGTCTCCAGTGTATCCTATGATCTAACATCACACTGCCTGTCTATACTATCTGTGTGCTGTGTGCAGAGTCTCCAGTGTATCCTATGAGATGTAACATCACACTGCCTGTCTATACTATCTGTGTGCAGAGTCTCCAGTGTATCCTATGAGATGTAACATCACACTGCCTGTCTATACTATCTGTGTGTGCTGTGTGCAGGGTCTCCAGTGTATCCTATGAGATGTAACATCACACTGCCTGTCTATACTATCTGTGTGTGCAGTGTGCAGAGTCTCCAGTGTATCCTATGAGATGTAACATCACACTGCCTGTCTATACTATCTGTGTGCAGAGTCTCCAGTGTATCCTATGAGATGTAACATCACACTGCCCGTCTATACTATCTGTGTGTGCTGTGTGCAGAGTCTCTAGTGTATCCTATGAGATGTAACATCACACTGCCTGTCTATACTATCTGTATGCTGTGTGCAGAGTCTCCAGTGTATCCTATATGATGTAACATCACACTGCCTGTCTATACTATCTGTGTGCAGAGTCTCCAGTGTATCCTATGAGATCTAACATCACACTGCCTGTCTATACTATCTGTGTGTGCTGTGTGCAGAGCCCCCAGTGTATCCTATGAGATGTAACATCACACTGCCTGTCTATACTATCTGTGTGTGCTGTGTGCAGAGTCTCCAGTGTATCCTATGAGATGTAACATCACACTGCCTGTCTATACTATCTGTGTGCTGTGTGCAGAGTCTCCAGTGAATCCTATGAGATGTAACATCACACTGCCTGTCTATACTATCTGTGTGCAGAGTCTCCAGTGTATCCTATGGGATGTGACATCACACTGCCTGTCTATACTATCTGTGTGTGCTGTGTGCAGAGTCTCCAGTGTATCCTATGAGATGTGACATCACACTGCCTGTCTATACTATCTGTGTGCTGTGTGCAGAGTCTCCAGTGTATCCTATGAGATGTGACATCACACTGCCTGTCTATACTATCTGTGTGTGCTGTGTGCAGAGTCTCCAGTGTATCCTATGAGATGTAACATCACACTGCCTGTCTCTACTATCTGTGTGCAGAGTCTCCAGTGTATCCTATGAGATGTGACATCACACTGCCTGTCTATACTATCTGTGTGTGCTGTGTGCAGAGTCTCCAGTGTATCCTATGAGATGTAACATCACACTGCCTGTCTATACTATCTGTGTGCTGTGTGCAGAGTCTCCAGTGTATCCTATGAGATGTGACATCACACTGCCTGTCTATACTATCTGTGTGTTTCCAAGTGCAGAGTCTCTAGAACATGTCTGGCTACATGGATCTCTTCCATTTCCTATACCTTTGGCATAAACCAAAATGGAGATTATAAACCTGGACCTCTTAGTGTTCATCATGGGTGTCTGACCCGACAAATGCTCTGCTTGATGAATACCAAATCTTGGACAACTCTATGGTAATATTTTAGAATATGATTACGTCTGGAAAGCTCCTGGAGTCTATATATGGTCTAGTTGGTGAAGGAGACATGTGCAGGAGACTTGTTACTCTGTACAGGGTGTATGGAGCCATAACAGAGAAGCCCCTCAGCTCCGTGACTTCATCCGACTTCAAAGGGGAGCGTACAGATGACAATGGCGCTTCCTGTGGTAATTAGTGGGACTCTGAGCCTGCAGGGATCTGGAGATTAAGGTGATGTATGAATGTGTGATGTGACAATATAGAGTGTGGCTTATACCCCTGGATCAGCGCCTGTGAAGTCCAAAGCCCCAAATACTGCTCCTTCTGTCTACGCTCACATTAACGTCTATCATAGGGGAACTGCATAATGGTTAAGCATGTCAGTCCACGAGGAACGTTATCATCACAAGCCCAGCTATTGTCTGCTGGCATCAGCTCCAGGAAAAATCTACTCCTTAAAACCTGACCCCATGTGTTGTCCATCAACTGGGCAGACTGATCACTTGGGCATCATGGCAGTCCGGCTGAGGTCAGGGGCCTGTAGTCCCTTTTCTGCACTCCACCGTTTTCGTATGGGCTTCCCTATGGTGTAGTTATACAGCAAAGGAGACATGATTTTGTAGGTATACAGTAGCACCATTACGAAGAATTCTTGGCTCCTTTGGTTCTTCCCACCTCCACAGTGCTGAAGTTACGCACAAATGGGGGTCTTTAGAGTAAGATGAAGAATTAGTGAGGCCACAAACCCGGTAGAACGAGTTTGTGGAGTGTGGCTCAGTGACATCAGAGGAGGATTCCTGGGCGTCTGATTCAGGCTCTGCGCCTCCGCATGTTTATACGTCGTCTTCTCCATTCATAAGAAGAACAGACATTGATGCTTATAAAACTCCAGGGTGCGGGGACCAGTGACCACCGCTCCTCTGCTAGGTGTGGCCCCTACTGAGTCATTGCTTTCAGGTCCCTACAGACAGGGGCCCCTGGGGCTCTCACATCAATGGTTTTATCTGTGCACGTGTCTTACGGTTTTATTCTTCGCTCTTGTGACATTTGTGTGACAGACGACTTTAAAGAGTCTGCGAAGCTGACAGCGACCGCTCCCTCCCTAGAGCCAATAAGCAACAAGGTGACACACGCACCGGCACACGTGGGAGGACCGGCTCCTTGTTTTTTTCCTCAATACCATCTCGTGAGCCTTTTGATCTTTCACCACAAATTGTTGGCACCCTCCGATACACTGAGTGAAACATGAAAGTCTCGGCCACAGGTTCTGACAAGTCACCTGGCACGCTGCGCCACGTAAGGATTGCCCCAGAAGATACCACCAAGCATTAACCCACAGCAAAGACGGCAGGAGAAGGACTCCAGACAAGTGAATTCCAGATTTCTTCAGCCTCAGGGATTAATTATGTTTGACTTAAGATGAAAAATCAGGATGTTCTGCCACTTATCAGATCCCTCTAATAACCTGAGGGCAGAATATCAATGGGGCACATTTACTGAGAAAGTCGGAAACTGCACCAAAAGTACTATTTCAGTGTATAATGCTGGGTGCAGCGATTTACTAAAATAATGCGCCAGAAATAGTGAATCTGTCGCTTCACCATCTTTTTTGTGGTGCACTTTTAACATAGGGCATGCAACACAATTTGAAAGTTAAATACGGTGCTTGGTCGGAATCAATCGCGCCCCCTAATTTATGTTGCATGGAAGCCAGCGCAGGGTCGTGTGTGACACAATAGCGGCGCAGACACTTCTTAAATACCTCTGAAAGCTGATTTCCAACTAAAAGAATGTGCAAAGTCCGAATAAAGTGCGGAAAAAAGCCCTTAGTAAATGTTCCCCAATGGGGCAATTTACTTACCCGGTCCCGTTGCGATTCACTAAGATCGTGCACCCGAGTTCCTGCATCTGTCGTTTCTGCGCGAGGTAAGCCGGAGTTCACCTTCTTCTTCCCGGTGCATGTGAGTGCTTGATCTTGCGACACATTTCCTTTTTTAATTCTGTGGTTTGTCCGACGGCCACGCCCCCCAATTTCTGTTGCATGCAGGCCAGCACCGATGCGCCACAATCCGATCGCGTGCGCCAAAAACCCGGGGAAATATTTGGGTAAACTCGACGAAAGTGCGGCGTTCAGACCCTTAGTAAATGAGCCCCAATGTGTCAGAATGAGGTCCTCCAAATATAAAGAAACCCTATAGCTACAATGCATACTGTAGCTTCTTCTATAGCTTCACCTCTATGTTATTATCATGTATCTATAGAGCACCATTAATTACATGGCTCAGATATGGAGTAGACTCCAATAGACAATGCAGCTGAGCTGGAGTCACAGATCTTCATAGCTGTGCCCACATGGTGTAAAGTACGTGGCATCTGAAGTGACAGGAGATGGATCGAGTCACCTGTCAGGCCCAACGTGGCAGAGGTAAACCCAGGGGACACTGGTCGTAGAAGAAGAAAGGGGGTCGTAGGAGAAATGAATGATGTGTGGCCCCTGGGGTCTGGAGGGGCATCATTGCACATGACATGTCCCACATAGTTGTGACCTCTATTCCGTGGAGGATCCCCACACGTTGCAATGAGGAAGTGGCACATGGAGGAAGCTGGTCTTGAGACCCAGGGTTTATCGCTAATGCGTTTCGCAGACGACGGACCTGTCACAACAAGAAACTCGCCAAATAAGTGTCAGCGCCTGACAGGTCCATAAAGTGATTTTTTTGGTTTTCTCTCCCCGTGTTGTGGGCGAGGCCGTGCTGGTAATGCCGGTGTAGGTGGCGGGATTATGGGATTAGGTTCTTTATGAGCAAGCAGGTGTAATGCTCCTTATTTACCATTAACCCTTCAGTGGCTGAGGTCTGGGGCTCCGCTTCCGGTGTAGAACCCGAGCCTTACATTATTTACGTGATGGTCTTGTGAATCCATAACACAGCTTATAATATAGAAACCATTATAGTATAGAATACATATTCCATTTCAGGGACCAGAATGCAATGGTTAAAAGAACCCTTAGGAAGGGGCCGGGTAAAAAAAAATAAATAATTGCCCCCCGATGACCTCACAAGGGATAACGATCAAATCCAATATGGCGGCGCCCACCGGAAAGCATTTACTTTGCCGGAGGAATTTACATGGTTAATAATCATGATTGGCGCCTGCACCGACCACAGGTGTTTGGTGTAATATGCAGCAAACACCCACCCTGTATGGAGAGGGCTCAGCACGTGAGCCTTCTCCACCCAGCAGCAGCCGACTTGTGATACACTATTAGGTCACACGTCGGTAAGTGGTGAAAGGAAAAAAAATACAAAAAAAAAAAACCCTGTAAAAGTTTAAATCACCGCCCCCCCAGAACATATATAAAAATAAACATGTCAGATATCGCCTTGTCCCAAAATACCCGTTCTATCAAAATATAAAGAATGTTTATTCCTAGCTGTGAACAACAAAATAAAGATTGGCACCCAAATGTCTGAATCTCCACTTTTTTACCATATTTAAATCCAGAAATAATTGACTAAAAATTATCAAATCATCACATCGCTCCCAGATTGATTTAAATAAAAATATTTTTTGTGTCCAGAAAAAAAAAATGACACCTTAAAAAGATCCGTGCACTGAGGAAAGAAAAAGTTATTGCAAAATGGTAAATTTTCTTTAGTACAAAATATAATTTTTTTAAAAATCTACATAAACATAATAAAACCTGGGCTCCCTGTGATTGCACTGACCCATAAAATAAATGCGAGGTGTCATTTGGAGGGTAACGATCGCAGTGATAACCAATTTAGTTAAATCTGAATGCCTTCAAAAAAAACAAACAAAAAAAAAAAAAACCCTTGCATCAACATAAAGGCGGTCCCCTACTTAAGAACACCCGACTTACAGACGACCCCTAGTTACAAATGGACCTCTGGTAATTGGTAATTTACTGTACTTTAGTCCTAGGCTACAATAAACAGCTATTATTGTTATTAAATGTGTCTGCAATGAAGATTTATTGTTACTCCTGATTCTTATGACAATCCAACATTTTTAAAATCCAATTGTCACGAAGACCAAAAAAAGATTTGTATGGAGTTACAATTCTAAAATATACAGTTCCGACTCACATACAAATTCAACTTAAGAACAAACCTACAGACCCTATCCTGTACGTAACCCCAGGACGGGGTGATGATTTCATAAATATCATTTTGAAAACTCTACGACCTGTTCATCACTTTTTATTAAAATTTCTATTGGAGGCAAAATTGCAAAAAAGTGGCAATTCTGACAAATCAGAAAAGGGAAAGGTCTGTCTTTTCCCGGCGTTGCACTACATGCCCTTCTATGTTTATGCTTATTTCTTGCAATTTATTTGCCACTTTTTTAAGCCAAAAACCCCCGCCCTAGGGCCCCCAGGTTACAGGTCTATAAGCCAGACCAACCTGACTGCGGACTGGGACAGCACCATACTGCGATTTTGATCCAAAACTTGACTGGTAAATTACAGCCGGATATCGCTCCCCGATACATTATTATCTAGAATATTGGGGCAGATTCACTAAGATTGTGCGCCCGATATCCTGCATGCGTCGCTGCTACTCTGAGGTCCGCCGGAGTTCACCTTCTTCCTGGTGCATGTAAGTGCGTGATTTTGCAACACAAATCTTTTAAATTCCGTGGTTTGTCCGAATCCGTCGGGTTGTCAGACGGCCCGCCCCCTGATTTCCGTTGCATGCAAGCAGGCCCCGATGTGCCACAATCCAATCACGTGCGCCAAAATCCCGGAGCAATTCGACGCAAAACGGAAATATTCGGGAAACCCGATCAAAAGTGCGGCATTCGGACCCTTAGTAAATGAGCCCCATTGACTCCATTTCTACTTGTATTTTTTTGTGAACAATAAAGTCTGTGCTCCTCCTTCTCCACAAGCCCCGCCTCTCCTGCTGGCATAGACCTTCCCCCATCTATTTTAGGTTTCCTTCATTTTAGAGAAGTCTTCAGGGTCTTAGTGCCAGATCTAAGCTGCAGATAATTATCAGTAAAAACATAAAAAAAAGAACAAAAACATCAAAATCCCAAAGAACAGGAGAAGCTTCACCCAAGACGTCCTTGAACTCGGCGACGCTGATCCCTCCAGACATCAGAGAGAGACAAGGGGGATCTTCTCTCCATCCCGTCTGGATCCACAATCCTCTCCTTAATCTAGGTAAGACTTTGTTAGAGCTCCGCTCCTCCAGCGCCCCGGCTCTGCTACATACAACCCCTGACAATGCAGCAGAATATTGTAAAAATAAAAAATAATTACCAATTCTTTCTCCACATAATCCAGACCCCCATGATATTAAGATGGACCTGCACAACATTGCTCCACAAGGGGTTTATTCATAGCTTTTGGTCTGGAGGGGGGATACATCGAGGCCTCCGATTTTGCAACTGCAGTTTTCCCTTTAACACATAGCAAATTTGTTCTTGGATCTTCGGTTATTGATTTTTATATTCTGACCACTGTTGCATCCTCTGACCACTGTCGCATCCTCTGACCACTGTCGGATCTTAGACTTGGTGGTGTGTGCAGGTACCTGCTGAGGAGGCATGTCTTTCTGTCACTCATCTTACGATGCTTCTTCTCTTTATGAAGGTGCCAGCATTCTTGGGGTATTTTGTTAATCTTTAGTAATTGGATCTTGTTATTTCTTCATCAATTGGGACATTTGTGATCTTGGATGCAGGAGAACGGGGTCTCTAAGGACTAGTTTACACTGCAACATCTATTCTGGTTTTGGTTAGATCCTTATCATCACCAGGGGTCTCCTAAGATACTAATGTAGGTACCAGAATATTTGGAATTTAAAAACACAAGA
Organism: Engystomops pustulosus; assembly: GCA_019512145.1. Classification (NCBI taxonomy): domain Eukaryota; kingdom Metazoa; phylum Chordata; class Amphibia; order Anura; family Leptodactylidae; genus Engystomops; species Engystomops pustulosus. Next base: position 63,084 of record WNYA01000132.1, on the reverse strand, counting down.
AAATCCCTATATATTTGGTGATAATTACAGGCCTGAGTTTATTGGCAAAGTCATATGACCTTTAGGTCAGCAGCAGAAGAAGGTGTTCAGCTGTCAAAATGGACAATGCACTTACATGCACCAGGAAGAAGAAGGTGAACTCTGTCAGACCTGAGCGGGGAAGCGACACATGCAGGATATCGGGCGCACGATCTTAGTGAATCGCGGCACAGTGCATTATTGTCGGACCATGCACTTTTGGTGAACTCTGTCGTACAGGTAAGTAAAAGTGCCCCATTGTGCAAAATAGAAGTAGCAGTTCTTTTGGCCTGAAGACAAAGTGGGATATTTACCAATTTTGCTGCAGGGTCTGTGGTAGTTCGCACAAAAATTGTAATATAAATTTATACTGGGATGATGTGCATTGCGGCACAAGGGGTTAATAAAGTGGCGCACAACCAAAAAGGTTTCGAACTGTATCTACATTTATGAAGGCAAAATAAATCTCGTTGAGCAGTTTTTTGCAGCTCTAAGTGCGCGCTAAATATGACACAACAGGAAAGCTAAAAAAGGACAGGAAAGTTTACCTATGTTAAGTGTATTGTTTTTCTCTTAATCCTGGGATTTTACCTTTTTGCAGGAATTTGTATCCGCCTTTGCATATTTATGTACAGATATACTGATTAAGATGAAAACATGCCATACGATGTTACATTGTACAATGTGCATAATGTATACCTGCAAATCTTTTAATAAAACAGAGTTTAAAAAAAAAAAGGACAGGAAAAAATGTCAGGATTTCAAATTGTGCGCACAAAAAAAGAAAAGTTGTGGGTATCGGAAAAGGACTGACAATTCATTAAAAAAAAAAACAAAAAAAAAACAAACAACATTTCCAGGGGCTGCACACATTCCGGTGAAGCCAACATGGAACTTGCAATTTAGAGGTTACTAAATTTTAGATGTTACTTGCTGTGTGTCACCTGGGCCAGCAGTGCAAAAGTTGATGTCAGCAGTGCAGGGGTTAATGCCACGCGTAACCTGGGCCAGCAGTGCAGGGGTTAATGCCGTGCACCCCCTGGACCAGCAATGCAGGGGTTAATGCCGTGCATCCCCCTGGATGTAGACCCGAGTCCAGAGGGGTTCTGGCAACATGCACACACCTGCCCAGATATATCAGCATGGGAGCAGGTAAGTTTTTAATCATAGGTCACCCTTTCCCTGAGAGGGTCAAAGACCACCCTTCCACTGGTCCACCCTATGGCGGCGATCTTAAGCCTGCCGTCCCAGTTTTGCATGGGAGGTATCCCCTGGCAAATTCGATGCCGAGAACTTTGGCAGAGTCTTGGAGGGCCTGGAAGAGTGTCCGGGAGATCAAAGCTGGATCCCCTCTCCCAGCCAGAGACTGTCACACTATCCCGGTTGATCGTGACCCAGAAGCCTATGAGTAGCGGTCAACCTCTGAAATAAACACCATGCGCCTACCCTCTCGAGGACAACAAAATGGTGCCATCATCAGGTCCGCTACCACCCATTAGAGGGCTCCGGTGCGACTGGTCCATCCCGACTCCACCAAGGCCCAGATCAACCCCTCCTAGGAATGGGGCAATCGAGAACAGTATTATAAAAGGGGCTCAGGGACAACCTGGCGAACACCAGACGACCTCAAAAGAAGGGCCAAATCCAACGTTACAAGCGGGAAACTATCTGCACCTGCATACAAAACCTTTAGCAATGACAAACTCACCCGGAAGGCCAACCTCAGAAGGACAGACCAAGGTACTCGTGCGTCAACACGATCAAACGCTCTTTTGCTGATCCAAGGACAGCAAGTACCCCTTCCATTACCAGCCTGCCCTGCTCCATGCCTCCGGGAAACAAACACAGCACTATAAATGTACGTGCGGCCGGGAACAGAGCAGTGCATGGGTCCCCGAAAGGAGCCGGGGCGCAAATGACCCAGGCGATTAAACAGCGCCCTTTTGCCACAAAAACCTTTTGTCCGTATAGAAAGCGATATGGGACGCCAGTTCTCATACGAGATCGGTTCCTAACCTCTTGACAGGGATCAGGCAGACCTCCCTCTTGACTTCGGCAGGAGGCCCGAGGAAAACAATCATGAATACCTCAGTCAGAGGGGAACCAAGGCGTCACTTAAAGGTCTTATAGAACTCAGAGTTAAGCCATCCGGACCTGGCGATTTCTGGGGCGAGCCATGCAATCGCCAAGGTGACTCCTCTTCCCTCATCTCTGTCAAAATACTCAAGAGAGGCGGTATACTCCGGCATCAGGGACAGTTTCTGCCAGGGAAAGCCGACATCACATCCGATCTGATCCTTCTGCCAAGAGGGCGAGGTAGAGTAGTGAAGGTGGAACGACCTCAGCAATCCCTGATCTGGATTTTCAGGGGATCCCGTAGTCAACCATCCCGTTGACAACTTTACCATTCACGAAATCTGCCCAGTTTCTGTAAAGGTCGGGCGAGCGGATTCCCGTATCCTCTCAAAAAACCAAAGATGAGTGTCTATCGTACTGAAAACCTCTTCAGCAAGGATTTAACTATTGGAGATGTCCTCACGACTACCTCCAGTCGAGACGAGATGCTCAGAGTTTCTCCTCAGTGCCTATAGAGGCGGGTACTGTCCAGGCCTCCTGAGGCTGAGAGCTGGCGGAAGATCTCGCCACCCTTTTCTTGAGGGGATCTCCACCACTCTGACTTACTGGTACAAAGGCCCAGCAATGTACCTGGCTCTAAGAAAGTCATCAAGATTGTCTTATCTCTGACTTCTTACCAGGAGAGACGAATTTGAGTGTCCAGAGTAAGCCTACCCTTGGGGGGTCTCTGTAAAATTGCATGAAGAAAACAAATATTGACAGTGGTCGGGAACTCCACCTCAACAACGGACACTGTGAAGAAATGGCTTCTTCATTTAAATAAAACTGTCTATCTAGACCTGCAGCTACCCCTCAATAGGGGAACCCTGCGTGGCACGGGGTGTGCGGATGTGGACATCCACCAGGCGAGCCTCACTAGCTTGCTATAAGAGCGGCAATCATAAGTCAGCTTGTCTCTGGAAAACTCCCGATCCTGCGAACACAGTGAGCATTGAAGTTCCCCTCCAAAGACCACCTGCCCGCTGTAAAAAGGTAGGGCTTGATCCTCATAAGAGACACTTTCCTGTCCCACTTGGACATTGGGGACAATAGAGTGTCATATAGGCAAGGTTCTTGTCCCTTCATTGAGGACATCCAGGATCCAGGCACCTACCCCATTTCTAACTCAATAACTCGTAGGCATGCATTACTATCGGCGCGGTGTAAATAAGGACGCGCCACTCGCTAAGGCTCGGCCGCAAGAGACCAATAGGAGGCCGGTCTCCATTCCCTTTAAGCTTAAAACACCCGGCCGCCCCAATCTGGCAGGCCATGGTCTCCTGGCAAAAATAAAATGTCGGCTTCAACACGGCGAGAAAATCAAAGGCGCAAAATCTAAGCCGCCTCAGACTCCTAGATGTGGCGACATTAATTGGACGCCAGCGTCAAACGGAGTGCGTGCCGCCATCATGAGTGATTGAGTTAGACGGCGTTTTTCTTACTGCCTCCCTTCCTAACTGTCCTCTGAGGATGATCCTTTTCCCTTTTACTTCAGAATTGGGCAGCTTATCTTAATGATGATGTGGTGTCCAATATTATTGACCCAAGACCCACCCGGACCACCGCTATTCCTTCGTCCTGTCTCCTGACTCGATGTCAGTCTCCCACTCGCGAGGACCAGGCATCACAGAGGATAGAGACTCGGCGCCCCCTGCAGGCTGCTCGCCGCCAACCTCCAGAACCCCACCCTCAGCCTCTTTCCGAGGAGGCGATCTCATCGAGGTGAGGGAAACGGTTGGAAAGCCAAACCAGAGGGAGGAAGTTTCCGTCCTTAGGTACATAGATAGGACAGTTTTTTCTTTTTTTTCTGCTTGCGTTATTTTTAGCAAATCCTGTGTATCCTTAATCCATATATCATAATGGGAGGACGTGGAGGACATGGCACTTTCTCGCGCTCCATCTCCTGACATCTCATCCAAAATCATATCTTCAGGGCCTCAGTAGCATGACCACGCCTCTGAGGAAGGAACAAGGGTCACCCCAGCAACCTGAGGTTTCCCCAGGTCTATACCTTTTGTCGTCGGCCTCAAGCCGCCTAACTGGAGAAGGTGACTTATTCTTGCTTTCTTCACAGACCCTAAGCTCCTCCACCTCGCTGCTGGTACCATTCCCCAGCAGAGCAAACCTCAGGGCTCTCCCCACTGGGGTCACAACAGCATTGGCAAGGAGCGAGGAAACGGCTTGCAAGAGGGGAACGAGCTACCAACCGGTTACACTAATGTCCCTACAGGAAGCAGCGAGATGACCTAGCCACACACAAAGCGCAATTCGCACTGGCAGCTGGCGCTAAAAGGTGTGTGGGGTCACGCACGTGACAGACCTGCGGTCTTGACCCTGGTAGAAAATAGGATTGCGTCCGCCCAAGAAGTTGAAGAGGGAATGTGGGCGGACTGTGCCGGCCTGAACACTTCAACTCATCATGAAGGTCCAGGCTCAGACCAAATGCAAATTATCGCGGTTGTTATGAAGGTACCATGTACAACCCTCAACCATACACGACTTAGCCAAGTCATGATGTCCATGCAAGAAAGGACTCGTTGACGGGTCAAAACGGTTCACCTCTTGACTGTGGGTTTGGCGAGGAACTGCTTGCACAGCACGTCTCGCCATGCGGCTCGTTCTTTGCCAGCTCCTAATTCGACCGAAGAGCTCTAAGCCATCGGCGCGAAACAAGCTGACATTGCGAACTCGCGGAAGTACCATATAGGATGTTCAGGGACAAGAGTGTCACTAGGCCCTAATTCATCTTACAGGAGAGCTGCACCACCCTGACACTGGGTGGGCAGCGTCAATGCCCCTCCGCGAAGACGAACCACATCCTAAGGGAAGTCTCGGCGACCGGTTGTGGTAAAGACATACAGTCTCTCCCCCCCCTTTCTCTTGGAAGGCTGCCAGGCAGGCTGTCTGTCCAAAGGACAAGAATCAAACCTATCCCCCTCTACAGCGATGGACTTTCCCCTTCCTGAGAGTCCAGAAAGAGCCTTTGCAAAACGCGTGTTCCCAGAGCCAGGAGACAAGGAGTGTAACCCCACTTGCCCCAGCGGTGACACCGGCATAGCTCTAGTTGAGGAGCGGCCACCACTGGAGGGGCAGAGGTCCAGCACTTACACCAGGAACTCCACCAGGCGACCATCCACCACCCAACATTCACCACACTATGTACAATACTGCCTCGACTTCCTTGCATCACTACACAGCTGGCCAGTGAGGACCTGGGGTTGCTCGGGAGGTGTACACTGAGGCACTGGGGGTTAGAGCCACCTCCATAGTATGATCAGCCTGAGAAGGAGGCTGGAGAGCTCCAACCCCCGATCTTGTGCCCTCTGCCCTATAGTGGATAACACCTGTTGTCCAGCATTTATGATGTTTGAGCTCGCTTGCATTCGATGGTGGTAGATGTGCTCTTGTACTTACAGCGAGACAGTTTTTTTTGCCCTTTATGCTATCAGGCGTTTGATCGCACAATACAGATTATGATTTTCTGAGCTTTTCTCTGAAGGCTGCACGGGATGTTTGGGAGGCGCCGACAAAAAGCCCCAGCAGCCCCGATCACAGCTGCTCGGATGCTCACCAGAGCAAGCAACACGCTGCTAAGGGCCACAGAGCCACTTGCCCCTTCGAGGGCCCCCCCCCCTCCCACTGGGGGGGCAGCGCGCCACAGTACACAGAAGATGACTGGATCGCCCTCACGTCCGGCCTTTCGGCGATGCCTTCCCTGCACCCTCCTTGCTACTACAAACAGCTGGTGCATCTGGCCATGATAGAACGTGTGCTTGTGCAATCTCCCCGCCACCCGCACAGAGTCACGCAGGATATGTGCTGGGCTGCGGATTAACGGGGCTACCGACAGGCTGGCACTATGCTGCCCGCCGGAGTCTTTGGGGAAAGCAGGGAGGGTGACGACCAACGCACGACCCCGAGTCACCTCCTGAGAACGCACTTGATCTTCTTGCTCTCTTCTTTCTCTTGAGGTCGTCCATTGGGATTATCATCGGGCGAAAAGAAAAGTTTGGAGTGCTGAACTGGGGAAATCAAGAGACGGATCTGAAGCCATTAGCGACCCACCCCTGGCCGGTCAATCACTTTCCTCCTCAAGGTTGGCAAGCCGCAGCTGATGGTAGGCGCTTGCTCCGCAGGCAGCCGTCTGCGGTACGAGGCTGCTGGTGTTGTTGAGTGCAGGCCACCAGACGGAACACGGCAGGTGATTCTCATCAATCGCTCATCAATCGCCATCACCCCTGGACCTAAGCACCTTCAAGATTCTCAACTGCTCCTGGCGATTCCTCAAACTCGGGACGTCATTTCTCAAGTTTTCACGGAAACGGACCGCTGTGCTCGCGGAATGGAATTGTCGCTTCTCTGCGCAGAGCGGTGACTCAAGGCTTCTTTAGGCTGTCTTGGGCGTTTTAAGAGATCAGGATTTTGCTTCTCGCGTAGCCACCCCCGCTAGGGCCAGGTTCCCTTATCTCCTCCTGGAGCCTCCAACAGCCGCCTTGCCAGCCTTCATCATACTCACGGAGGTGCTCAGCCAATCCGGGAGCCGGAAGATGGCTAGCAGACTCCCGGGCACTTAAGATCACCCATGCTTTTGCACACACCGTAGAGACCCAGCTTTTCAGTCGGAACCCCAGCGTTTTCCCGAACAGCACCCAGCTTTCCAGGAGGGCACTTAGGCTGATGTCACTTGCCGTGATCTTCTCTGTGTTCCGGGACCTTGCGGCTTCCTGGGGGTCTTGGGATGGGTGGCAGCCGAGATCGCCTTTAGGGCCATCCCTGACGAGTAACGGTTTGAACCGACATCGCTGCGTCCTTGGCTAAGGGCAGATTCTTCTCACGCCTCAGTTTTGGCGGTTTAACTGGCTTATCCTTGCCCCCCGCGGCCTGGTCGGGAGAAAGGAGCTGCGGACTTTCCGCTGATTCATCCCAGCACACCCACTCCCTCCTGGGGGGAGAGAGCAGCCTGGTGGATAGAGATTGCCTCCAGGTGGTGCAGGAGCTCAGCGCACAACAACCACACCCTTCAGTAGCTCACAGCAGAATGAGAAGCACGCACTATTCTGCGCTGGTGCAGTCACTGTGGTACAACATGGACGATACTTATCCTGTACTGATCCTGAGTTACATCCTGTATTATACCCCAGAGCTGCACTCACTATTCTGCTGCTGGTGCAGTCACTGTGTACATACATGACGATACTTATCCTGTACGACCGATTTACATCCTGTATTATACCCAGAGCTGCACTCACTATTCTGCTGCTGGTGCAGTCACTGTGTACATACCTGACGGATACTTATCATGTTACTGATCCTGAGTTACATCCTGTATTATACGTCAGCAGCATGCCATATCCACTATTCTGCAGTTTTTTATTGGAAAACCATACATACATTTGAACACAGGGGTGGGGTAGTTATCTCTTACATGACATCAGTTTAGCCTTGTAAAGGTACCAATTCTCAGAGATGAAATTACCGAGAGACACTGAGGGTTGTCTGGAGATCTGGGTTATGAAGGCATCTGTAATGTGTGAGGGAGGGTCGTTACTCCGGCCCGGGGTACAGTAGTGGGTGAGAGGGGGTGTGGCTCAGCTGTGGATGTGGGCAGAGCAGATACTGGGGTGGGCACTGGGAGGGGGGGTGGTCACTGTTTGGTGTCACACGAGCTGTTCACCCCAGAACCTATAACAAGGAACATCCTGATGAAGTTGGCTGCAGTGATGCCAATGCTCAGTGTGGGAGCAGTTCTGGGCAATGCCAACGACGCCTGCCCCTTGTATCTGCTGGATGAGTGCCACCACAATGCGGCAAGGAATGGAGCCCCTTATCTGCTGCTTCGCTATCTCTGGGCTTTTCACCTGATTCTACCACCTACGTAGACACATGAGCAATCCCATCCCTTCTGCCAAAAAGCAGCAGCGAGCGGTGCCCGAGCAAACAGCAGCGGCACGCAGCAAACACACCGAGCTGTGTGATCAGAGAGATATGCTATTTGCGGGCAAGATAAGTGCAATGGAATGGAACCTCACCGTGCGCCAACCACTGGACTATGCCCAACGCTGGAGCCACGGGCTGCCAAAGCAAGGTGCACACTCTATGTCACAATGTGATGTCACATGCTGTCCAGGTATGTGACGGGGGGAGTCCATATGTGTCTCTTCCCCCTACAAGTAGCCCAGCTGATGATGCTGGGTCACATGCAGTGTAGTAATGTTGCCATTTTGAAAAATATTAAAAAACAATAAAAAGTGATCAAAAGGTTGGCGGTCCCAAACAATGGTAGCATTAAAACATCATCAAAAGTCGCAAAAAATGGAACAATCCATAGCTCCGTACACCAAAGTATGAAAAATTTTAGTGGCCATAAGATGGCAAAAAAAAAAAAATTGTACAGGAGGTTTAAAACTTTTGTAAATGTGTTGAACACATTATAAAACCTATGCAAATTTGGTATCCCCCTGATTGCACCGACCCAAAAAATAAAGTAGAACTGTCATTTGGGGCGCACAGTGAAAGCCGTAAATCCAAGCTCACAAGAAGATGGTAAAATGCTTTTTTTCACCTTTTTCGCTGCATGTTGGAATTTTTTTTTTCTGCTTCCAGTACACGGCATGGAATATTCAATGACCCTCCCTATGAAGTGCAATTTTTTATGCAGAAAGTAAGCCATCACACAGCCCTTTACATGTAAAATAAAAAGTTAAAGAATTTGAAGGTGGGGGGAGTGTAATGGAAATGAAAAAAACAAAAAAGGGCCCAAGTCGTTAAGGGGTTAAGAGCTCTGACGTTTGGGAATTATATATGGACTGTGATGTCATAGATGTGATATCATATATAGATGTATTGTGATGTCATATAGGTGCTGCAATGTCATTCATCTGTGATATCCATATCATGTCATATATAGTCAGTGATGCCATATAATCGGGGGTCCTATAGATTGTATGTGAAGTCATTTAGCTGTTCATGTCATGGATTCTGTGATGTCATCAAATCTGTTGGATGATGCGTGTTGCTGACTCTCTTTTCCCATAGGTATTGATGAAGATCTGCGCGAAGAATCCATAAATCTCTGATGTCATTGAGGAAAAAAGAGGAAACGAAGCACATCCAGGTTATTCCTAATAAAAGAGGAGCCTGGAATCAGGGGTTGGGATTAGGATTTACAGGGATAGTGAGCAGGAAGGTAATACCCCAACATTTACACACACAGCATTAACCCTGCAGTGCTGGCCAGGGGGAGGATGCACGGCATTAAACCCGCATGCTGGTCCAGGGGAAGCACGGCATTAACCCTGCATGCGGGCCCCCTGGACCAGCAATGCAGGGGTTAATGCCGTGCATCCCCCTGGACCAGCAATGCAGGGGTTAATGCGGTTAATGCCGTGCATCCCCCTGGACCAGCAATGCAGGGGTTAATGCTGTGTGTGTAAATGTTGGGGTAATTACCTTCTCTGCTCACTAATCCCTGTAAATCCTCTAATCCCAACCCCTGATTCCAGGCTCCTCTTTTATTAGGAATAACCTGGATGTCGCTCGTTTCCTCTTTTTTCCTCAATGACATCAGAGATTTATGGATTCTTCGCAGATCTTCATCAATGATCTATGGGAAAAGGAGAGTCAGCAACACGCATCATCCAACAGATTGATGACATCACAGAATCCATGACATGACAGCTAAATGACCTCACAATACATCTATAGGACACCACGATTATATGGCATCACGACTATATATGACATGATATGGCATATCACAGATGAATGACATTGCAGCACATCTATATGACATCACAATACATCTATATATGATATCACATCTATGACATCACAGTCCTATATAATTCCAAAACGTCAGATGCTCTTTAACCCCTTAACGACTTGGGCCCTTTTTTGTTTTTTCATTTCCATTAACACTCCCCACCTTCAAAAATCTTTAACTTTTTATTTTTACATGTAAAGGGCTGTGTGATGGCTTACTTTCTGCATAAAAAATTGCACTTCATAGGGAGGGTATTGAATATTCCATGCCGTGTACTGGAAAGCAGAAAAAAAAAAATTCCAAATGCAGCGAAAAAGGTGAAAAAAAGCATTTTAACCATCTTCTTGTGAGCTTGGATTTTACGGCTTTCACTGTGCGCCCCAAATGACAGGTCTACTTTATTTTTTGGGTCGGTGCAATCAGGGGGATACCAAATTTGCATAGGTTTTATAATGTGTTCACACATTTACAAAAGTTTTAAACCTCCTGTACAATTTTTTTTTTTTTGCCATCTTATGGCACTAAAAACTTTTTCATACTTTGGTGTACGGAGCTATGGATGGTGTCATTTTTTGCGACTTTTGATGATGTTTTTAATGCTACCATTGTTTGGACCGCACAACCTTTTGATCACTTTTTATTGATTTTTTAATATTTTTCAAAATGGCAACATTACTACACTGCATGTGACACCAGCATCATCATGCTGGGCTACTTGTAGGGGGAAGAGACACCATATGGACTCCCCCCAGTCACATGACACTGGCAGCATGTGACATCACATTGTGACATAAGAGTGCACCTTGCTTTGGCAGCCCGTGGCCCCAGCGTTGGGCATAGTCCAGTGGTTGTGCCACGGTGAGGTTCCATTCATTGCACTTATCTTGCCCGCAGATAGCATATCTCTCTGTATCACAGCTCGGTGTGTGCTGCGTGACAGCTGCTGTTTGCTCGGGCACCGCTCGCTGCTGCTTTTTGGCAGAGGGATGGGATTGCTCATGTTCTACGTAGGTGGTAGAATCAGGTGAAAAGCCAGAGATAGCGAAGCAGCAGATAAGGGGCTCCATTCCTTGCCGCATGGTGGTGGCACTCATCCAGCAGATACAAGGGGCAGGGCGGTGGCATTGCCCAGAACACTGCTCCACACACTGAGCATTGGCATCACTGCAGCCAACTTCATCAGGATGTTCCCTGTTATAGGTTCTGGAGGTGAACAGCTCAGTGTGACACCAAACAGTGACCACCACCTCCCAGTGCCCACCCCAGTATCTGCTCTGCCCACACCCACAGCTGAGCCACAACCCCCTCTCACCCACTACTGTACCCCAGGAGCCTGGAGTAACGACCCCTCACACATTACAGATGCCTTCATAACACAGATCTCCAGACGACCCTGCTTGTTCAGCGTCTGCTCTGGTAATTTCATCTCTGAGAATTGGTACCTTTACAAGAGCCCCCTGGACCAGCAATGCAGGGGTTAATGCCGTGCATCCCCCTGGACCAGCAATGCAGGGGTTAATGCTGTGGTGTGTAAATGTTGGGGTAATTACCTTCTCTGCTCACTAATCCCTGTAAATCCTCTAATCCCAACCCCTGATTCCAGGCTCCTCTTTTATTAGGAATAACCTGGATGTCGCTCGTTTCCTCTTTTTTCCTCAATGACATCAGAGATTTATGGATTCTTCGCAGATCTTCATCAATGATCTATGGGAAAAGGAGAGTCAGCAACACGCATCATCCAACAGATTGATGACATCACAGAATCCATGACATGACAGCTAAATGACCTCACAATACATCTATAGGACACCACGATTATATGGCATCACGACTATATATGACATGATATGGCATATCACAGATGAATGACATTGCAGCACATCTATATGACATCACAATACATCTATATATGATATCACATCTATGACATCACAGTCCTATATAATTCCAAAACGTCAGATGCTCTTTAACCCCTTAACGACTTGGGCCCTTTTTTGTTTTTTCATTTCCATTAACACTCCCCACCTTCAAAAATCTTTAACTTTTTATTTTTACATGTAAAGGGCTGTGTGATGGCTTACTTTCTGCATAAAAAATTGCACTTCATAGGGAGGGTATTGAATATTCCATGCCGTGTACTGGAAAGCAGAAAAAAAAAAATTCCAAATGCAGCGAAAAAGGTGAAAAAAAGCATTTTAACCATCTTCTTGTGAGCTTGGATTTTACGGCTTTCACTGTGCGCCCCAAATGACAGGTCTACTTTATTTTTTGGGTCGGTGCAATCAGGGGGATACCAAATTTGCATAGGTTTTATAATGTGTTCACACATTTACAAAAGTTTTAAACCTCCTGTACAATTTTTTTTTTTTTGCCATCTTATGGCACTAAAAACTTTTTCATACTTTGGTGTACGGAGCTATGGATGGTGTCATTTTTTGCGACTTTTGATGATGTTTTTAATGCTACCATTGTTTGGACCGCACAACCTTTTGATCACTTTTTATTGATTTTTTAATATTTTTCAAAATGGCAACATTACTACACTGCATGTGACACCAGCATCATCATGCTGGGCTACTTGTAGGGGGAAGAGACACCATATGGACTCCCCCCAGTCACATGACACTGGCAGCATGTGACATCACATTGTGACATAAGAGTGCACCTTGCTTTGGCAGCCCGTGGCCCCAGCGTTGGGCATAGTCCAGTGGTTGTGCCACGGTGAGGTTCCATTCATTGCACTTATCTTGCCCGCAGATAGCATATCTCTCTGTATCACAGCTCGGTGTGTGCTGCGTGACAGCTGCTGTTTGCTCGGGCACCGCTCGCTGCTGCTTTTTGGCAGAGGGATGGGATTGCTCATGTTCTACGTAGGTGGTAGAATCAGGTGAAAAGCCAGAGATAGCGAAGCAGCAGATAAGGGGCTCCATTCCTTGCCGCATGGTGGTGGCACTCATCCAGCAGATACAAGGGGCAGGGCGGTGGCATTGCCCAGAACACTGCTCCACACACTGAGCATTGGCATCACTGCAGCCAACTTCATCAGGATGTTCCCTGTTATAGGTTCTGGAGGTGAACAGCTCAGTGTGACACCAAACAGTGACCACCACCTCCCAGTGCCCACCCCAGTATCTGCTCTGCCCACACCCACAGCTGAGCCACAACCCCCTCTCACCCACTACTGTACCCCAGGAGCCTGGAGTAACGACCCCTCACACATTACAGATGCCTTCATAACACAGATCTCCAGACGACCCTGCTTGTTCAGCGTCTGCTCTGGTAATTTCATCTCTGAGAATTGGTACCTTTACAAGAGGCTAAACTGATGTCATGTAAAGATAGATAACTACCCCCTGTGTTTCAAATGTATGTATGGTTTCCAATAAAAAACTGCAGAATAGTGAGTGCAGCTCTGGGGTATAAAAAAGGATGTAACTCAGGATCAGTACAGGATAAGTAATGTCATGTATGTACACAGTGACTGCACCAGCAGCAGAATAGTGAGTGCAGCTCTGGAGGATAATATCGCTGATTGGCTGAGCCCGCTGTCAGTCACGTGGAATCCATCAGTACAAGGACAGGATAGGCTGCGCGCCTCTGACCACGCCCCTATGCGGTACAAAGCATGCCGGGATTTGTAGTCTTTGAGCACAGGAAGCAGCGTGGAAGAGATAGCGGACTATGGGGAGGAGGGAGAGGAAGGGTTAATGGGGGCAGTAATAGGGGGCATGTTATACCTCGCACTACTCAGAGCAGGGACACTGTAACAACCCCTCAGCTCTGATAATGTGCAGTGTTTCTAGTCACTGCGCCTCAGGCACAGATCAGGGATATGAGCTGCCATTCAGTTTCCATTACTAATGGGGGCTTGTGTTTTGCGGGAGGGGGCAGGTGCTGCATTGCTGTTCCTTTTGGGGTTAAACATCACATTAATCGCTGTGTTGACCCTTCCTGGGAGGGGAAAGTAATTTAATTTCCAGGTAACAGAAGTTTTGTGACGGTTTTTATGTTCAATATTTTTTTATTTTTTGTGATATTGTAGAATACAGACCCCCCGTATCCGCTCAGCAGCCATGTAATGACATTAGAGCCCTGCAGAGGGCGCCCATTACCTCCACTACCCCCCAGATGCCTTGGGTTTTAGGAACCACAGCATCTGAGGAGTGAATTCTGCAGGATCGGAGTTTCTCGGACCCGGTAAATATCCTGATTCCTGAGCCGCACAGGGGAGACAAACAGGATAGATGGCGGCTGGGTCACCCATTACATGTAGTATGAGGGGAGTTACCCTTTAACCCGGAGATCCCCCTGTTGTGAGTGACTTCCACCCCCTGTTCATTATCATCAGTGATCTGCATTTACCTACCGCCTCGTACCTGGGAGGAGGAGGAGGAGAGGCCCGTGTGTCACTGCAGGCGTCCGACCGCTCAGGATCCTGCACCTCCACCAGAAGGTCCACAGCATTATCCACCAGCACATCCCCCGCCACAGCCGACTGCTCAACGGGTTTTCTGTGGATCTGTAAGTAATGTCATGTATGTACACAGTGACTGCACCAGCAGCAGAATAGTGAGTGCAGCTCTGGGGTATAATACAGGATGTAACTCAGGATCAGTACAGGATAAGTAATGTCATGTATGTACACAGTGACTGCACCAGCAGCAGAATAGTGAGTGCAGCTCTGGAGTATAATACAGGATGTAACTCAGGATCATGTATGTACACAGTGACTGCACCAGCAGAATAGTGAGTGCAGCTCTGGAGGATAATACAGGATGTAACTCAGGATCAGTACAGGATAAGTAATGTCATGTATGTACACAGTGACTGCACCGGCAGCAGAATAGTGAGTGCAGCTCTGGAGGATAATACAGGATGTAACTCAGGATCAGTACAGGATAAGTAATGTCATGTCATGTATGTACACAGTGACTGCACCAGCAGAATAGTGAGTGCAGCTCTGGTGTATAATACAGGATGTAACTCAGGATCAGTACAGGATAAGTAATGTCATGTATGTACACAGTGACTGCACCAGCAGCAGAATAGTGAGTGCAACTCTGGAGCATCCCTTGTGCATTCCACCTGGTATAAGGTGATGAACAGTATACATTTCTATAGGGGATGTGCTGGCTCTGCAGTATGGATGGAGGGTACATGTCAGGGACATTCCTGTGGGGAGCCTTTGTGCTGTGTTAGGTAGCTCCGCTGCACAGTTGTCTGATTACAGGACACTTGTGGAATGGACCTGAGGATATCTTAGAGGGGCAGTTCTGATGGGGGGATCCCTGCACATCACAGAGAGGAGGTCACTTCAGCATGACTCTTATCAGCTGCAGGACAATAGGATCTGGCAGGTTCTGGTCACTTCAAAGACTTGGATGTCTTTGTACTTGTGATTCAGGATTGTTATCAGATGTTCCTCCATCTCTGGGGCAGATAGCGGGCCCCCATAATGCTGAGCCAGTGCCATGTGCTAATCACACAGATAAGTGACTGCAGGGCCTCACTGCCGCCCCCTACAGGAGTCACAGCTCCAGGATGGGGAAGAAGAGATCAGTCATGTGTTACAGCCCCTCATCACATGTATATCCATCCAAGCCTGCAGGTGTATGAGAGGTGACTGTACAGGGGGGGTATACAATCTGTTACTCTCTGTTATTTTATCCTGGGGTGAGGCGACTATACAGCGGGTTCCATCTATTACTCTCTAATTACTCTCTGTTATCAGCCATTTCATCCCAGAGATTGGTGACTGTATAGGGGGGGATTTAATCTATTACTCTCTGTTATCAGCAATTTCATCCCGGCGAGAGGTGACTGTACAGGGGGATACAATCTATTACTCTCTGTTATCAGCCATTACATCCCCAGGAGAGGAGACTGTACAGGGGGATACAATCTATTACTCTCTGTGTACACAATCCCATTACAATCCCCAGGAGAGGAGACTGTACAAGGGGGGGGGAATACAATCTATTACTCTTGTATATCCCATTACATCCTGGGAGAGAGACTGTCAGGGGGGGGGGGGGATACAATCTATTACTCTCTGTTATCAGCCATTACATCCCCAGGAGAGGAGACTGTCCAGGGGGATACAATCTATTACTCTCTGTTATCAGCCACTACATCCCCAGGAGGGAGACTGTACAGGGGAATACATCATTACTCTCGTTATCAGCCATTACATCCCAGGAGAGGAGACTGTACAGGGGGGGGGGATACAATCTATTACTCTCTGTTATCAGCCATTACATCCTGGGAGAGGAGACTGTACAGGGGGGGGGGGTACAATCTATTACTCTCTGTTATCAGCCATTTCATCCCGGGGAGAGGAGACTGTAGGACAGATAAGCAGTATCAGCTGTCCTCTTATGATGCTCCCCCATTTGAGACTTCTTCTTGGTATATAGTTTCTTATCCCTGGCTGCCTCTGAAGAATGGGGGTCATCTTCTGCAATAGGGGGGGTCAGTATTTGCGATGGTATCAGATGTCACCCCCTCCTTTGCGTTGTTCTTCTCTGGTCTCAGGTGTGAAGTTGTGCGGTGAAGGACTTCACTTCGCGGTAGAGGATTAATTACGGTGTAAGAGCGCTGACGTCCGCGTGTTAAGTACGCGCCGATTGTTCCTTGGAGTGGCTGTACATGGAGCCAGGCCGCAGAGCCACAACAAAGCCGCAGTCCTGAGAGCACGTGGGGGCTCGGGGGGTGATTAGATCCTGGGCGTCGGTCAAGTGATTCTCCAACCATCATTATTAGCAAAGAAAACATCGCAACAATGGCGGCGGTGCAGAGGACCGTCCGTGGCGTTACAATAAGGCGCTGATGTTGGGGACACAGACGTCGGCTGCTGCTGCTTGTCGCACTCTCCAGAATAAAGGAAAGATTGCTGGACAAAAATAGACGGATAATGAGAACCCTGAAAGAAGGAGCCACATCACAGGGCACCACATTCACTGACTCCAGATGAGGCGCAGGGAAAGGATCACGGATGGACGCATAACCTGACACCCCAATAATAAGCACCACCTCTAAGCCATCAGTCATGGGGTGCAGGTTACATGGGGGTCCAAGAGCTTCAAGGGATCCTGTGATCAGGTGTGACCATAGAGCCTGCAACCAGTGCCATCTATTGTCCCTGGGGGGGGATGTGTAATCATACGTCTGTGTACTGACACTGCTGTGCTCTGTGCTCTCTTCAGCCCCTGTTAGGTAGTGTCCCTTAAGAGAAGTGTAATCATTGCTTTGTGTAGGTGTAGCAGCAGGACTGTGGGGTATGGGTTTATATTCCTGGATAGAAACTTCTTCTAATACTCCAATCACCAGTGGAATCTTACAAGGATTCCTATTCCAAAGCTGCTGCAGAACCTCAATATGGGGAAGACCAATATAATCCTGGCACGGCTACAATGTATTAGAAAAGACACATTTTTGTGAGGTGAGCAGCACAGATCTCTCCTCTGTCCTAATAGTTTGTTACAATGTGCCAGTGCAGGGAATATGGGTATATTTTACGCTGTTATTGGAGGGTGGGCGCCAATAACAATTATGAATGACTGCGCAGGCAGAATAGGAGCTGTGATACAGTTGCGCCTGGTCCAGTCGCTCATACACAGGGACGTGGAGTCCACAGCAATGTATGAGCCCATAGAAGTGAATAAGGATATGTACTAGCTGTAGTAACAACCTATAGTACATGCCCCTGTAGCAAACTCCCAGCTGTGTGATCATATATTCTGTCACTTACAGCAAGCAGGGATCTGAAAATGTAGAACAGGAAAGGATGTCACCTGTGTGGCCTCACAGTCACACTGGCTATGAAGAGGTTAATGAACGTCAGCTCCTGCAGCCCCTGGCACTATACAGCCAGATAAGAGGAGCCGGCTACTATCAGCGCTCAGCACATGCTACACTGGCCTTGATATTACAACCGTCACTGCAAGCGTTACCGGGCCCAGCCCAGGGGGGCAGGTACCCCAAGTGTCAGCCATTGCTCTCTGGTGTCAGCCAGGCAGAGCTCCTCTCTATCTGTAGATCACATTGTGCCTTCATTAGTGGCCATCAGTAATTACAGGCTGAACATGAAGCTGATCCTCATAATCTGCTCGTCATCTATCAGAGGGCATCAACAGCCCTGCAAGGCAAGAAGCAACGCAGGATATAGCAATGGTGGGCTCCTGACTGACACATTGTAGCAAACCCCCAAGACAGGAGAGAGATTTGTGCTCCTGCTTAATATAGATCACAAAGGATTTGCCTCTTTTTTTTGGTAACAAAAAGGAGAATTTATGTTTCAGGAGTGCAGTAACATTTTCTTCCTCTTTCCTGGACTGAATGCGGAGATGGAGCTGGGTTATTGGTCCGTGGACAATCAGGTTCTAGACTAAAGGGTGTAAAATAGTGGGAAGCTGACCAGCTCTGGTCTATAGAGGTCCAGAGCAGAGCACTCAATGGTACCTGGGGGTAAATGAGGGCCCCCGTGTATCCAGGACTGAAGAACTGGAGACATTACAATTATTTCAGGGCCTCTGTGCCCCAAATGCTAGCCTATTGCTAGCACTTGTGACTATTTAGCCCTCTCCGCTACCTTCACGTCAGTGGGGCGTGAGGGTGGGTGGACGCGCCCTGTCTGGTTTATAATAAACGCGGTGCTGCATCTTGCCCCGATACATCAAGAGGCTTCCGTCTCTTGTTGTATCCTGCTGCGAATATGCGTACGAGCGCCAGCGTATGATAAATGTCCCCCATTGAGCCAGTCAACTATGGTGAAGTCATTGTTGTGATAAAATGGACCAATTCCACAAATGTGTGCCGAATATGGGAAAACTATGAAATGTCCTTTAAAATGTCTGTTCTATTCCCAACATTTATTGGTCCAAGGGCCACATTTCATAGTACTCAACTTTAAAAGGGCAGTATCAGTTACCAGCACCCTAGATGCACCAAGAACCAGAGTACAGCACAACATGCCACCCAAATACTGCACTCAGAGCAGCCAATAATAGTGAAGACCCCAAAGCAGATAAGAGTACTAGAGACCCCAGAGCGGAGACTCTAGGCAAAAAAAAATAGTGGAGACCCCAGAGCAGACAATGATAATCATGGACAGAGCCCCAGGCCAGATAATAGTGGAGACCCCAGAGCAGAAAACCATAATCTTGTGCAACCCCAGAGTAGACAATAATAGTGGAGACCCCAGAGCATACAACAATAATAGAGAACCCAGAGCAGATAAGACAATGATAATAGTGGAGACCCCAGCAGACAACAACTAAATACTGGAGACCCAAAGAACAATCAACTGGAGACCCCCAGAGCAGACAAACAAATACTCTGCTTTCCTGGCTTCCCTTCTCCTCCCTGCAGCTTCTCTCCTCCGTGTGCCACTCATCACTGTGGGAATGGTGAGGACACACAGTGGAGCGGATGGAGAGGACCTGGGTGCAGTGAGGACACACAGAGCGGAGCCAAGAGCAGTGAGGACACAGAGCATTGCACAGCGCTGCTAGAGCAACGAAGAAAACAGGACTGTGGAGTCGGAGACCATTTTGGTGGAGCTGGAGTCAGACTTCGGGATATTGAGGAACTGGAGTTGGAAGTTGGCTTACCGACTCCACAACCCCAATGTGTACCCCTTTATTATTGACTTATCACCGCTGGCAGACACCTCCACAGAGGTGCAGGACACAGGGCCATAGCGATAGTGAAATATGTCATCAGTCCACAACGTGAGGAAGAGAGGAAGTTACAGAATGTTAGGCTTGGTGATTAAGATCTATAGGATGCAGCTCCTTTCCATATGATGTACACATACATTACAACAAACCCTCAGAAAGTCCTGCCACCTGCTCTGGTCTCACCTCTGTATTAGAGCAGCTATCCTCTTCCCTGGCCTCATCTAGATAAATTGAATGTGGCTCATAAATTCCAAGGCCCATCATCAGGGAATATGGCCGCCCCAGGGCCACTGCAGATAATGAGATAGTGATGCTCTGAAGCCCTGATGGAGCTTGATAAAGATGTGCCGGGTCCTATCATGTAGATGAGAAGCCACATTCCCAGGGGCCAGTGCTATACCAGCTTATAGTGCCCGAATCCTATCATGTAGATGAGGGGCCACATTCCCAGGGGCCAGTGCTATACAGCTTATAGTGCCCGAATCCTATCATGTAGATAGGGCCACATTCCCAGGGCCAGTGCTATAACAGTCTTAAGTGCCCGAATCCTATCATATGATGAGGGCCACATTCCCAGGGGCCAGGCTATACAGCTATAGTGCCCGATCCCTATCATATAATAGGGGGCCACATTCCCAGGGGCCAGTGCTATACAGCTTATAGTGCCCGAATCCTATCATATAGATGAGGGGCCACATTCCCAGGGGCCAGTGCTATACAGCTTATAGTGCCCGAATCCTATCATATAGATGAGGGCCACATTCCCAGGGGCCAGTGCTATACAGCTTATAGTGCCCGAATCCTATCATATAGATGAGGGGCCACATTCCCAGGGGCCAGTGCTATACAGCTTATAGTGCCGAATCCTATCATATAGATGAGGGGCCACATTCCCAGGGGCCAGTGCTATACAGCTTATAGTGCCCGAATCCTATCATATAGATGAGGGGCCACATTCCCAGGGGGCCAGTGCTAACAGCTTATAGTGCCCGAATCCTATCATATAGATGAGGCCACTCCCAGGGGCCAGCTGTACACTAATGCCCAGGCTATCATATAGATGAGGGGCCACATTCCCAGGGGCCAGTGCCTATCACCTTATAGTGCCGAATCCTATCATATAGATGAGGCCCCATTCCCAGGGCCAGTGCTTATACAGCTTAAGTGCGCGCATCCTACATATAGATGAGGGGCCACCTTTCCCAGGGGCCAGTGCGTACAGCTAAGAGTGCCCGGGACTTATCATATGATGAAGGGGCCACATTCCCAGGGCCAGTGCATACAGCTATAGTGCCGACCTATCTGAAGATGAGGGGCCACATCCCAGGGGCCAGTGCTAACAGCTTATAGTGCCCGAATCCATCTATAGTGAGGGGCCACATTCCCAGGGGCCAGTGCTATACACTTTATGCCCGACCTTTCATGTAGATGAGGGGCCACATTCCCAGGGCCAGTGCTATCAGCTATAGCCCGGAATCCTATCATAGATGAGGGGCCACATCCCAGGGGCCGTGCTAAACAGCTTATAGTGCCCGACATATCAATAGAAGGGGCCACATTCCAGGGGCCAGGGCTATCAGCTATAGTGCCGAAGCCTATCTAGCAGAGGGGCCACATTCCCAGGGGCCAGTGCTATACAGCTTATAGTGCGCGAATCCTATCATATAGATGAGGGGCCACATTCCCAGGGGCCAGTGCTGTACAGCTAATAGTGCCCAGGGCTTATCATATAGATGAGGGGCCACATTCCCAGGGGCCAGTGCTGTACAGCTAATAGTGCCCAGGGCTTATCATATAGATGAGGGGCCACATTCCCAGGGGCCAGTGCTATACAGCTTATAGTGCCGAATCCTATCATATAGATGAGGGGCCACATTCCCAGGGCCATGCTATACAGCTTTCAAATGCCCGAACCTTTCATGTAGATAGAGGGGCCACATCCAGGGCCAGTGCTACGCTTTAGTGCCCAATCCTATCATATGATAGAGGGCCACATTCCCAGGGGCCAGTGCTATACAGCTATAGTGCCCGACTCCTATCATATATGAGGACACATTCCCAGGGGCCAGTGCTATACATACTTATAGTGCCCGATCCATCATATAGATGAGGGGCCACATTCCCAGGGGCCAGTGCTATACAGCTTATAGTGCCCGAATCCTATCATATAGATGAGGGGCCACATTCCCAGGGGCCAGTGCTATACAGCTTATAGTGCCCGAATCCTATCATATAGATGAGGGCCACATTCCCAGGGGCCAGTGCTATACAGCTTATAGTGCCTGAATCCTATCATATAGATGAGGGACCACATTCCCAGGGACCGGACCCGCACACGAGTAGTCTCTGGTGGCTCTGGTTCCTTCATCTCTGGGGTTCATCTCCTTTACATGGAGACTGTCCTAAACTAGAAGTCCTCCTCAATCATATGCGCCCCTAAGCAGAGATGTCACCCGCAATGTCAGTGTTGTGTCCAAGTGGTGCGGGGGGTGGGGTGCTCGTCACTTTGAAGCCTTAGTAATTAAGGATAATAACAATGATGATGATGATGATGCTGGTCTCATAGCAGGGGTCAGGAGCCACATCTACCTGGAGAAAGTGCTCTCACCTGAAACTTCATCCTGAGACCCGAATGACAAAGAACATCAGCAAAACCTGTTTGGTCAACAGCGCCCCCTCATATGTAGATGAAGGGGAGAGACAGCGGTCTGAGCCCCCAGCCATGAATCTCACTGGTGCACACACATCTACACCTGACCTCACCTGTGACCCCATATAAGTCATGACCGGAGACCCCTGAGCCTTGAAGATGTCATCGGGCATCGCTTCAGCCATCGTCTCACTGAATAGATTATATTCTTAGCACTACAACTCCCATTATCCTCCTCATTATCTCCTGGAGAGGTTGAGGACATGTTCTACTTGTCGCATTTTGCTCCAGGTTGCAGATTCCTCCTCTTCTTCTTCCTCCTTTTCTTTCACACTACACATACATTTATACTGTAGCAGAAGATTTTCATGACTGGTAGAATTTCACCCCTAGGGTGACTCTGCGTCCTCACTTTCCCTCCTCTGGGCTCATGTCACCTCGGCCTCGTGGGACGGTGCAGAGCCTTGTGCAGAACGCGATCTGCCTTCAATGGGCGCCCACGAGTCCCGGGGACATGTGTATTATGTTCTCTGGTCATGTAATCTGGGACAGGAGGTAGCGGGGGAGGGACAGGATAGGATCGCCCCTTTGTCCAGGTGACATTTATACCCATCCTCGGATTCCAATGTTCCGGTTTTCCCTAAATTTAGCTCACTTATTGTGGAGTAACACGTTACACGAGTAGCACTAAGGTCCCTGCGGTAGAATGTTGGGGTGCACCGCCGATTCATTTTGGCAAAAATTGGTTTAACCACATTATCTGCAGCTTATAGGAAGACTTATCATGTACCACGCAGCAGGAGCCACTAGAAGGACTTGCGACTGTGAGATCGCTGTTTATTATCAAATGAAAGTTTTATGTGACAATGTCTGGTCTGAATCTGTATACTGACCACGAGCCATTGCAATAATCTAAGGTATACAGTGAAGGACCCCCGCCTCCAGAGCCGGACCCTCGCCTCCGGAGCTAGCCAGGAGTCTCCGTGAGCCAGCTGGGGTGGTGAGCGATACGCAGCCCTGTTATAATTGTTCATCTGTAACAGCACTGATGAGAAATGGGCCTGTGATAAAAGGGCCCCATAACACCTGCAGGGGCCACTGCTCCGGTACTCACAACCTGAAGAACTGTAGTCTTTATGGAGGGAGACAAATCATCCAGCCCCCCCTGACAGATCCTTCTCTCCAAGTCTCAATGATTTTCCTAATTAGCTGAAAGGTCTTTAATTGACTCCTGTTTATTAATTAGTGAAGCAGGAAGATTAACTAATGGCATCAGCTCAGTGGGATAAGACGGCTTAGCCGCTGGATGGAAAGGATTACAGGGCTCGGGTCATACATGGAGAAGTCTCCCACTAGCACATGAAGTCAATCTGAGGAGGAAGATCTTCCATGATCCCACAGGACAAATGTGTGATGTCACACGCCGAAAAAAAACCCCTCAGCACATATTCACATGTCTTCATGGACTCCTGCACACCTGGATGAGGACGATTCTGCATTGTGTGCATTGATTTCTGCAGGACTCGGATGGGAAAGACGCTTAAAATGTCTCTGCTTGAGCAAATCTGCAGCCTGTGATCACACGGCCATAATCACATATACAAGAATGAATAAAAAAGAGGAGGCGCAAGGGTCTTTTCATTTTACAAATCCTTTAGCTTGGAACCAGCTCCGATTTTAATTAAAGGGGTTTACGTCTCCCTTTGGGCATTTGGAGTTTCCAGACCTACACCAATCAGAGGCCAATCAATCATTACACCTGGACAATCCTTAAAAATATATAGGTCTATATTCCTGATTCCCACTATGACATCAGTGCAAATCATCTGACTTAAAGCAGCTTGCCTTGACAATGTATCAATTCTATACAAAATATAGAGATAGATACAATAGGGCAAATGTATCAAACTTTTGGCTTGAATTTTTCTTAAATCTTTGAGACTTTTCATGGTGCTTGTGCTCATGTGCCCAAAAGAGTCTCCCTTCAAAGCTTGGCATTGTCTAGTTTTCTGCAGTGTTCCCCAAGTTATCACTTGAATCCAGATGTGAAAGTTGTGACTGTCTGCCCCTGACCAGACATAGAAATTAGCTTGGTACTGACTGCATCTTTTTTTTGCAACTTGTGTCACTAAACTACATCTGATTAGCAGAAAACCAAAGAAACCCAAAAACAGACAGACAAATCCAAACTTATGATACATGTGCCCCAGTGTATCAAATATATAATGCACACTTATATATACACATTGTACAGACCAAAAGTTTGGACACAACTTCTCATTTAGAGTTTTCTTTATTTTTCTGATTATAAAAATTGTTGATTCACACTGAAGGCAGCAAAACTATGAACAGATGTGGAATTGGAGTAACGGAAAATCGCGTTTAAAGTCCAAAATGGCACTTTTTTGCCATTTTAAAAAAAAAATTCTATAAAAAGTGATCAAAAGGTCGCACAGTCCTAAAAATTATAACATTGTAAACGTCATCAAAATCCACAAAAAATGTCACCACCCACAGCTCCATACACCAAAGTATAAAAAAGTTATTAGCCCCAGAAGATGGCAAAATCCCCCCAAAAATTTTTGTACAGGAGGTTTTAATTTTTTTTTACATTATAAAACCTATATAAATTTGTTATCCCCGTAATCATACAGACCCAAAGAATAAAGTACACATGTCATTTGGGGCGTACAGTGAAATCCCTAAAATCCAAGCCCACAAGAATACGGCACAAATGCATTTTTTTTTTACCAATTTCACTGCATTTGAAATTTTTTTCCCGCTTCCCAGTATACGGCATGGAATGTTAAATACCACCATTTTGAAGTGTAATTTGGTACGCAGAAAATAAGCCGCCACACAGCTCTTTACATGGAAAAATAAAAAAAAGTTACAGATTTTTTGAATGTGGGGAGTGAAAAATGAAAACGCAAAAACGAAAAAGGGCTGCGACGGGAAGGGGTTAAAGTTATGATGGCCACTTCTTTTTCTTTACTAAGAATTTGCATTATGGCTGGAAAAAAGCAGCTAACAGTCTATTAAGTGGGACTATTAGCTGTGTATCCACAACACAACTGATGGCCCAAACCCCACTTATAAGGCAAGAAATTCCACTTATTACCCCTGGCAGGGCACCTGTGATGTGACAACCTTTACAGGTGACTTGTATCTCACCAAGAGAAGCCAAGAGTGTGCAAAGCAGTAATCACAGCAAAAGGAACCTAGAATATATATTTTCAGTTGTCTCACACTTTTTTGTTAAGTATAAAACTCCACAAGTGATCGTTCATAGCTTTGATGCCTTGTGTGTGAATCTACAATTTTTATAGTCCTGAAAGTACAGAAAACTCAGTTTCTCATACTGGCTGCGGACCTGGGCTCGGTCCTGTAGGTGCACCACACACCTTACAGTAGGTTTTTTTTGTTGATTGTGGCAGCTACAGGTCTATCTGAGACCATGGATGGAAAGTTCCTATCCAATCCCAGAAGTCGATGAATGCAAAATGTTACACCCCACAAGGAAGTGGCAGCACCTTTGCTATAGATCTTGCGGCGTCCTGGATCTTATCTGCACTGGATCAGATGAGCAGTGAAAGCTGCAGATAGGAATCAGAGGAAATCATAGGCTAGACATGATCTCCTTAGGGAGGTAATCCTGCAGGACTCCAGCACCTCTGCACATACTACACGTAGGAATAGGAAGGGGCATATACATACACTCCATTGTAGTTCTGACACAACTGAAGGGTTGATACTTACTAGGAGGATTCTCAGCCCCTAGATGCAAACCATTTATGTTTCCATTCATTGAATTCAAGGTGAGAGTAATGCAGAGAACTGAATATGACAATGACACTTTATCCCGCAGAGGGCCAGATGTATCAGTAGTGATGCAGTGTGTAATTCTGTATGTGCAGAGGGCGGCAGATTACTGAATACTGGAGGATAGTCTACATTAATCTGACGCTTCCTACACATGCTGATCGTGCTTACACGGAGTGCAACAAGGCTTTTTTGCGCTACAAATGCCGGACTTTTGACATAAATGTGGAACACTGTTGGATCAGCACCAGAACGCAGCCTTGATAAACGATCCCCCTCAATAATCCTTCTCCTGTATATATGGTCAGCGCACAGTACCACTTCTCCTGTATATATGGTCAGCGCACAGTACCACTTCTCCTGTATATATGGTCAGCGCACAGTACCACTTCTCCTGTATATATATGGACAGTGCACAGTACCACTTCTCCTGTATATATGGTCGGCGCACAGTATCACTTCTCCTGTATATATGGTCGGCGCACAGTACTACTTCTCCTGTATATATGGACAGTGCACAGTACTACTTCTCCTGTATATATGGGCAGCGCACAGTACTACTTCTCCTGTATATATGGACAGAGCACAGTACCACTTCTCCAGTATATATGGACAGTGCACAGTACTACTTCTCCTGTATATATGGACAGTGCACAGTACTACTTCTCCTGTATATATGGACAGTGCACAGTACTACTTCTCCTGTATATATGGACAGTGCACAGTACTACTTCTCCTGTGTATATGGACAGTGCACAGTACTACTTCTCCTGTGTATATGGACAGTGCACAGTACTACTTCTCCTGTGTATATGGACAGTGCACAGTACCACTTCTCCTGTGTATATGGACAGTGCACAGTACCACTTCTCCTGTGTATATGGACAGTGCACAGTACCACTTCTCCTGTATATATGGACAGTGCACAGTACTACTTCTCCTGTGTATATGGACAGTGCACAGTACTACTTCTCCTGTATATATGGACAGTGCACAGTACCACTTCTCCTGTGTATATGGACAGTGCACAGTACTACTTCTCCTGTGTATATGGACAGTACACAGTACCACTTCTGTATATATGGACAGTACACAGTACTACTCCTGAATATATGGACAGTACACAGTACTACTTCTCCTGTATATATGGACAGTACACAGTACTACTTCTCCTGTATATATAGACAGGGCACAGTACTACTTCTCCTGTATATATGGGCAGTGCACAGTACTACTTCTCCTGTATATATGGGTAGTGCACAGTACTACTTCTCCTGTATATATAGACAGGGCACAGTACTACTTCTCCTGTATATATGGACAGGGCACAGTACTACTTCTCTCCTGTATATATGGGCACGCACAGTACCATTTCTCGAGTATATATGGACAGTGCCCCGTACCACTTCTCCATATATATGTACAGGACAGTACACAGTACTACTTCTCCTGTATATCTCGGGACAGGCCAAGTATACTGACAGTCTAAATACTTCTCCTGTATATATGAACCTGTCACAAGTACTACTTCTCCTGTATATATGCCAGTGCACGTACCACTTCTCCTGTATATATGGACAGGGCCGTACTACTGTACTCTCCTTATATATGGACAGGCACAGTACCACTTCTCCTTTATAATGGTCCAGGGCACAGTACTACAGTCTCCTGTATATATGAACAGTGCACAGTACTACTTCTCCTGTATATATGGACAGTGCACAGTACTACTTCTCCTGTATATATGGACAGTACACAGTACTACTCCTGTATATATATGGACAGTGCACAGTACTACTTTCATCCCTCTAGTGTCAGGATATAGTAGTGCAGGATATTGGATCTTCTGCATTATCTTTCATGAGACATGATGGGAATAGATATTTCCAGGAACAAGTTGCACCAGGAAGTCGTTTATGGTACGGGATGAGACCGTAATGATGACAGTAAAGGAGAAATTTTTTGGGAAATGATGAGAGGCACATCTGTCCTACCCTATGGCCCCTCACATCACCACACCAGCAGGGAGAAGTGTGTCCTCCTATCACTACTAAGGGGTGGGAGTCTGCACTATGCCATGGCTCCCTACATCAGACAAGCAAGTGGTGCGGTTGGGGGTTTGGTTGGTTGTCCAACTTTTTTTTTCTACAGGACCCTTACCCCAGCCCATCGCTAGATTTTTTTTTATCTAACACTTACTTACCTCCTCCGGCGCTCCCTGGAAGGACTCGTCTGCTCAGTATTTGACCATGGAGATCCGCAGTGGGAGCGGCAGTAGAGAATGAATGTTAGATGTAGATACATGTTGCAGTTAAACAAAATTTCGGTTCACAGGCCAGAGCCTAGGGCGGCAAAGTGCGTGGGGGTGTTACAAGGTGACACTGCGCAGCCACACACGTAGGACAAGGCCGGTCCTACCCTGGCAGGTAGATGTAGGTTATATAACATGGAGCAGACCCCGGGGAAGTCAGTGATGTTGTGGACATGCAGGGGCTTTGTCCCTGTAGTGATTGTTATGATGCGGGAAATGGATAGCGCACTCGAGCAGCTGTGATGGGCCGCGCTATTATGTGACATTCCTCCGATACCCGTGATAGATCATTGTCAGCGGCTAAAGAGACGCAGGATCCGGCACAGTGTGTTCTGCGCTCCTTTGTGTCGCCGTCATCACAGATCCTGTGGCTTTTATTCTCTTGGACACAAGGATTCTTCATTCCGTCCTTCTAGACTGAGATGTTTACACCTCGGACAAAGTACTTTCACTAGACTGCACTACTGATGAGGACATTGTGCTCTCATTGTACTGCACTACTGATGAGGACGACGACATTTATGTATCTGAGACGCCTTTAAGTTTCTGACATGCTAAAGTTGCAGTTACTGATATAAATTTTGCGCCTTGTGTATTATGTCTTTTCAGATACTGGTTTAGTTTTTCCTTTCCTGGTGCAACTTTTGGCTTTGAGACTTTTTGTTGCAAATGTCTCAAATCCACATGACACAAGCCATGTGAGGGGGTTATATACAGGAGAGGAACACAAGCTCCTGTGGAGGTGGTTAATACCGAGAGGACACGAAGCCATGTAGGGGGTTATATACAGGGAGAGGAACACCCATGTGAGGGGTTATATACAGGAGGAAAGGATACAGACCTTGGGTGGAGGGGGGTTTATATCAGGGAGGACACAAGCCATGTTAGAAGGGGGTTTTATCTACAGGAGAGAGGACATCAAGCCATGTGGAGGGGGTTAATCGGAGAGGATACCAAGCCATGTGAGGTGTTTAGAGAGGATACAGCCGATGTGAGGGGTTATATTACAGAGGAGGACACAGCGCATGTGAGGGGTTATATGACAGGAGAGGACACAGCCATGTGAGGGGGTTATATACAGAGATGACACAAGCCCTGTGAGGGGGGTTATAAAGATGGAAAAAGGAAAAAAAAAAAAAAGAAGGAACGCAAGCCATGTGAGTGTGTTTTATCATAGCAGGAGTAGGACACAAGCGCTGATAGGGTATATTACAGGAGAGAACACAGCCATGTGAGGGGTTATATACGCGATGAACTACAAGCATGTGAGGGGGTTATATACGGAAGGACACAAGCCATGTAGGGGGTTATATACAGGAGAGGATACAGGCCATTTGAGTGGGTTATATACCGGAGAGGATTACAAGCCATTTGAGGGGTTTATACAGAGAAGGAACACAAGCCATGTGTAGGGGGTTATATACAGGGAGAGGACACAAGTCCATGTTAGGATGGGGTTATATACAGGAAGTTAGGACACAGACCATGTGAGGGGGTTATATACAGAGAGAATGAACCAAGTGGTTATACAGGGACACAGCATGTGAGGGGTTATATACATGGCAGAGGACACCAGCCATGTGAGGGGGTTATATACAGGGAGGAGTATGGTGTACAGGGAGCACAAGCCAGTGAGGGGGTTATATAGGCATGAGGAGCCATACATGTGAGGGGTTATATAAACGCGCAGGATACAACCATGTGAGGTGTTATTTACAGATAGCACACAGCCATGTGTAGGGGGTTATATACAGAGTAGATCAAGCCTATGTGAGTAGGTTATACAGGAGAGGATCCAAGCCATGTGAGGGTTTATACAGAGAGATGACCAAGCATGTTAGGGGTTTTTTTTTTAAAATTCTCAGTGAAGGAACAAGCTGTGAGTGTTATATACAGGAAGAGGAACAAGCCATTATAGGGTTATATACAGAGGAAACATTGTATTAGAGAATACAAGCCATGTGAGGGTTATATCAGGAGAGGATACAAGCCATGTGAGGGGTTATATGACAGAGAAGGATCATAAGCCAATCTCATGCGAGTATAGCTACAGGAGCGGATACAAGCCATGTGAGGGGTTATTAATACAGGAAGTGATACACAGCCATGTGAGGGGTTATATGACATGGAGAGATTCACAAGCCATGTGTAGGGGGTTATATACAGGAGAGGATCCAATCCATGTAGTGGGTTAATATACAGACATGAGAGGATACAAGCCATGTGAGGGGTAATAATACAGATAGACCCGGCAGTGAGGGTATACAAGGTATACCATGTGAGGGGTTATATACAGAGGACACAAGCCCTTTGAGGGTTTATATACAGGAGAGATACAAGCAAGGGTATACAGGAGAGGATACAGCCATGTGAGGTGGTATTATACAGGGAGGAAGACAAGCATATGGGGTTTACAGAGCACCAGTCTAGTGAGTTGGGTTATTACAGAAGATACACACAGCCATGTGAGGGTTTATAATGGAGCGAGAGGACAGCCATGTGGAGAGGTGTTTATATACCAGGAGAGGATACCAAGATGCCATGTGAGTGAGTTTATATCAGGAGAGGAAAGCCAACAATGTGAGGGGTATATTCAGGAGAGTGGACACATCCATGTGAGGTATTATATACAGGAGAGGAGCCCAAGACTCATGGGGTGAGGCTATAAATGACGTAGAGGATACCAAGACACGATGTAGGGGTTATATACAGGAGAGGAGTACAAGCGCATGTGAGGGGTTATTATACAGGAGAGGAAAAGCCATTGGGGGGTTCATATACCGGATGAGGATCAAGCCATGTGAGGGTTTTATTTACAGGAGAGGATACAAGCCATGTGAGGGGTTATTTACAGGAGAGAACACTATGGTAAATTTTAGATTTGAGGTCGTGGGCAGCATTTTTGAGGACTCTAGTCACACCTCAGGGAGATAGCGTTTGAGATGCGTCTTACATATTTACGTACAAGGTCAGTTTTTAAGTTCAATTTGTATGCAAGTCGAAACTGTATATTTATCATTGTAATCGACAAACTTTTATTTTTTTGCCACCAGGGACAATAAGTTTCAAATTTTTTTTTGCTGTAATTGGTATCCAAGGATTAGTAATAAGCGTCATTACCGGACTCCTTACAGCTGATCATTGCAGTCTGGGACTAAAGTAACATCCAGAGACTTCACCAGAGGTCAGTGTGGGAAGAGGGGTCCATCTTTAATTAGAGGTCATCTATAAGTCAGGTGTTCTTAAGTAGGGGACGGGGTGTACATGTTCCCTATATGTTATATCGCTATACAAGGTTCTATGTGTTGTACAGGTTCTGGATGTGTGGGGATCATCACTGATCCTTCCCTGGAATATCACTGATCTTTGAAATCTCTGCTGGTACTCACAAATTTTACGGTGGGGTCTCTACCCATTGGTCACGGTCCTGGTTCTAGCCATTAGATTAGAGTCCCCAGTGCTGCATCATCATTATGTAACTAGCTAATAAGTATTCCCCCCATGGGGGGCGGCTTCTGAGCACTGGGGCCATGCGGAGGCAAGCTGCTCAGGTGAAACCAGCCACGAACCTGTCCCTACCCTTGCAGCCCCCTGAGCAGAAGGATGTAGTCAGGGTACCCCTGCCGTGCCAAAGGGCCAGGTAACAATGCAGAAGAATTACATAAAGCTCCAAAATATGAGGGCAAATCACTTACTGCTCCCACAGTCATCACCTGAGACCTGTGGGCTCTGACCAACCAGTCATTAATCCTACTTTCCCAACAGATAATAAGTGATGGAAAATAAGGGTTTAACATTGACGCCGTATAACACCTGAATCTCGTTCTTCCGGCACCAGGCTTGTGGGTGCACAATATATATCCATGGCGCCCCAGACCATAACAGTAATATGTACTATGAAGTAGAGGAGCACATGCCCTGCCTAATGATGGGACTAATAATTATTTCCAGCCACAGACTGTAAAATTAATAATGGTCTTCTCGGTTGGGGGGTCGCCCCAGTGCTCCACACCTTAGATCAATGTGGCCCCAGGTACAAACCACAGATCAGCCACCTTGTTTAAACCCTACCCCATAAGTGCACAAGGGACAGAGCCAGAGACGGGTGCAAATATATGGAGTTTTACCCCCAACGAGATGCAAGTCCCCCGACCTCTATGCAATGGTAGTCGGTCACTCACTCAATGCATGTGTCAAGTTAGGAGGAATTCAAACCCAACATCCAAGAAGGGCGGAGTCAGAACATAACAAGGGAGATTTAAAAATCTGCCTTAACGCAACGAACAGTTATTAGAGAACCCCAAATGTACCGTAGCTCAGGTGACCAAGGTGAATTAGATTTAGACCCAACCAACAGATATATACAGAACCCCACATGTAAAAACCAAAATACTACAGAACCAGATCGCATCCCAGAGACCAATAATAAAGTCCGCCTCAAGACCACAAACTTGCTTATAGGCCCTTTTTGCTCCCTTCACACAGGGAGGACCCCGGAGTCCGAAATAATATAAATGGGGGTCCCTGATTTCTTCTACGCCATAGCCTGGGGTCTGCGGGAGGTGAGCAGAGTACAAACCCGTGCCGCAGGGGTATCATCGTGTGGGTGTCCCAAAAATTTCCTCCCCTGATTCCCTGAGGTTTTGGAAATAAACTGAAGATCCCCCTCATGGAGAAACCGTCAGGATGGAGTGTAGGGGCGGCGGGGTGGCTTGTTGTGGCCGGGTCTACCCTGTTCCATCTCCGGTGAGGAGGACACGATAAAAAGAAGGTCTCCTGCAAGAAGCCCACTGCCCTGTGTTTTAGCCCCCTGCTGACAACTAGCAAGCTCTGACCAGGCGGCCAAGCTAGGCAGTTCTGTGATTGTATACCTGCGGGGACAATCAATGGTGCCCGCTCCTCTGCTGAGAGCTGCCAAATAGAATGCCCCATCACCAAGGCCCTGGGGGGAGAGAATGGGGGACAGACAATGGGGCCGCAGGTAGTAATGGCCCCATGAATGTCCTGTCACCTATCAAAGAGGAGACGGCTCCACATGTCATACACCTGAAGGAATCTCCAAATCATGGAATATCGGAGGGAAATGGAAGAAAATCCAGAAATGCTGTCTAAATGAGCATACAGGTATCTAGCTGGTATAGTGCTTTATTAATGTATATGTTACACCGTAAACCTTGGGATCTCCTGTATATAATATAAATTTTCAAAGCCTGTATAGAACCTGGGATGCTCCTGTTATAATGATATATGTACAGCCGGTATAACCTGTGGGATCTTCCTGTAATAATGATATTGTTACAGCCGTATAACCTGGGGATCTCCGGTATATAATGAATATATATACAGCCGTAAATAACCTGGGATCTCCTTATATAATGATTATATATACAGCCGGTTAGACCCTTGGGATCTGCCTGTATATAATATATCTGTACCTGCTATAAAGACCTTGGGGCTCTCCTTATATAATGAATATGTACAGCCGGTATAACCTGGGGATTCCTTCTATAATGATATATATCACACGGTATCAACCTGGGGAATCTCCTGTATATATGATATTGTATCAGCCTGTATAACCCTGGGGATCTCCTTATATAATGATATATGTACACCGGTTAGACCTTGGGATCTCCCTGTATATAATTTATATAACAAATATGTACAGCCGGTATACCTTGGGCTCTCCTTTATATAATGATATATGTACACCGTATCAACCTGGGGATCTCCTGTATATAATGCAAGTTTACAGCCGGTATAACCTTGTACTCTCCCGTAATTGATATATGTACAGCCGCTATACACCTGGGATCTCCGTATATAATGATATATTTACAGCCGGTATAACCTGGGGATCTCCGTATATAATGATATCTGTACCGCCGGTATAACTGGGGATCGCCTGTATATAATGATGATGTACAGCCGTTATACCTGGAGATCTCCTGTATATAATGCTATTTACAGCGGTAATAACTGTGGGTATCTCTGTAATCATGATATATGTACAGACAGGTATAACCGGGGATCTCCTTGTATATAATGAATAATGTACCAGCCGGTATAGACGTCTAACCTGGGATCTCCTGTATATAATGACTATGTACATCCGTAATAAAAACCTGGGGATCTCCCCCTGTTGTAAAATATATGTATATTTACAGCCGTAATAACCTGGGGGAATCCTCCTGTATATAAGAATATATGTACAAGCCGGTATAACCTGGGATCTCCTGTAATATATGATATATGTACAGCCGGTATAATAAAACCTGGGGACTCCCTTATATAATGATATATGTACAAGCCGGTATAACCTGGATCTCCTGTATTAATGATATATTACAGGCCGGAATAACCTTGGGATCTCCTGTATATATGGAATATTGTCAGCCTGTATAACCTGGAGATCTTCCTTTATAATGATATATGTACAGCGTAATAACCTGGGGCTCTCCTGTTATATGATATATGTACAGCCCGGTAATAACGGGGATCCCACATTTAAATATATATATATGTACAACAAAAAAAAAAAAAAAGACCTGTCATACCTGGGGATCTCCTGTTATACTTATATATTGTACATCCGTAATAAACCGGGGTCGCCTATTACTATATGATATATGGTCCCGCGTATAACCGGGGATATTCTTATTAATGATATTATATGATATATATTTACCGCTAGTATAACCGCAGCATCCTCTGTATACAGGGCATGGAGCATCCCGCTATATAACCTGGGCATGGTATAGTGCATTGAAGGTGAACCTTGTAGTTTGGGGCACTTTCCTCAAACAAAAACCCACATATTTATCTCAAAGCGAACAACATGGACTTTAAGCAGCCAACTTGTTTGCTTAAAATCACAGCTTTCAATCGCACCGGCGTCACTATGGACACCTGTACAGTAGAAAGGAGAAATTCGAAATAGTAGCTTTCCCGCCAGCTCCCCCCCCCCTGAGCAGGGAGCATGGGGGCACATAGTCAGGATTCCAATGATATCAGGCTCTGTTCCACCTCCCTCTAGGTTTTTTAGGAAGCCAAGGATGTGTTTGCTTAAAAGAAACCGATCATGGCATAAACATACCTTGGTTGGCCTGAAGTGCAGTAGAGGCAATGAGTCCGGTCTGGTCTGGGGTGCTGTCCTGGGTGCCAACAGAAAGGGCTCCAGGTTCCCTCTGCCATAGGATGGCCCACCACCTGGTATAGTTGTGTAGTAAAGCTGTTCTCCAGTTGTCCCCTCCCTCTGAGTGAATTCTTTGCAGTCGGGGTAATTAGATGCCAACCTGATGTCACTCTGCAACCAAGACATCTATGTTTCTCTCACGAAATATTTTCTCCTTCTATACAAGTTCTGCAGCTCCTGAGTAATAAGGGTGTGCCCCCCCCCCCAAATAAATCACAAAATTCATGACAAAAATGTTGAGTTTCTCTTAAAAATCAGTGATGTAACCTGCAATGTGTGATAGGTCATCACTACTATTATTTATAGAGCACCAATATTCCGGAATATGCTGTGTATTCCATACACACGCGATAAATGATGTATTGTGACATATGTGGCGGCTGTGTATAAGGAATATCGGATATAGGGGGGGGGGGGGATAATGTAAGTGTGATTATGGAACGGTAAGACATGTGTAATGTGATGCATGGTAAATGATGGAGCCACAGGTAGAGACAGCATCCATTACCCCCAGCACCTGCCCCAAATACCCCAGGTGCCAATTAATTAACCCTTTCCCTATTCTTTTATCCCTGTCCAAAGTCTCAAAGACAAACACTCAGCAGGATGATGCTGCATCCAGGGAGAAGAGCACAAGGATCTCCAGCTGACAACGACCTGCCTTCTGTTAGGAATCCATCACTAATGTCCCCAAGA
Source organism: Engystomops pustulosus (assembly GCA_019512145.1). Classification (NCBI taxonomy): domain Eukaryota; kingdom Metazoa; phylum Chordata; class Amphibia; order Anura; family Leptodactylidae; genus Engystomops; species Engystomops pustulosus. The sequence goes on along the minus strand of WNYA01000132.1, from coordinate 26,835 downwards.
GGACAGACAAGAGGACTGCTGAGAAGAGTCTGTACTATGGCAGACTAAAGACAACTCCTGAGCCAGACAGAAAGACTATACACCTGCCTCACAACTTCTCCTGTATATATGGGCAGTGCACAGTACTACTTCTCCGTTATATTATGGCAGTGCACGTACACTCTCCTGTAATATTGGCAGTGCACGGTACACTTCTCCTGTATATTATCAGTGCAGCACAGTACCACTTCTCCTGTATATATGGACAGTGCACAGTACACTCTCCGTAATATATGGACAGGGCACAGTACACTTCTCCTGTATATATGGAAGTGCACATGTACTACTACTTCTCCCTGTTATATTGGACAGTGCACAGTACTACTTCCCTGTATATAGCAGTGCACAGTACACTTCTCCTGTATATATGGACAGTGCACAGTACCACTTCTCCCTGTATATATGGGCATGCACAGTACACTTCTCGTTATATTAGGGACAGTGCACGTACTACTTCTCCTCCTGTATAAATGGACAGTGCACAGTACTCTTCTCCTGTATATATAGGACAGTGCACAGTACCACTTCTCCCTGTATATAATATATGGCAGTGCCAGTACTACTTCTCCTGTAAATAAGCATGACTGTACTATTCCCGTATAATATTATGGACAGTGCACGTACCACTTCTCCTGTAATATATGGGCAAGTGCACATACTACTCTCCTGTATATATATGGCAGTGCACAGTACTACTTCTCACTCTTCTCCTGTATATATGGACAGTGCAGTACCACTTCTCCCTGTATATATAGGGCGCACAGTACCACTTCTCCCTGTATATATGGCAGTGCCAGTACTACTTCTCCGTATCTATGGCATGCACGTACTACGTCTCCTGTATAGATATATGGCAGTGCACAGTACTACTTCTCCTGTATATTGGACGTGCACAGTACCACTTCCCCTGTATATATATGGCAGTGCACAGTACACTTCTCTCCTGTATTATGGACATGCACAGTACTACTCATTCTCCGTGTCATATATATATACGGACAGTGCACAGTACTACTTCTCCTGTATATATATATGGACAGTGCACAGTACCACTTCCCTGTACTTATATCAGTGCACAGTACAACTTCTCCTGTATATATGGGCAGTGCACAGTACTACTCTCCTGATATATATGACAGTGCACAGTACCACTTCTCCTGTAATATATAGGCAGTACAGTACACTTCCTCCTGTATATATGGACAGTGCACAGTACACTTCTCCTGTATATATGGACAGTGCACATACCACTCTCCTGTATATATGGACAGTGCACAGTACTACCCTCCTGTATATATTGGACAGTGCACAGTACCACTCTCCTGTCTATATGGACAGTGCACAGAACTACTTCTCCTGTATACTATGGCAGTACCGTACCACTCTCCCCTGTCATAATAGATATAATATATTCATTACCACACACGTGCCCAGTAGTCTCCTGTATATATATGGATAGTGACTACAGTTACCAACAAAGCGATGTAATACATGGACATTGAGGTTCCTGGAATCTGTATTCATCCTTTTACCTTGTAAGGTAAGTATAGGGGGCAACACAGTTAGCGCCCCTACGATGGTCTCAAGGAGTTCTCTGTGGTCCAACGTAAGGTGCATGCCCATGTGGAGCCCTCTCCCTCTTGTAGTTGAGACAGTCATTCAATGGGCCATTACTACCTGCCGGCCCATTGTCTGTCCCCCATCTCTCTTCCCCCAGGAGGCCTATTTTGTGCTGGTGCCCGCGTATTGGGCAGCTCTCAGCAGTAGAGGCGGGCACCATTGATTGTCCCGCAGGTATTACAAGCACAGACCTTCCTTAGCCTTTGGCCTGCCTAGTCCGCTTGCTAGTTGTCAGCAGGTGCTAACACAGGCCTTGGGTTTCCTCTGCAGGAGCCTCTTTTTTATAGTGTCCCCTCACCGAGATGGGATCAGTTAGCCGGCCACACCAAGCCCCCCGCCGCCCCCTAACTCACATTCCTGACATCTGCTGCTCTGCTCAAGCTTTTTAATTAAAAATTATACAAGTGCGCAAGGACAACACTGTCCGGAATCCAGGAGCGAGTACGGGTACAACAGTGGGGAATAGAACTCCCCCTCCAGGATACACCTTGTTCTCAAACTGGAAGACTGGCATGAATGGAGGATACAGACCAAGACGAGGCAGAAGAAACATCACGGACAAGCCAGAAATTTAGATATGACCAGCAGAATTCGAGTGCATCATACCAGGATCCCCATTTCCGACTCTAGTGCAGCTCTGGAGTATAATACAGGATGTACCTGAGGATCCAGTACAGGATAAGTAAGTCATGTAATGTACCACACAGTTGACTGCACCAGCAGCAGAATACTGAGTTCGCTCTGTGTATAATACAGGATGTAACTCAGGATCAGTAATGATCAGTAATGTCATGTATGTACACAGTGACGCACCCGCAGCAGAATACTGCGTGCAGCTCTGGGGTCTATAGGATGTAACTCAGGATCGTACAGATAGTAATTTCAGTATTGTACACATGGACTGCAACCAGCGCAGAATGTGAGTTCACTCTGGGGTATATACAGGATGTAACATCTGGATCAGTACAGGATAAGTAATGTCATGTATGTTCACAGTGACTGCACCAGCAGCAAGATCGTGAGTGCATCTCTGGTGTCTAATACAGGATGTAACTCAGGATCAGTACGGATAAGTAATGTCATGTATGTACACCGTGTACTGCCCACCAGCACGGGTAGTGGTAAGTCATGCAAGTATGCCACACATTGGGGGACACTTAATGTATCACTTTTTTTTGCTTATGTTTGCGAACCTTTAGGCGCAACTAATCCCCTTTTCCTGGGGAGGTGCCAACAAAGGTTTTTTTTTATTTATTTATTTTTTTTTTAACACAGACCCGGGTTTTAAATGGAAATTGGAATTTTTCACATGCTTAAATTCATAACAGTTTTTTTTTCAATGATATTTTTGGTTACTTCTACGGGTAAGGGCACATGCTTAGAGCTCTGCCTGGTATACAATGCCGGTTCTGCTCCTGCACAGAGCCGACCCGCATGTCAGGTGGGGGGGTGGGTGGGTGGTGGTTGCGGGTTGTTTGCAGAGGCTGTCGCGGTATTCTACGCGTGACATCCCCGGAACCCGCGGGGTCGATTGGGCCTCCGAAGCAGCATTTAACACCTTTGGGGTCTTTCCCCCATGATTGCCGCCCCGCACGTTGGGGGCCGATCGTGCCTATGGCATCTCTGGGGTCCGTGTCTGAAGGCATGCCTATATGGTGTCTCTGATTCATATTGCAAAAGTAATTTCATGAACAAGCATCAGAAACAAAAACATGAAACAAAAAAAGTGATTCAATAAAAAATAAGTTTATAAACTCAATAAAATGCCCATTAGCCCCCAAACACAGAGACATAATAACCCTCAAAAAAGTCTAAATCATAACACAAACCCCACATATATAGTATCACCCTGCATCTATACATACCTGTAGAAATAAAATTATTATTGAACCCATACAGGAACGGCCGTAAAAAAAAAAAAAAAGCGCATAAAATCTACTTTTTCCACCTCTGGAATCTCACAAAATGCAATAAAGTGATCAACAAACATATGTCCTGTTGGCCACTAAGAGCACATGTCTCCCGCAAAAAAAAATCCACAACCGCAACCAGCTCCGTAGCCAAAAAGTAGACTGTTTATACACTTGGTAAGACTGCGATGCAAAATGATAGGTTTTCCCCCCACAGTTAGGGGTTTTATTGCAATTAAAGTAAAACCATACAGAAAAAATAATTCATGTTGTTTCCCGTCATGTAAATCGTAAATCGCCAAAGAAAAATCCAGTCAAAATTGTGCTTTCTCCTCCTGACCTCAAAAAAAAAGGTTGTTTGTCCTAAATTTCCCTAAACAGGATACACCCCCAACATGTGTAACTGAAAACGAGTTCTCATCCGCAAAAAAAACAAACAATGCCATCGCAATGGCCCATAACGAAAAGCGAAAATTTTATAGTCCTACACAAATGGCTAATGAGTAATTAAAATCCTGGCCAGCTGCAGGTCCCCTCCTTCCTTGCGCACCTTGCCATGCGCCCATAAAACAGTAACGTGCTCACAGGTGTGGGGGTGCTCGTCGGTTGTGCCATGATTGAATTGCCATAAACAAATTGTACTGGTGGTTCTCGTCCCTTTATTGTGGAAATTGTAATTCAGGCTAAAGAAGGTATAACAAAATTTTGACCATCTATTAAATTTCACCTCCCATTTTGTAATTACTAGGAATATCTTAGGGGTTAACAACTCTTCGAACAAATCTGTTTCTGACTCTTGAGGGTGGCAGATTTGAAATGGGTTGGTTGATCATAGGGTTTTTATGCTAAAATTTAAAATTTCATCAACAAACATGTAATTTATCCCACAAACAGTAATTCTATAAATATAGAAAATAGCATATTCGATATTTGTAACCCGCTGTGACATCAAAATAAATTATCCAAATGTAAAGTAGAAAATTGGAAATGTTATTCACGGCAACTGTATTAGTGGTAATCTTAATCCTGAAAACGCAATGATTTCGAAATGCACAATTTTCAAAAAATTCATTATCTGTCCTTCATTTTTTTTTTTGTAACATAAAACGCAAAAATTATCAGCCACAATTTACGCACTAAATGTGTACAACATGTGGGGAAAAAACAAACCAACCAACAAACGAAAAAAACCACCAATCTAAAAGGGACTGAGCCTTAAGCTACAAAATGGCTGCGTCCTACGGTTCAAATGATTTTACAAACCTATTTTGTTAACGCCATGTTAACAAACATTACCAAACACCTTTATACACTTGTTAGTGTCACGTAAACACTTTGTTAACACATCTATATTGTTAATACACGGCACGTCCCCGCGGTTAAGTACACGATTGGGTCCTGAGGTTTTGTTCTCAAGTGAATTTGTATGCATCGAAACTGTATATCTTATATGTAGTCCCAGACCAACAAATTTTGCGGCCCAGTGACATTGGAGTTTAAACATTTTTTGCTGTAGAGGACAAGTATTACAATAAACTTCATTACAGACACCTTATCAGCTGATTCATTGCGTCTGGGACTTAGTAAGCATTGAAAGCTTCACCAGAGGACATGAGGGTCTGTCTGTAATTAGGGGTCATCTGTAAGTCGTGTGTCCTTAAGTAGAGGACTCGCCTTATTTAGCTAAGGTAATTAGCAAATCTCTTCTCACTGTTGAACTGCAATTTGAAAATGCATGTTTTAACAGCAAATGTTGACCCACCGCTATGTCGCGCTCATCCCCGTGGGGGTGTGACTAGAGGGCTAAAATTCAGGCCCACGGCAATAAATCAAATTTACAGTATTGTCCACTCCGTGTATATAACCCTCATTGTGTACATGGGAATTTGATACATTTGCAACAAAAACCTCAAAAAGCCAAAAGTTGCTCCTGCATAAATAGGCAACCTAAAAAAGTCTCACAAGAAACTAGAGACGATCATACTAGGCACAAACACCCCCCCCCACTACTTTCCAATGTCCTCAATTGTACACCAAGAAAAAATTTTACATGTCCCCCAGTGACTTCCAGTCACCCAGGCAGCAGTAATGTAAGGCAGCTCGGAGTGAAATTAGAGAGAGTGGCAGGGATTGTTCCTATACGTGTAGTATAGCATATCTGTCCATGAGTCCTCCATCCATGCACTGGGTTGGGTGGCCAGTGCGGCTGTCTTGTAACGGTGACTATGCTGGAGGTGCGCGCTCTTACACAATTTGATGCTGCTCTTACATATGGTCCGCCGTTGATTTTTCTCATAAGAATCCCACATCTAAATGGACTTGTCCAGGGAAAACACTCCTCTAATTTGTGGGTCCCCACCCAGATGTAGCGGCTCCCACCCCCGTACGTTAGACGTCCAAGATCTGCACCAACAAAGACGGTATTCACTGTCAGGACTCTAGGAACAGTTCTAAGGTGCAGAAGAACCGCCATTGCAAGATGCGACCGCCACACGTATCACTGAGATACCTGCTACAATATGTCAGGGATTAATACACACCAGTATCACACATGATTTATTTGTATATCATGTGGTGTGTGTATTGTGATTCTCTCATGGGTCAGGTCTAGACCTGAGTGTGTAGGTTAATGCTCTTCTTCTTTCGCTGCATGGGTTTTTTTAGGGGCTCCTCATTTTCTTCCAGTTCAATACCCGTGGCAGCCAATGTTTACATGAGACAGCTGATGAAAGGACCTACCCTTGAGTGGCAGGTTTCTGATGGCAATACCGCTCACCACTCAGGGTGAGCTGGTGCCTGAGCCTTATTTTTGTTAGTGTTGTAAACCGCGGTATTGCGGTTTTAAAACACTTTTTAAACTTTATAGCCTGCCAGGGAGGTCCGGCGCTCGCACTTACCATGCGCGCGGCTCTCCTTCACTTCCTAGTACTGCGCGCACGGTAGCGCAGAGCGCGTACCTCCCTGCACCGCTTATAAAGTTTAAAAAGTGTTTTTAAACGGATACCGCGGTGTTTAAAACACTAACCAGAATAAGCTCCTCCGGCACCAGCTCACCCCTTGATCTGGTGCCCGGTATTTTCCATTGAACCTTCCAATTCAAGTGGTAGTTGCCTTTAAGCAACACTAGATTACTACTTACCTGGCTGTGAGTCTGGCCCCTTGAGTACACAGTATAAGCTGTGAGTACGCTCTACGTATAGAAGGGCCGCTAGCCAGCGCAAAATCGGTCCCCACAAAGCCTATGGTGCCCATGGTACTGGGACCACCATAAGTGTCATGCGAAAAAAAAAAAACAAAAAATAAGCTAAAGCATTTCGATCTTTTCTAGTGTGTAACAGCCTGGCACTGTGCCTCCCTATGGGAGAGGGGAGGTTTTGGCAGTGCTCCCCCTCTTCTTCTCGCCTGCGGAAAGCATATGTTAGTGTGAATAGCCTAAGTGATGGGTTGAAAGCCTCCATTATAATACACGCTGCTGCCGCCCCCGGTGGCCCCCCTGCACACGGCAGAGTCTCCCCGTTCTCACATGGGGCATGTGAAATCCCACGTTCCCAGGAACTCTTCTAGAAAGTTCTCACCAACTAAGGCAGTCTTTACCTGGTACATAAATAGTTGCACGACGGCTATCCGGCTAAGTTGTCCAGACCACAAGTAATCTGCCCTGGACATAGAGCAAATACAGGGCGAGGGTCACCCGTCTGAGGTGGGGCCACCACGTTATGGCAAAATGGACTTTTTGCTTTATTACAGCACAGGGTTTTCAACATGTCTGTGCCATTTCAGTGTGAATAGCAGGGGGTCTCCCCGGAAGGCCTGAGGTAATGTTCCATACAGGGGGCTCCCCAAGGGTCCTGGGGTCGGGTTCCAGTAGTAGTGATCTGCCCAGACATGAAGCAATGTCCTGGTAGAAGGGTGCGCTTTTTTAGGCATCTGGGGTCCGGTTCCAGTCTCTCTTCTCTCCCAGTGTACAATGAGGCCAAGGTTCGGTATCAGGGTCTTCCCTAAAGGGACATGATGCAGGTTCCGGTACAGGGATCTCCCAGGGATAGGAAGCCCAGGATCAGGGGGCTTCTCCGGGTCTGGGTTCCGTAAGTCTCCCCCTGGGTGCGTCAGCAGGCATTTTCCCAGGGGACCTTAGGCCAACTCCGGTAGCATTGGGGCTCCCATGGGACAGGATGCCAGGTTCTGGTAGCTGCCCTGGGTTGGAAACCAGTAACAGGATCCCAGGGACATGATGTTGTTCCAGTAGCAGAGGTCTCCTCTTTGGACCCAAGATCAGGTTCTGGTAGCAGGGGGCGCTCCCTGGTTTTCTGTGGTCATGGTAAACAGGGATCTCCTCAGGGAACATGATTTAGGTCACATAGATGTGCTCCCTCCTGCACTTGAAAGGGCATGTTTTTGGGTGGCAGGGTATACCCGCTGCCGGAGGTCAGGTTTTGGTGGCAGGTGGCTCCCCCCTGGGATTAGAGTCGGTTCAGCCCCGTCTCGGACCGCTATGGGGGAGTCCCCTTCCACTGATTTGTTTGTCTGATAAAACCGAGATTCCTTTGCCGCCCTTTCCCACAATACAATCACACCCGGCTGGACAACAACAATGCGGCGCCCCTGACTGGTACTGTTACTGATGGTTGTATGTGCGATACATGGACGCCGGGCTGATGGTACAGTATTGGCGATTGTTCCAATACACGGCGAGTGGGGAGAGGGGCTCCTGATCTGCCCTGTATACACAGATTCTAATGCTGTCACAACTCACATGTTGTGACCCCATCATAGAGCAGGGTGGTGGGCGATCTCAATATCGTGTGATGCTCAGCAAACAATTGCTCCTACTTTGGAGCCAGGACCATCTCCAGGGAGCCGGTGGGCCCGTCTGGTAGCCGTACTCTCCCGCTGGGGCCTGGTGGGCCAGGCTTGTAGCCGTGGCATGGCTGCCATACATGTACGACAGCACGAAAAATGTGCAACTGTGCCGGCTGCACAGCGTTCCATTCCTTCGCCATTAACCGGGCGCCCTGAAATAATTCTACACAAGAAAAAACATCCATTTCGTTCAAGGAGAACCAATTGACTCCTCAGCCACATCAACTCACCCGACCGGGTTCGTCTGAGCCGTCACCCACAGGAGTCCCTGGGCACAATGCAAGCACACTGAAGCCAGAAATCCATCACACTGATCGACCCACAGCCACCCCAGATGAGACAGACTTCTGCAAATACACAAGTGGAGATGTCATCAATACATCATTTTACACCACATTTTTTTTTTCATTATAATATTAACTTGTGGCATATTTTCAGGCCCTGAATAACTGAAATGCCTAGCTTATTAACTATCACTTGTGTTATTTTTTAGCCCATCCGCCACCTTCACGCCAGTGGCAATAGAGAAGTGGCGTGGAGAAAATATGAAATATCCCCATTTAATCCATACATTATACATCAGTCCTGATTATTCATGTCCTAAGTATATAATGACCTGCATAATGTCACAGACCTGTACATGCACCAGAATTTGGTGGTGTCCCCTGAAAGAATATTATGACCGGCAAACGGAGGTCGGTGAATAATCGCCCATATCTTAGGTCAACATCTCAGAGAGCTGCAGATATAAAGATGAGATAAGATAAAGATCTCCTCATCTGCTCTTGTTATCAGGAGGCATCTGCAAACACCGCAACACAGAAATTGGGATGAGCGGTTAACACATCCACATCTGGAGGCCCGGAGTCCTTAAATGGGCAAAATAAAGAAATTCCCTGCATCCCTTCGCCTCAAGACCGGAGACCGCAGGCCCAAAGCCAATGGGGCACAATGTGTAGGGGTGGGGCCGATGTTGGGGGCCCGACCGCACCGTCCTCTCTAGAGGGCTAAAGGAGAAGACTCCCCCTCTTATGTTCTTGGAGACTCCTAGGGGCGGGGCCCCGTCACTTACTAGTTCCTATGTCCCCTGGCTCTCCCAGCCCTATAGATCCACAAAAAAAATTGCTCCCCTCGACTTCTGGTTGTTGTAGCGGCAGGTTGTGTGTGTGCCGGGGCCCCAGTGCTGGGACCTGCAAGGTTCTGTGTGTGGCCTGGCGCTGGGATCTCTGTTCTGTGTGTGCCTGGGCGCTGGATCTGCTTGTTTCTGTGTGGGGCCTGGGCGGCTGGGGATCTGCTGGTTCTGTGGGGGCCTGGCGCTGGGATCTGCTGGTCTGTGTTGGGGCATGGTGCTGGATCGCTGGTTCTGTGTGGGGCCCAAAATGGTGCTGGGATCTGCTGGTTCGTCTGTGTTGGGGCCTTGGTGCTGGGATTGTCTGGTTTCTGTGTGGGCCTGGTGCTTGGGATCTGCTGGTGTCTGTGTGGAAGCCCCGGTGCTGGATCTCTGTTCTGTTTGGGGGCCCTTGGAAGGGATCTGCTGGTTTCTGTGTGGAGCCTGTTTGCTTGGGAGCTGCTGGTTTCTGTGGGGGGCCTGGTGCTGGGATCTGCTGGTTCTGTGTGGGGCCTGGTCGGGGATCCTGCTGGTTCTGTGTGGGGGCCTGGTGCTGGGCGCTGCTGTTTCTGTGTGGGGCCTTGTGCTGGGATCCTGCTGGTTCTGTGTGGGGCCTGGTGCCTGGGATCTGCGGTCCTGTGGGGGCCTGGTGCGGGATCTGCTTGTTCTGTTGGGCCTGGGGCTGTGATCTGCTGTTCGTGGTGGGGCCTGGTTCTGGGATCTCTTGGTTCTGTGGTGGGGCCTGGTGCTGGGAATCTGCTGGTTCTGTGTGGGCTGGGTGCTGGATCATTCTGGTTCTGTGTGGGCCTGTGCTGGATCGCTGGTTCTGTGTGGGGCTTGTGTGCTGTTATGTGGTTCGGTTTAAGAGACCCATAGTATGCCTGTTTTCTAATTCTTGTCAGTCACAAACTCTTGGAACAGACCAGTGCTGGTTCCGTCCCACATGCTACCAGCAGGGCTCTGTACCTCGGGGACTGTCTGGGAGATCTCCCTGCCCCTGTGGTGAGCCACTGTGCGCGGCCTTCCCCGCGCTTTCCCCATCTATGAGAGCGACTAGTGTTCACTCTCTTTTTTGTTCTCTTCCTTCCAGCACACAACCACAATCGGAGTCTCCTTTCTCGCCCGCACGTGGTTGCTTGTCCCAGATCTGACCCGTCCCCTGCAGAGTGTTCTGGGAGTTTAGTATTTTTGGCACAGTCATGACCATGTTTTTGGTGGAATCAGAGAACTACAAGTCCCATGGAGGCGAAAGTAATGGCGCTTTAACTCAACCTCTTATCCTGTCAGGTTACCTCACAAGTCACAAGGTGAGAGAATTTTGTGAAAATCAGGGATTCTTGTCAGTGACGCCGGCCGCTGACTGGAAGGTTCCTCACAGATGTGCTTCAGTTGAGATCCTTATCACAGCAGGATCACACCATAACCACTGCAACCCCCATAGTGCACGTAGTATACAACCATTACACTATATATATTATTATAATATATATATATATAGATATATATATTATCTCGATATCTTAGAGCTGCACATATTAAACATCCATTATACAGTGTTTATATATTATATAATAATGTTTGTGTGTGTACTGGCAGGGTCGGTGTAACATACACAAGTTATGCATAGTGTAATACCATCTATATATATCGATTACAATAGTTTTCGACAAAAGACAAAGTATATGTTGTGGCGAGTTATGGGCGTTTTGGTTGTGTTTTTGAAACGTATTAGAAAAGCTGAGGAGAGGTGATTTTGCCTATTACCTTATTGTTAACACTTGCGTTTACAAATCCCATTCACAATATGCATGTTTAAATGTATGGTGTTAACATCACACTTATAATGTGGTTGTGTAAACGCAATTGTTAATAATAATGTAATCGCCTCTCCTCAGCGATTCTGCGGGTGATGGCACCCGATGGCACTTTGAACAACTTGTTTGGCCCTTTTTTAAGCAGTCCGTCAAAAACGCAAGCGGTTTGACCATTTGAGGGCGCTGTCCCACGTTGCGTTTGGCAGACGCATACCAAACCACCCCACTGGGGCGGTCCGCGGTCCCGAGCGCATCGGCATTTTCATAGAACCCTAGAGAAACGCGATGGAATGGAACGCGGACCGCCCCGGTGGGCGCGTTTGGTCTGCGTCTGCGTTTGCAAACGCAACGTGTGACAGCGCCCTGTCAGGAATGTGAGTGTAGGGGGCGGCGGGGGGCTTGGTGTGGCCGGGTCTACCTGTCCCATCTCAGGTGAGGAGGACACTATAAAAGAAGGTCTCCTGCAGAGAAGCCCACTGGCCCTGTGTTTAGCCCCCTGCTGACAACTAGCAAGCTCTGACCAGGCAGGCCAAAGGCTAAGGCAGGTCTGTGATTGTAATACCTGCGGGGACAATCAATGGTGCCCGCCTCCTACTGCTGAGAGCTGCCAAATAGGGACAATCAATGGTGCCCGCCTCCTACTGCTGAGAGCTGCCAAATAGAGGCCCCAGCACAAAGGCCTCCTGGGGGAGAGAATGGGGGACAGACAATGGGGCCGCAGGTAGTAATGGCCCCATGAATGTCCTGTCACCTATCAAAGAGGAGACGGCTCCACATGTCATACACCTTACGTGGCCACAGAGACCTCCTTGAGACCATCGTAGGGGGCTCCCTGTGTGCACCTATACTTACATTACAAGGTAAAGGATGAATACAGGTTCCAGGAACCTCAATGTCCATGTATTACATCGCTGTACTGTATGTCACTATCCATATATATACAGGAGAAGTGGTACTGTGCACTGTCCATATATATACAGAAGTAGTACTGTGCACTGCCCATATATATACAGGAGAAGTAGTACTGTGCACTGCTCATATATATATATACAGGAGAAGTAGTACTGTGCACTGCCCATATATATACAGGAGAAGTAGTACTGTGCACTCTTAATGCCTGAAAACGCAATGATTTCGAAAATGGCAAATTTTTAAAAAAATTCATTAATTTTTTTTTTGTAAATAAACGCAAAAATTATCAGCCAAAATTTACCACTAAAATGTAGTACAACATGTGGGGGAAAAAACAAAACAAAAACAAACGAAAAAAACCACACAATCTTAAAATGGGACTGAGCCTTAAGCTACAAAATGGCTGCGTCCTTACGGGGTTAATATGGAATTTACAAAACCTATTTGTTAACGCAATGTTAACAAAACATTAACAAACACATTTATAAACACTATGTTAGTGTACACGTAAACATCTTGTTAACACAACTATTTTGTTAGTACAGGCAGTCGCCGGGTTAAGTACAAGATAGGGTCCGGAGGTTTGTTCTCAAGTTGAATTTGTATGCAAGTCGAAACTGTATATCTGTAGATCCAGACCAAAAAATTTTTGCCCCAGTGACATTTGGAGTTTAAACATTTTTTTGCTGTAATGGGACCAAGGATTATCAATAAATCTTCATTACAGACACCTTGCAGCTGATTATTGCAGTCTGGGACTATAGTAAAGCATTAAGAAAGCTTCACCAGAGGTCAGAGGGGTCTGTCTGTAATTAGGGGTCATCTCTAAGTCGGGTGTCCTTAAGTAGGGGACTGCCTGTATTGACAGTAATGTAATTAGGCAAATCTCTTCTCAGCTGTTGAACTGCATTTGAAAATGCATGTTTTAACAGCAAATGTGACCACAGCGTCATATGTCAGCATCTCCCTGGGGTGTGACTAGAGGGCTTAAAAATTCAGGCCACGGCATCAAATCCAAAATTTACAGTAGTGTCCACTCCTGTATATATAACCCTCACTGTGTGTACATGTGATTTGATACATTGCAACAAAAAACTCAAAAGCCAAAAGGTGCTCCGCCAGAAAGGACAAACTAAAAAAAGTATCACAAGAAAACTAGAGACGATCATAATAAGGAACAACCCCCCCCCCCCCACTACTCCAATGCCTACATTGTACACCAACGAAAAAACTTTTACATGTCCCCCAGGTGACTTCATCAGCCAGGTCAGCATAGATGTAAGTGCCAGCTCGGAGTGATTAGAGGATGGTGGACAGGGATTGTCTATACGTAGTTAGTATATAGGAGCTGTCCATTGAGTCCTCCACCATGCACTGGGTTGGGTGGCCAGTGCGGCTCGCTGCCTATGACATTATATGCGACCCCTTTCTCTAATCGTGTTATCACTTTAGCCCTATCTCCTCCTCCCTTGTCTTTTTAACGTGTGATCTCCCCTGTCTCGCGACATATATACTGGGCCAGTGTCCAACCCCAGTACTTAACTTTATTTTCCTCCCCTCGTCCTTCCCTACTACTATGGTATTCACACGTCTTGCCAAACCTATTGATATAACTTCCCCCTTCCCCCCACGCGCCCCCACCCTTTAACTGTTTGCGCGCAGTGCACACACACACAGTATTACTAATGGCTCAGGTATATTATGGACAGTGCACAGTTAATATTTCTCCGTATATATATGGACAGTGCACAGTACTACTTCTCCTGATATATTGCTCGGGCACAGTACTACTTCTCCTGTATATATTGACAGTGCGCAGTAATACTTTCCAGCTGTGGTGTGTATCTGACTGGACAGTGGACGCAGTCACTACTTCTGCATGTCATATATGACAGGGCCACAGAAGTAACTAGCTTCTCCTGTGATATATATGGACAGTACACCCGAACGTACTAGACTTCCCACCCGCATCCTATCACAATTGCGCATTTGCGTTTTATTTTTTCCCTTTTTCGTTCTTTTGTAGCGCATCTTTCATGCTGCGTTTACCACCCCCACATACACTTCTCCCTTTGTCTTTATGTATTACATTACCTTGTGACTTTAGTTAACCACCATCTCACGTTTTATCCATACTGTCTTATCCTAACGCGTATCCATTACTGGACCATGTGCACCATTTCCTACCTAGCCTTCTTCTGATTTACTAATATGGATGGACATGTTGCACCTTAGTACCTTCTCCGGGAGATCTATATGACATTGACCCAGAGCCTTCTCCTGCTAGTCATATATATATATGGACAAGTACTCAGTAACTACTTCTCCCTGTATATATATGGGCAGTGCACAGTATTACTAATTCGCCGTATATATGGACAGTGCACGAGTACCACTTCTCATGTTATTATATGGGAAGGGTGTGCACCGACCACTTCTCTGTATATATGGACAGTACAGTACTACTTCTATCCCCTTGGTATTATATTTATGGACAGGGCATACCCAGTATTTTCACATTCTGTATATATGGACAGTGCCACTTTTTTCTAGTCAATTCTCAGGTATATATTGGGACAGTGCACACTAAGACTCTTACCCTCTGTGTATTTATTAGGGCCTACATTGTATACTAGTAACCTACTTCCATTTCCCCTATTTATTTTTATGGGCAGCGTTTTCTTTTCACCCTTGTAGTTTTACCGACTTACTCCTGGACGATATATGGGCAGTGCACTTAGTTACTACTTCTCTCGGTCTCATACCATATATATGTTTAGTCCCTTTTATTTCTTAGGTGTCACAGTAACTACTCTCCTGTATAATTATAGTAGCAGTGCACAGTACTATCTCCTGAATATGTGCTAACTTATGTATATTAGGACAGTGCACAGTACCATCTCCGTATATATGGATAGTGATCATACAGGTAACAGCGATGTAATACATGGACATTGAGGTTTCCTGGAAACCTGTATCATCCTTACCTTGTAATGGTCAAGTATAGGTTGCACACACAGGGCAGCCCCCTACCGATGGTCTCGAAGGATCCCGGTCTCTGGGCCTCGTTAAGGGTGCTTGCATGACATGATGTGGAGCTCTCCTCTGTGATAGGGTTGACAGTTACATTCATGGGCCTTACTACCTCGGCCCGCATTGTCTGTCCCCCTTCCTCCCCCAGGAGGTCCTTTGTGCTGGGGCCTCTATTGCAGCTCGTCACGCAGTAGGAGGCGGGCACGCATGATTGCTCCCCGGCAGTATTACCATCACAGACCTGTCCTTAGCCTTGGCCTCCTGGTCAAGCTTGCTAGTTTTCAGCAGGTGGCTAAACACTAGGGCCAGTGGGCTTCTCTGCAGGAGACCTTCTTTATATGTGTCCTCCTCACCTGAGATGGGACAGGTAACCGCCCACCAAGCCATCCGCGCCCTAACACTCACATTCTGACATCTGCTGCTCTGGCTCAAGCTTTTAATTAAAAATTATACAACGGAGCAAGGAAAACAATGTCCGGGCAATTAGGAGCGAGTAAGGGTAAACAGGGGAAAGTAATCTCCGCCCTCCACGGATACAACTTGTTCTCAAAAATGAGAAGATGGTCAATGAATGGTAGGATACAGAACCAAGGGACGAGGGCAAAGAGAAAACCATCCACGGACATCAAATGAAACTTATGAGATATGACCAACAAATTCGAGTCATCATACCAGATCCCCATCTGACGGGGTTGTTTGCAGAATGCGCGGTTATTCTATTACGCTGACATCCCGGCGGTAACCCTCCGCGGTCAGATTGGGGCTCGATAGCAGCATTACACACCTTTGGGGTCTTTCCCCCAGATTGCGAAACCGGCACTCATTCGGTTCGGGGGTCGAATCGTTGCCTATGGCACTCTGGGGTCCGATGTCTGAAGGCAGTGACATAATATGTTGTCTCTGACTTCAGTCTATGCAAGTAATTATCATGAACAAAGCAACAGAAAAAAAAAATCCAAAAAAAAAAAAGTGATTCATAAAAATAAGTTTATAAAATCAATAAAAATGACCATTAGCCCCAAACACAGCGACATAGTAACCTCAAAAAGTCAATCATAACACAAACCCCACATGATATAGTATCACCGCATCATGTAAACAACCTGTAGAAAAAATTATTATTAAACCCATACAGTGAACGCCGATAATTTTAAAAAAAAAAAAAAGCCAAAAATCATATTTTTACCATTGAATTCACAAAAATGCAATTAAAGTGATCAACAAAACATCTGTACTGTTGGGCAAGTACACATCTTCGCGCAAAAAAAAAATCCACCAACCAGGCTCTTACCAAAAAAGTAGATTTTACACCTTGCGTAGACCTGCATTGCGAAATGTTTAGATTTTCCCCCCACATTAGGGGTTTTATTGGCAATTAAAGTAAACATAAGAAAAAAAATATTCATGATGGTGAATCCTGTAATCGTAATCGCAAAGAAAAATCATCAAGTCAGTCAGAATTGTGCTTTTTTCTCCTGACTCAAAAAAAAAAGGTTCCTAAATTTTCCTAAACAGGTGATTACAACCCCAAAATTGTACACGGAAAAGGTTCTCATACGCAAAAAAAAAAAACCAATGCCAATCGAAGGCCCATAACGGAAAAGCGAAAATTTATAGTGCTACAAAATGGCAATGGAGAATTAAAATCCTGGCCAAGCTGCAGGCCCTCCTTCCATTCGCACCTTGCCATGATCGCCATAAAACAAGTATGTGCCAACGGTTGTTGTGTGGGTGCGCGTGTTGTGGTTGTGCGCATGTACTGGGGAAAGTTGCATTAACATTGTAATGGTGGTTTTCCCTTTATCTTGTGGAAAGTGTGTAATTTTAGGGTAAAGATAGTTGATAACCAACATAATTTGACCACTCTATAATATCTCACCTCTCCATTTGATGTAATTACGAATGAATATTTTAGGGGTTAACACTCTTCAAAGCTGTTTCTATAGCTTGAGGGTTTGCAGATTGAAAATGGGTTGGTTTATATAGGGTTTTTTGATGCCCAAATATGTAAAAGTTTTCATTCAAAAACATATTTTATCCACAACAGTAAATCAGAAAATACGTGAAAATAGATATTCGATTTTTGTAAACCCCGTGACATCAAAATAAATTATCCAAAATGTAAAGTAGACAAATGGGAAATGTTATTCAGGCAACTTATTTAGGTTGGTAAATCTTATGCCTGTAAAACCAATGAATTTCGCAAAATGGCAAATTTTAAAAAAATCATTAATTTTTTTTTTTGTAATAAAACGCAAAATTATTCAGCAAACAATTACCACTAAATGTGTCAACATGTGGGGGAAAACAAAACAAAAACAAACGAAAAAAACCCAATTTAAAGGGACTGAGCCTTAAGCTACAAAATGGCTGCGTCCTTACGGGTTATAAGGATGATTACAAAACCTATTTTGTTAACGCACATGTAACAAAACCTAACACAAACACATTATAACCTTGTTAGTGTCAGTAACATCTTGTAAACACATCTATTTTGTTTATACACGGCGTCCCCCGGTTAAGTACAACGATCGGGTCCGAGGTTTTGTTCTCAAGTTGAATTTGTAGTGCAAGTCGAAAAACTATATCTTTTATAATTGTAGATCCAGCACCACAAAAAATTTGGCACCAGAGTACAGTTGGAGTTTAAACATTTTTTGCTGTAAATGGACAGCAGTATTAGCAATACAGCTTCATACGACACCTGTACAGCTGATCATTGCGTCTGGATTAGTAAAGCATTCAGAAAGCTTCACCAGAGGCATGAGGGGTCGTCTGTATTAGGGTCAGCTGTGAAGCGGGTGTCTTAAGTAGGGGACTTGCCTGTTATTGTACGTAATGTAATAGGCAATCTTTCTCAGCTGTGTGCAACTGCATTGAAAATGCAGTTTGTTTTAACAGCAAATGTGACCCCCGCTCAATTGCATCATCTCCCTGGGGGTGTGACTAGAGGGCTTCAAATCAGGCCACGGCATAAATCCAAAAATTACAGAGTTGTCCACTCCTGTATATAACCCTCACTGGTGTACATGTGGATTTGATACATTTGCTCAAACTCAAAAAGCCAAAAGTTGCTCCTGCAAGAATAGGACAAACTAAAAAAGTATCACAAGAAAATAGAGACGATCATACATAAGGCACAAAAAAAAAACCCCCACTATCTTCCAAATGTCTCAATTGTACACCAAAGAAAAAACATTTTACATGTCCCCCAGTGACTTCACCAGCAGCAGAATAGTAAGTGCAGCTCTGGAGTGATTGGAGGATGGTGGCAGGGATTGTCTATAGTAGTAGTAATAGTATAGCGCTGTCATTGAGTCCTCCACCATGCACTGGGTTTGGTGCCAGTGCGGCTGTCTTGTATCTGTGACTTATTGCTGGAGGTGACGCGCTCTTACACAATTGATGCTGCTCTTACATATTGTCGGCCTTTGATGTTCTCATAAGAGATCCCACATCTAAATGGGAACTTGTCCAGGGAAAACACTTCCTCCAAGTTGTGGGTCCAACACAGAGGTAGCGACCTCCCACCCCCGTACTGTTATACGTCCAAGAATCTGCCACCAGACAAAGACGGTATTCATTGTCAGGACTCATAGGAGACAGTTATAAGGTGCAGAAGAACCGCCATTGCAAGATGCGACCGCCACACAGTATCACATGAGATACCTGGCTACAGATATGTCATGGGATTAGATACACAGCCAGTATCACACATGATGTATTATATGTATATCATGTGTGTGTGTATTGTATGATGCTCTCATGGGTCAGGTCTATAGACCTGAGTGTGGTAGGTTAATGCTCTCTTCTCTGCAGGGGTTTTTAGGGGCTCCTCAGTTCTTCCGGTCCAATACCCGTGGCAGGCCAGATGTTTTACATGAGACAGCTGATTAAGCAACACTAGATTACTACTACCTGGCTGTGAGTCTGGCCCCGTGAGTACACAGTATAAGGCTATGAGTACGGCTCTACGTATAGAATATTTAATTATTACTGTAAGGCCTCTTTCATACTAGTGTGAGGGGCCGCTATCCAAGCGCAAAATCGGTCCCCACAGAAGCCTATGGTGCCATGGTACGGTGACCACACATAAGTGTCATGCAGGAAAAAAAAAAAATAGATAAAGCATTCTATCTTTTCTAGGGTGTACAGCCTGGCACTGTGCCTCCCTATGGAGAGGGGAGGGTTTTGCAGTGCTCCCCCTCTTCTCTCACCTGGGAAAGCATATGTTAGTGTGAAAGTAGCCTAAGTGATGTGGTTGAAGCCTCCATTATAGTCTCTGCTGCCCCCGGTGGCCACCCCTGCACACGGCAGAGTCCCCCCGTTCTCACATGGGGCAGTGTGGAAATCTCACAGGTTCCCAGGAACTCTTCTAGAAGTTCTCACCAAACTAAGTGCAGTCTTTTACCTGGTAAATAAATAGTTGGCACGACGGCTAATCCAGGCTAAGTTGTCCAGACCACAAGTAATCCTGCCCTGGACATAGAGCAAATACAGGGGCTGAGGGTCACCACGTATGAGGTGGGGCCACCACGTATGGCAAAATGGACTTTTTGCTTATTACAGCACAGGGTATTTCAACATGTCTGTGCCCATTTCAGTGTAGAATAGCAGGGGGGTCTCCCCGGAAGCCTGAGGTAAGGTTCCAGTAGCAGGGGGCTCCCCAAGGGTCTGGGGTCGGGTTCCAGTAGTAGTGATCTCCCAGGGGACAGGAAGCAATGTACTGGTAGAAGGGGGCTTTTTTTGGCATCTGGAGTCCGGTTCCAGTCTCTCCCAGGGTACATGAGGCCAGGTTCAGGTAGCAGGGGGCTCCCTAGGGACATGATGCCAGGTTCCGGTAGCAGGGATCTCCCAGGGGATAGGAAGCCAGGATCAGGGGGCTTCTCCGGGTCTGGGTTCCGGTCAAGTCTCCCCCTGGGTGCGTCAGCAGGGATTTCCCAGGGGACCCGAGACCAGACTCCGGTAGCATGGGGCTCCCAGGGGACATGATGCCAGGTTCTGGTAGCTTGCCCTGGGTTTGAAGGAAACCAGTACAGGAACTCCCAGGGGACTGATGTTAGGTCCAGTTGGCAGAGGTATCCTATTGGAGACCCCAGATCGGTTCCTCGGTAGCCAGGGGGTCTCTCCCTGGTTCTGTGTCTGGTACAGGGATCTCCCAGGGAACATGAGGTGAGGTTCACATAGATGTCCCTCCCCCTGCACCTGAGGTGTCAGTTTTTTGGTGGCAGGGGATCCCGATGCCGGAGGTCAGAGTTGTTTTGGTGGAGGGGCTCCCCCTGGGATTGGAGTCAGGTTCTCAGCTCCGTTCCGGACTCTATGGGGATTCCTTTCACGTGATTTGTTTTGTCTGATCTATAAAACCGACGAGATCCTTGTGCCGCCCTTTCCAAATCCAATCAACCACCCAGTGCTGAACACACACAATGCGGCTTGCCCCTGACGTGTGTACTGTACATGTAATGGATTTATGGGAGATAACATGGACGCGAGGTCTGATGGATAACATGTTATTGGACGTTGAGTTTCCCTAATGCACGGCGAATGGGGAGAGAGGCTCTGCACTGTATCACAGCATCTAATGCTCACAATCACATGTGGGTGACCCCATATATAGCAGAGGTGGTGGGCGATCTCAATATCCGTGTGATGGATCAGAGCAAAAACCAATTCCTCCACTACAGGCTGGGAGCTCGGGCAATCTCCCGGAGTCCGGTGTGACGTCTGCGTTACGGAGCTCACAGGGCTAGCGCACTCTCCCGGGCTGTGGGCACGGCTGGGAGCACGGTGGGCATGGACAGGCAGACATGTAACGTAACAGCACAGAACAAATGTGCACCGATGCCGCCTGCACGAGCGTTCCATTCCTGCATTACCGCGCCCGTGAAATATTCTTACACAAGAACAACATCCATGAAGTACAGGGAAACAATTGACAGTCCGCAGCCACACAGACAAACCTACCCGTACCGGTTCATCTGAGCCGTCACCCCACAGGAGTCCTGGGCAAAGGCAGCAATGGAATGCCAAGAGGGAGAATCCATCGCACTGCATCGACCACAGCCGAGGCCCCGAGAATGAGAACAGACGCTCGAACACAAGGGAGATGTCATAGTCATACACATTTACACACACTATTTCATTATAATATTAGACATTGGGGCATATTTATCAGGCCCTGTAAATAACTGCAAATCTAGCACTTGTGTTAGTTAGCCCAATGCACCCCTATCACCCGTGGCAAATAGAGAAAGGTGGTCGTGGATAATATGAAAATATGCCCCCATTAATTCCATTCATTATACATCAGTTCCCTATTATTAATTCATGTCCTTAATTATATAATGACTGCATCAATGTTACAGCACATGCCTGTACTGCAACGCAGATTTTTGTGGTGCCCCTGAAAGAAAAAAGATTATGACCGGAAAACGGAGTTTCGGTGATAATCGACCATACTTAGGTGCAAACTCTCAGAAGCGCAGATAGATGCGATAATATAAGATGCTCCTCATCTGTTCTCCTGTTTGTTATCAATGAGGATCTGCAAATACGGCAACACCAATTGGGGATGAGGGGTTAACAACAGCCACATCTGAGGTGCGCGAGGTAATAAAGAAAGAACCTACCAACCACGAATCTACCTATAAAGGTAGATCGGGTGGTAGGTGGATGTACGGACGTGAGGAGAGCTTTTTTAGAGCTAATCCTCACGTCCTCGAGCTAACGTTTTTGGAACTTTAATGACCCACGAATATGTAAATTTAGTTTGACGCTACAACAGCGCGGCTTACTCCACGCCCCAGTAGCCACATTACACTCCTCATCACCCTGTTGTGTGCGGCGCCGCAGCTCCTCTGTAATGCGCGTGCCCCTCGTCACGTTCATGATGGCTTCTGCGCATGCGCCAGTAAGCCGGGCTGTCAGACGATGCGCGCAGGCTCGAGAGTGCGCGCAGACACAGAACAGGTGTAGGAGGAGTAAATGTAGCTACTGGGGCGTGGATGCGCCTGTGTGCATCGTTTTTTTCTCGGTTTTTGTTTGCAGGTCTACTCCACGGTCCCCAGTATGCCGCATACCAAAATTACTATTCGGTCAATAAAGTTTCCCAAAAGGTTAACCGGGACGTGAGGATTATTCTAAAAAGATGTCCTCCTCACGTCCTTACATCCACTACCACCCGATCTTCCTTTATAGGTAATTTCGTGTGTATGTTCCCTTTAAAGGGGCAAAATAAAGAAATCCCTGCAGCCCTTCTCCTTCAAGACAGGAGACGCAGGCCCAAAGCAATGGGCACAATGTGCAGGGGGTGGGGCGGGGTTATAGTTGGGGGCCAGACCCACACCGTCCCCCTCTAGATGGCTTAAAGGTAGTACAGCATCCCCCTCTATGTTCTGGCAGACTTCCTCAGGGGCGGGGGGCCCCAGTCACTACTATTCCTATTTTCCCCTGGCATCCTCTCTCCTGGATCCTCACAAAAAATGGCTCCTCGAAATTCTGGTTGTGTTAGCGGGCACGTTGTGGTGGGTGCCGGGTGGCCACCAGTGAGGGGAACCTGCGGGTTCTGTGGGGCCGGTTCGGTGCTGGGATCTGTGGTTTTGAGGTGGACATGGTGCTGGGATCTGCTGTTCTTGTGGGGCCTGGTGCTGGGACTGCTGGTATTGTGTGGGCACTGGTGCTGGATCTGCTGGTCTGTATTGAAGTCCTGGTGCTGGGATCTGTGGTTCGGTGTGGTAGCCTGTGCTGGTGATTGCTGGTTCTGTGTGGAGCCTGGTGCTGGGATCTGCTGGTCTGTGGTGGAGCGTGAGGGACGATGTTGTGGGATGGTGCGGATCTGCTGGTTCTGTGTGGGGCCTGGTGCTGGATATGCTGGTTCTAGAGTGTGTGGGAGCTGGTGCTGTGATTGGGACTGTACTCGATTTGGGGTTATGGAGCCTGGATGATGGGATCTGGGTTCTTCGGTGTGGGGCCTGGTGCTGGGTATCTGCTGGTTACTTGAGTGGAGCCTCGTGGTGCTGGGATTCTCTGGTTGCTGTGGTGGGGCCTGGTGTGGGCCGGTTCTTGGCCCTGGTGCTGGATCTCTGGTCGAGTTGAGGTCCTGTGTGGTGGGCCGGTCTGTGGGAGTGCCTATGCGGATCCCCTGCTGGTCTGAGGTGGAGCCTGGTGCTGGGATCTGTGGTTCTCGGTGGGGTGTGTGGATCGCGTTCCTGTGTGGAGCTGTTGGGATCTGCTGGTTCTGTGTGGGCCTTGTGCTGGGATCTGCGCTGGTCGCTGGTGGGAATGCCTGTCTGTTGGATCTGGGTGGCTGGGTCGTCTGTTCGTGTGGAGCTTGGTGTGGGGATCTGCTGGTTCTGTGTGGAGCCTGGTGCTGGGGATCTGCGTGGTCCTGTGTGGCGACCTTGTGCCTGGGTCTGCTAGGTTCCTGTGTGGAGGCTGGTGCTGGGATCTGCTGCGGTTCTGTGTGGGACCCTTGTGAGTGCTATGGGATCTGCTTTCCCAGGGGACCCGAGACCAGACTCCGGTAGCATGGGGCTCCCAGGTGACATGATGCCAGGTTCTGGTAGCTTGCCCTGGGTTTGGAAACCAGTAACAGGATGCCAGGTTCTGGTAGCTTGCCCTGGGTTTGGAAACCAGTAACAGGGATCTCCCAGGGGACATGATGTTAGGTTCCAGTAGCAGAGGTCTCCTCTTGGACCCAAGATCAGGTTCTGGTAGCAGGGGGGCAGAGGTCTCCTCTTGGACCCAAGATCAGGTTCTGGTAGCAGGGGGCTCTCCCTGGTTCTGTGGTCTGGTAACAGGGATCTCCCAGGGAACATGAGGTGAGGTTCACATAGATGTCTCCCCCTGCACCTGAGGTCAGGTTTTTTTGGTGGCAGGGGATACCCGATGCCGGAGGTCAGGTTTTGGTGGCAGGGGGCTCCCCCCTGGGATTGGAGTCAGGTTCAGCTCCTGTTCTCGGACTCTATGGGGATTCCTTCCACTGATTTGTTTGTCTGATAAAACACGAGATTCCTTGTGCCGCCCTTTCCACATACAATCACACCCAGGCTGACACACACAATGCGGCTGCCCCTGACGTGTGTACTGTACATGATGGATGTATGTGCAGATAACATGGACGCCGAGGCTGATGGATAACATGTTATTGGCGATTGTTTCCAATACACGGCGAAGTGGGGAGGAGAGGCTCTGCACTGTATACACAGCAGTCTACATGCTGTCACATCACATGTGGGTGACCCCATATATAGCAGAGGTGGTGGGCGATCTCAATATCAGTGTGATGGCTCAGAGCAAAAACAATTCCTCCCTACAGCTGGGAGCCGGGACATCTCCCGGGAGCCGGTGGGCACGTCTGGGAGCCGGTACATCTCCCGGGGGCTGGTGGGCACGGCTGGGAGCCGGTGGGCATGGCAGGCAGACATGTACGTACAGCACAGAAAAATGTGCAACCGTGCCGCTGCACAGCGTTCCATTCCTTGCATTACCGCGCCCTGAAATAATTCTACACAAGAAAAAACATCCATGAAGTTCAAGGAGAAACAATTGACATCCGCAGCCACAGACAAACTCACCCGACCGGTTCATCTGAGCCGTCACCCACAGGAGTCCTGGGCACAAGGCAGCAACTGGAAGCCAGAAGATCCATCGCACTGCATCGACACACAGCCGAGCCCCAGATGAGACAGACGTCTGCAACACAAGGGGAGATGTCATATCAATACATCATTTACACACACTATTTCAGTATAATATTTAGACATTGGGGCATATTTATCAGGCCCTGAAATAACTGCAAATACTAGCACTTGTGTTATTTAGCCCAATGCACCACCTTCACACCAGTGGCACATAGAGAAGGTGGCGTGGATAAATATGATAAATATGCCCCATTAATTCCATACATTATACATCAGTCCTGATTAATTCATGTCCTTAATTATATAATGACCTGCATAATGTCACAGACCTGTACATGCACGCAGATTTTGGGTGGTGGTCCCCTGAAAGAAAAAGATTATGACCGGAAAACGGAGGTCGGTGATAATCGACCATATCTTAGGTCAATATCTCAAAGAGCTGCAGATAGATGAGATAAGATAAAGATGCTCCTCATCTGTCTCTTGTTATCAAGGAGGCATCTGCAAATACTGCAACACAGAAATTGGGATGAGGGGTTAACAACAGCCACATCTGAGGGCCGGAGGTAATTAAAGGGAACCTCGTTATGCAGCTACTGGGGCGTGGAGTAGCCGCGCTGTGTAGCCTCGTGCCGGCTACTCCACGCCCCAGTAGCCGCATAACAAAATTTACATATTCGGTCAATAAAGTTTCCCAAAAGTTAACCGGGACGTGAGGATTAGCTCTAAAAAGAGCTCTCCTCACGTCCCTTACATCCACCTACCACCCGATCTACCTTTATAGGTAGATTCGTGGTGGTAGGTTCCCTTTAAAGGGGCAAAAATAAAGAAATTCCCTGCAGCCCTTTCTCCTCAAGACAGGAGACGCAGGCCCAAAGCAATGGGCACAATGTGCAGGGGGTGGGGCCGATAGTTGGGGGCAGACCACACCGTCCCCTCTAGATGACTTAAAGGAGAAGACATCCCCCTCTTATGTTCTTGGAGACTCCTCAGGGGCGGGGCCCCAGTCACTTACTAGTTCCTATGTCCCCTGGATCTCTCAGCCCTGGATCCACAAAAAAATGGCTCACTCGAAACTTCTGGTTGTGTGTAGCGGCACGTTGTGTGTGTGTGCCGGGGCCCCAGTGCTGGGACCTGCTGGTTCTGTGTGGGGCCTGGTGCTGGGATCTGCTGGTTCTGAGTGGAGCCTGGTGCTGGGATCTGCTGGTTCTGTGTGGGATCTGCTGGTTCTGTGTGGGGCTTGGTGCTGGGATCTGGTTCTGTGTAAGAGACCCATAGTAATTGCCTGATGTTCTATTCTTGTCAGTCACAAACTCTTGGAACAGAACCAGTACTTGGGTTCGTTCCACATGCTACCAGCAGTGGCTCTGTACCTCGGGGACTGGCTGGGATATCTCCCTGTGGAGAGACTTGCGCAGCTTTCCCATCTAATGAGAGCTGACTTAGTATTCCCTCTCTTATTGGTTCTCTTCCTGTCCATCACACAACCAGCCAATCGGAGTCTCCTTTCTCGCCCAGCACGTGGTTGGCTGTGTCCCATCATATGACCCGTCCCCTGCAGAGTTTCTGGGTGTTGTAGTACTTTCACAGGCTTGAACCTTGTTTTGGTGGAATCAGAGAACTACAAGTCCCATGATGCTAAAGTAATGACGGCCACTCAGCCTCTTATTCCTGTCAGATTACCTCACAAGTCACAGGTGAGAGAATTTTGTGAAAATCAGGGATTCTTGTCACGTGACGCCGGCCGCTGACTGGAAGGTTCCTCACAGATGTGTCTTCAGGTGATTATCATTATCACAGCAGGAGCACAACCATAACCACTGCAACCCCCATAGTGCACGTAGTATACACCCATTACACTATATATATATATATATATATATATATATATATATATA
>WNYA01000131.1:188673-274494 GCA_019512145.1 Engystomops pustulosus | reverse complement strand
ACAGTCATACAATCCCCTTCCTTCAGGGTCATCTCATCGTCATTCTCCGCCTCGTAGTCCCATAAAGCGTAGATGACGCCGCGGTTCATGATGCCCATCTTCTCCTGGACACCTATAGATGTGTAAAGCGCACAGTGTCATATATAACTGCTATAATACTGCCCCCTATGTACAGGAATATAACTACTATAATACTGCCCCCTATGTACAAGAATATAACTACTATAATACTGCCCCCCTATGTACAGGAATATAACTACTATAATACTGCCCCCTATGTACAGGAACCGGGTCACCTGCCTAGAGAGATGGCTCAGGTCAGACTTACTATTTGGCTGCATGGGTTAATGGGTCAGGGCTGTTAATTCAAAAGAAGCCAGGTATAGTGAAGACTTAGGGTAACGTAAGACCGTGTTTTGAACACATTTCTGGGCCGTTTAAGCAGTGCTTTGACAGGTTTGACCAATTATCTTAATTAACCCCTTAAGGATGCAGGGTTTTTCGCTCATTTTTCGCTCTCTACCTTCAAAAATCCATAACTTTCATTTTTACGTGTACAGACCTGTGTGAGGGCTTATTTTGTGCGTAACAAATTTTACTTTCCCGTAAAGTGCTTTAACATCAAATGTTACTGCGAAAGCTTGCCACCCAATTCCACATGTGGAACAAAAAAAAAACCACACCGCATGCTCCCGGTCTTGGGGCTCCGTTTTTTCCCACTTGACTGTTCACTGAGCTCGGAGAAGGCGGCCCACGGGCGAACGCCCCGCGCCCTCAGCTTCGTCTTTGGGGCGACTTAGGGAGGTGCCCATTCACGCGATCGCTGGGTGATACCCAACAAAAAAATTTAACTATGGCGTTATTGGGTTGTTACATTTCAAAAAATTAAACGACGTGTACCACACAGAGAAGAAGACAAAAAAAAATTGCCATTCTTCTGAATAAACACTTTTCAACTTTGGCCACAGGAAGTCGTAGTTGAGGAGCGGTCTGTTTAAAAGCAATGAGACAAGGTTTTTCATTGCGACAATTTGAGGTGGCGACCTTTGATAATTTATTTGATTGTGAAAAACGGTGGTTAAAGTCGGCTCGGCCGCATTTTCACATGTTGAGAGTCACCGCTCGGCCGTCAAGCGGGAGGCTCGAGGGACGAGGCATTGCGCCGCCACACACCGTAGTCCGCCCGCCGCACACTGCACACCCGTGAGAGACGCGGGAGAATGCACGCGGCTGGTCCCTGTGCGATTATGATTGCGGGGCATTAGTTAGCGGAGAGGACGGCAATACTAAGGTGTTATTTTACTGTTATATGTGATACAGTTTTATGTGAAAGGGGGGGGGAGGGGGGTGGGGGGGGGGTAGTATGGGAGATTGAATTTTTAAACTTTTTTAACGTCATGTAAAGTCAAGACAGCATCTAGGTGGGGGGACCAATTTTTAAAACCCTGATAGCCCGATGGTTAAACTTTCCGACCCAACTGCAAGTACATTGGTATAATAATATGGCATTTTTGCAGCTCATTCATTACAATGAGCCACTGGCTCATTGTAACGAATCTGCAGAAGCCATTAAGCCTCGGGTTAAACAAAGACCCGAGGCTACCATGGCAACCGATCGCATGCCGCCGTCTTTTAAATGCCGCTGGCGACTTTGCCGACGGCAATCAAAGGGTTAATAGCCACGATAGGTGCAAGCACCGAACGTGGTTATTAGCGGTGGGGGATTTGCTGCAATATGCAACAACCCCCACCTTTGTATGAAGAGGACTCAGCCCGTGAGCCCTCTTCATACATTCCCTATACCTCTGCACTGTAGAGCTACGGCGCAGAGCGTTAAGGGGTTAAAACAGATCAAAAAAAGCATGCATTTTATGACAGACTGCTTAAAAGCAGCCCAAAAACATTTTCAAAACGCCACGTGCCATCAACCTAATCTGCCAGGTGCTATTCCTTAGTATAGTGTGTGCCAAATCACTGCCCATAACAAAGGCTGCTACGGACATAAGGCCGGACGATTACGGGAAGATGAATACAGCAAAAGGAATAGAAACAGCCACCAACCATTTTAATAACTTGCTCTATTTTGCCTTTCACCCCCCCCCCCCCCAGACCATTGTTTTTTCTCTACCTAATCAGTATTTTGCTTCTTGCAACCAACAGAGGCTCAGTCATCTGAGAGGAAGCAGCCAATCACAGCTCAGTGTGGATCACAAATTTCATGTTACAGTATTAGTCCCCCCTTCCCCCATATAAACAGGATCTCAGCGATTTCAGCAAAAACAGAATTTAATTGGATAATTTACAGACAAGTGGAGTCGGTACAGAATAAAAAGATATCTGCTCTTATACTTTATTAATATTAGTGCTTATATTGCTAGAAATAAAACATCTGGATTCTCTGGAACATTTAATCATCAGAAAAACATTAAAGACGATCCCTAACGATTTGTTATCACAGGAGGGTGAGGGGTAGGTGGCCGCAGCGGCCCAGGGACCACAGGCGGCAGCCGCCAGCTCCTTGCCATCTGCGACACGTTGGATTTTCCTTTTAGATTTAGGGACAGAAACAAATTAAAAGAAAAACAAATCTTGAATTGTTGTCAACCAAACAGCAGTCCCCTCTGTGCAGCGTTTGGGAATCTCCTTCAATGTGATGCAGGGCGCCAGGACAGCCACACGGGGCGCTACTGACCCACATACAAGTAACAGGAAATAGGCCGGACAAGAGACCAGATCCAGAACATGGCGCCGGGATTAAAGAGACAGGACTGGGCCTTCCAATGCAGCCGTGGTGGAGGAGGGGAGAAAAAAAAAATTTATATATGTAGTTCCACAATCCACCCAGCAGGGGAGCAGAGTCCATGGTCAGTGTCGCCTCATTTTGACTTTGCGGACCGGGCTGTGGTCCTCCTCCCCCGTCTCTGTGTAGCTGTCCATGTGATCATGAGGCCTCCGCCAATAGTTCTCAGAGCTGAAGTTGCTTCGTCTCCTTGGTTTTGGTAAAAGCACAGACCTTCTGTTCTCCTCCTTATCCATCTCCAGAACGCGAGGTCTGTGGGGCTTCTGTTCTCCTCCTTATCCATCTCCAGAACGCGAGGTCTGTGGGGCAAAGGCAGGAGGGGGTCAGGTACAGGGAGATCACACAATATAACAGGTCTGACTAGTAACACAAGAGGCCGCCGTGTGCCCCGTGTAACTTTATACAAGCAGTCACTCATCTATTGGGATAAACTTGTGGTGCTGCCACCTCAGCGATCGGACGGCTTCAGTTATAGGAAACCTACCACTTAGAATGGCCGGGGTAAGCTGTAAGTACCGAGCACCAGCTCAGGGTGAGCTGGTGCCGGTACTTACTTTCGTTAGTGTTATAAACTGCGCTTTTAAACACTTTTTAAACTTTAGAGCAGAAGAGGTGATAGTGCGCGCGCCTACATAGGAAATAGCGGAGATGTTGCACGCGCACGGTTGCGTGCAGCGCCGAAGCCCCTTCTGCTCTAAAGTTTAAAAAGTGTTAAAACCGCGATACCGCGGTTTATAACACTAACGAAATTAAGTACCGGCACCAGCTCACCCTGAGCTCGGTACTTACAGCTTACCCCTGCCATTCTAAGTGGTAGGTTTCCTTTAAAGTGTCAGACATATTTGCCCAGAGTGATGCTGGGAGTCACTTCCTTCCTGTGGGACGAGTGTCCTGGAATATATTCACTTTCCATGTAGGACAATAGACCTGCAGGAAGGCACTAGCTGACAGAACCAGATGACGCTGGAGTCTGGGTCCCCGGGCAGCGCTCAGCACTGAGTATTCAGTCTCATGCACACATGGGTGTCACTTACCGGTGAGCTGCGTCAGGGTCAGCCTTGCGGTGGGACCGCTTTGGTTTCAGGATATGTTGCCGGTTACTTCCCGATAGCCTCTCAGGCTGATACCCGCTGCTCAGGGACTTTGTTTCCAGCCGCGGGGCTTCTGTTCTTGTTCTGTAATAAGAAATAGGATAAGATTTCTGAGGAAGGACAGAAAACACGGTAGAGATGACATTCTGCAGGGCTCCAGGCTACACATTATCAGTGTCTCCAAATCCCAACTACTCAGAAGCCAAGTGACAATATCCCCATCCACTGCAACAGACTATGAGGAGCTCAACATGCTATAGTGTCCCCTTCCTGAGCATAATGCACAAGACGTTTCTCGCTCCTGTCACACTAAGCGCCTGAGAGGAAACGCCTGTCCTGTCAGGCTGATCCCCTCCGCGCCTCATTTCCTTACTATTAGGATGCAGGGACTGGGTGCCAGGAGAATCCCCCACAATGTGTCATACAGTCCCCCGCATCATTCATAGCACTTACTTCCGAAGTATCACAACAGCACGGCGCTCCTTGATGTCCTGTGGTCTGATGCAATGTGTGATCTCATCGGCAGCATACCCACTGCAACGAAAAATGGTGATCAGCAATAGATACAGGGCCCTATAATAGGGACAGTTGTCAGCGAGGATGGCGGTCCTGTACGTCCTACCGCGTATACATAGATGTTTCTGAGGTCTTAAGCCATATCTCTTCAAATTCCTTCAGGACACATGTCGAAGGTCCGGGCCGCACTTCCAGGGTATGTATATGATATGACCGGCCCTTATTATTATCCCCGAGCAACTGGTCCTAATAACTTATTCCACGACCTATACTTATCAGGGTCGCTAAAAGCTTGTGAACACAACCTGCGCAACGACCCTGCAGTATGGAGGCGATCCGAACACCCCAGTGAATGGAGCTGAAGGCATGGTGTAAGTGCTCACCATGATTGATGACTGATCACAGACTTGCCTTCCCTAATTCTATAATGAGAATACCTTCTGTGTCTTATATCTCCAGGCTGGGAGAAGCTCCAAGAGGCAACTCTTCCTACTGCCGAGGTGATTGAGCGACACCTGAAGATAAAGACTGTTCAGTAAGAACCAATGAACTTTGTGTTGACGTTACTTCCACGTAGACGAATACCAAGAAACTTCCCGGATACCGGGAATAATACTCTCATCAGAGTTTCTCTTATAACATGGATGTATATCTGCAGGTGGCCTTCGATTCATCGAGAGAATCTGCACAGAGATTGGGGTTGCAACGGATGGACGCCTATAATGAATACGCCATCGCTTTTCATGTGACTAATAGAGTGAGGGCTAAAAGAAGTATTGTAGCTCTTGTCCACAGTGTGAAGCTGACCCTGTGTACTGTCTCATGGTCTTTATGACATGGTCAAAATGTGAGAACCCATTAATAGGAAGGAGTACATCCTGGCGTGTCTGCATGATGATGGAACAGATCGACACCAACTACGTGTACGTGGTTCAGACGGGTCATCTGTGCCCAATCACTAAAGTTTGAGAATGAGTTATATGTCACCAATGCCCTATAACCAGGTATGGAGGCAAGTCTCTTGAACATCTGCCGTATGTTTTTGGAGAGAGCAATAGGATGGGGTACACAAGACCCTGTGTTGGGGGACACTGACACTTGGGGGACAGGGACACGCTGACACAGTTGGGGGGGAAAGGACAGGGACACGCTGACACTTGGGGGACAGGACAGGGAAACGCTGACACTTGGGGGGACAGGACATGACACGCTGAACACTTGGGGGAAAGAGACAGAGGACACGCTGCACTTGGGGGGTACAGGACAGGGACATGCTGACACTTGGGGGACAGGACAGAGCGAACCTGACACTTGGGGGAAAGGACAGGAAACTGAATGGGGGACAGGACAGGGACAACGCTGACACTTGGGGACAGACAGTGACAAACGCTGACACTTGGGGGACAGGAAGTCAGGACACGCTGACAATTGGGGGACAGGACAGGGACACGCTGACACTTGGGGGGTACAGGACAGGGACACGCTGACACTTGGGGGGGGTGACAGGAAGGGGCAACTGGGGGGACCAGGACAGGGAAACGCTAGACACTTGGGTGGGCGGGGACAACAGGAATGGGAACAGAAGGCACCAGAACGAGACTCTTGGGGGGCGGTACAGGACCGGACATGCTATGACACTTGTGGGACGAGACAGGACAGGCTGACACGTTTGACACTTGGGGACAGGGACAGGGACACGATGACACTTCGGGGATCATGTGTATAATATAACCAAGGCGTAGAGGTCACCAGTGTATAATATAACCAAGGCGTAGAGGTCACCAGTGTATAATATAAACAAGATGTAGAGGTCACCAGTGTATAATATAAACAAGATGTAGAGGTCACCAGTGTATAATATCACCAAGGTGCAGAGGTCACCAGTGTATAATATAAACAAGATGTAGAGGTCACCAGTGTATAATATAATCAAGGTGTAGAGGTCACCAAGGCGTAGAGGTCACTTGTGTATAATATAACCAAGGTGTAGGTGTCAACAGTTAAATATATTCAGGGCCCAGTCCTGACCCATCTGATGTCATCCAGTTGTCTGGGCCTGCACACACTACACCCTAGTACTGGATTATGTGGGGTCACTTTTGTCATGCCATGTATACTTTGGGGGACTTACGTCTTGGTGCTGGAGTTGTCAGTGATCTGTTTGATGATCTGACAGTAACCTTCATCCTTCAGCACCTCATGGTCCCCGCACAGCTACAACCACAATAAGCAGAGAGTCTAAATAACAGTGTCTGATTAGTAAAGATTTGGTCAATGTGCTGGACCCTGGGGTCTCCTTTACCTTCAGGACGGTGCACACTGCGTCCAGCTCTGACTGACCCTTCATCGGTGCGTCCCCCATAAACCTCATCACAGCTGCATCAGAAAGAACAGGAGACAATAGTAGAGAGGGTGCAGGCGGTGCACTGAGCAGGACTATAGCAGCGATATACAGTCATTATACACAGGAATGGGGCTTATTCTTACCCAGGAAGAGCTCAGCCGCGATCCTGTTCATGCTGCTGTCACTGAACTCAATAAGCGACTCCTGAATGGGGTTCTAGGTGGACACAGAGGGAGTTATTAGTACAAGAATCAGTCTGTGACCCCCCACAGCTTGCTCCTATTAATCCCGAGGCTGCCGGAGCATGCTGGGAATTGTAGTTCTGCAACAAAGGGAGAGCAACAAACCCCCTTACACAAAAAAAGCAACATGCCTTATATTCTGGACGGGAAGCTTGCAGATTCCACAAAAAAATATAGGGTTTACCCCAAAATCTGCATTGAAGGGTCTGATTTTGATGCAGAATTTGATGCATTTTGCCCACCCTATCCTCATCTATGACTGGGTGCGGGGAATACACTTTCCTCATGTTATCACTCACCTTGGTAAATTTCATCATATCAGCCGGGTCCTTAAAATCTCGACTTTTCTTTGATCCTTGTTTAGAAGATTCTCTGAATAATTGGAGAAATTATAATTTTGCTTATTATAATCAAAAAGCAGAGGTGGGTGCAAACAGGGGTCCTGTGCTATGTCTGTACTTGGGTCATCCAAACCCCCATTATATGCTGCTATACTAATCCATAGCAGGGGTGAACCTAAACTCTATGCTGCTCCTATAGAACGGCGCCCTCTCTGCCCCATAAAATAGTAATGTATCAGGTTATTATTTTTTTAGTAAGTGGGTTCTCCATGATGACATCAGGTATGAAGAGACACTATTTTTAAGTGGCAGGTCCTGCTTTGTAGCAGATAACTTCCCCAGATGCTGTCCACGCTGCAGGTGTTGCTGCCTGAGGCAAGAGGCTCCACTACCTCATGGCTGGTGCAGCCCTGATCCATAGCTGTACATGATATGCCCTAGGAAATCAAGGACGTAGGAGTTACCCCGATGCTTTAGCCGCCTCTTCTTGCGCCAACATCCTTTGACCCTCTCGGAAATACTTTTTGGCAAATTCCATCATGTTATAGGCACTTCCTTGTAACACAATCTCCGAGGTGTCCACCTCTGTGTATTCATCCAAACTTTCGGCATATTCACTCGGAGTAGGTGACCCCTAGAAACAAAGCAACAACCTTCTTTAGTGTCCCAAAAGTTTTAAAGAGACCTCTACAAATCCAAAGGCCAATTTACCAACTTACATCCATTTTCTTATCAAACTCGTGAGCCACGGCGGTGGAGGCCACGGCTACAGCCACTGCCGCGGATGCCGCTGCACGACTCTGGCGATTTCTTGGCTCCTCCTTCCGGTCTGCTGGTAGGTTCACAAAATCCGGAGCTGCCACCGGCTGTACGCACTCAACTGGAAACATGCCCGCTCTTCCGTGAATGGCGCCAAATTTCCAACCTGTGAAGGAACGGATATGATGATGACTGCAGATTTTGATGTAGCAGAGCCGACCTCGTAGTCATATGGAAAGAAGTTCTATCTACAGAAGAGATACTGAAATCTGCACACGGGGTCACGGTAGTTCATGCAGATGGGGCTCATTCACAACACACTGTAATAGATTGATAGCACATGCTATAAGAACCCACCGAAGTCCTGAGTGCCGCGTTTCAGCTCCTCCAAATACATCACCTTCTTTCTAACGACACAGCCGTAGTTCTGGCCTGTGTCCGGATCCACAATGCAGCATAAAAACGTACAGAAAAAGGTAGAAAATTTGAAACACTACAATTTGTGTAGATGAGAAAGGTGACCATAGAGCTAAAGCTGGACATGTATGACCCCTGACCTCACAGGCTACAATAAAACACTCACCATATATCATAGAGGCTCTGCCTTATAGTAATATAACATTATCATGGATGCTTGCAGTCACCACTAGGTGGAGCTCACTGTATACATAATTATACAACAGTCCCTCTCACCCTGTATATAGGAGCATGTGACGGATTAGCTATACATTTTCTGCACTGACCTTTCTGCAGTCCTTCCAGGGACTGTAGTCGAATGATGTCCCCTTTATGGAAGCTCAGGAAACTCTTGTCTTCAGTTATGTAATTTTGCACAGCGACAACATAGTTAGAATCCTGAGAATATAATGAGAGGCAGATGTATAGATGTAATGTCTGTATGAGCCGTCCTGGCTTATCCTCGGAGGACACTTACCTTCTTGAGCTCCATTAGGAAGCAGTCCACCAAGCTCTTCACCTGACTGGACCTTGATGAGAAAAGTATCAGCTTCTCATTGGTCAGGTTAAACTCCAGCATGTTCTTGGAGAGGATGGTGACAAACATGACATCCGTGTAACTATAGGGAAAGAAGTTAAAGGGGGTGAATGTTCTGTGTAGTTCTGCCCCCTAGTGGTGGAGCACAAGTGAGGTCTCCCATGTACCTGTAACTCCTGAGGACGCGTAACTGCTCGCTGGTGTTACCTCCACTCTTCAGCATCTTTAGAAGTTTTATTCCTTTATGAGATACCCCCAGAATCTGCACCCCGGTGCCAACACTGCCCTACAGGAGAGACGAGGGGGGGCACTGACATTACTGAGGTCACTAGTGACACATGTATAATGTAATAACTGATAGCAAAACTTACAGCAGCTGGAAAAAGCCTGGAGAAATAAACCTCCCACTCCTCCCGGGCAGCGGTCACTACTTTTTTTTTCACCATATCATCAGCAATGGCGTTCACAGAGTCTAACCTGTACTCCACTGAGGAAAGCAAACATCAATGTGTCATCTTACAGGCAGCAATATTATATTATCTTATTATACTCCAGAGCTGCACTCACTATTCTGCTGCTGGTGCAGTCACTGTGTACATACATCATTACTTTCTCCTGTACTGTATCCCTGGAGTTACATCCTGTATTTACTCCGAAGTGCACTTCAGCTATTACTGCGCTGGTGCAGTCACTGTGTACATACAGACATCCGTAATTCCTGCTACTGATCCTTAGTTACATCCTGTTTATACTCCCGAGCTGCACTCCACTATTCCCTGGCTGGTGAAGTCACTGTGTACATAATGACATTTACTTATCCTGTACTGATCCTGAGTTACATCCTGTATATAACCCAGACTGCACTCACTATTCTGCTAGCTGGTGCGGTCACTGTGTCATACAGACATTACTTATCCTTGTACTATCCTAGAGTTTAATCCTGTTTAGTATACCCCACAGCTCACTCACTATTCTTGCTGCTGGTGCAGTCACTGGGTTTGGGGGGGTGGGGTTACATACATGGACATTACTTATTCCTGTACTGACCCGATTTAAATCTGTTTACCCCATAGCTGCACGCTCACTATTCTGCTGCTGGTGCAGTCCACTGTGTACATCATGACATGTACTTTATCCTGTAACTGATCCTGAGTTCATCCTGTATTTATACCCAGAGCTGCACCACTATTATGCTGGCTGGGGGCAGCCTCGTTACAATACGATGATTTAAACTTATCCTTTACGGATCCTAGTTACATCCCTTATTATACCCGAGAGCCTGGCACTCCTAGCTGCTGCTGTGCAGTTCACTGTTACATACATGACCTTCCCCTTATCCTGTACGGACTTGAGTTACAATCCTGTATTATACGCTCAGAGCTGCAATCACTAGTCTTTCTGCTGCTGGTGCAGTCACTGTGTACATACATGACATTACGCATCCATGTACTCAGGGCGTAACTACAGTGGTATCAGGCCATAGCAGCTGCTCTGTGGCCCACCGTGTCTAGTGGGCGCATCATCTGACCTGACAAGCTAAAAAAAGTAGAGGATGTGTCACCATTATATACATATTATGGCTGCACAATTGTACAGAGTATGTGTGCATACTATGCTGTATGTGTATGTATTACGATGGAATGGTTGCACTCACATCAACTGAGTATAGAAATACGTCTTTTTTTGAAGTGGGAATGGGGGGCCCATGCCGGAATCGGCTATCGGGCCCTGCCTCTCTATGTACGCTACTCGCTGTACTGATCCTGAGCTACATCCTGTATATACTCCAGAGCGCACTCATCTTCCTGCTGTTGATGCAGTCACTGTTGCCTTAACTATCTGACATCACACTGTTCCTGTAGATCTGAGTTATCCCATGCTGCTTACTCCCAGAAGCTGCACTCACTATTCTGCCCCTGCTGTGGTGGTGCAGTCACTGTGTCATACATGACATACTTACGCTGTTGACGATCCTGATTACTCTCAGGGGCTATTATACTCCAGAGGAGCGCACTGCACTATGTGTCTGCTGCCTGCAGTCCTGAGTGTACTAGCATGACACATACTTAGTCCTTGTAGCTGATCCTAGATACATCCTCTATACTCCCAACAGTCTGAAATGCATCATCACGTTGTGCGTGCTGGTATGCAGCCGGGTGTACATCATGCGCATACGTTACCGGTACTGATCCTAGTAGCGCATCGGATTATAACCCCAGAGCGCTACTCACTATTCTGTGTGGATGCGTCACTGCTGACTCCAGTACATGTATCTTATCCTGTAACTGGATCCGCAGTTACATCACATGTATTTTACTCCAGAGCTGCACTCACGTTCTGCTGTTTGGTGGGCAGTCCTGTGTACATACTGACATTACTATTCCGTACTGATCCTGAGTTAAATCTTATTATACGCACAGGCTTGCACTCACTATCTGCGCTGAGTGGACAGTCAACTGTCAGACATGAACTTACTTTCTGGACTGACCTGATTAAATCGCTGTTATTATACCCGAGTCTGCACATACACTTTTCGCTGCTATGTGCAGTCACTGTGTTACATTACATGAATTACTCTATCCTTACTGATCCGAGTTAATCTGTATTATTACACCAGAGTCTCACTCAATATTCTGCTGCTGTGTAGCAGTCACTGTGACATCCACTGACATGACTTATCCTGTACTGATCCTGAGTTACATCCTGTATTATACTACAGAGATGCACTCACTATTCTGCTGCTGGTGCAGTCACTGTGTACATACATGACATTACTTATCCTGTACTGATCCTGAGTTACATCCTGTATTATACTCCAGAGCTGCACTCACTATTCTGCTGGTGCAGTCACTGTGTACATACATGACATTACTTATCCTGTACTGATCCTGAGTTACATCCTGTATTATACCCAAGAGCTGCACTCACTATTCTGCTACTGGTGCAGTCACTGTGTACATACATGGCATTACTTATCCTGTACTAATCCTGAGTTACATCATGTACTATACTCCAGAGCTGCACTCACTATTCTGCTGCTGGTGCAGTCACTGTGTACATACATGACATTACTTATCCTGTACTGATCCTGAGTTACATCCTGTATTATACTCCAGAGCTGCACTCACTATTCTGCTGGTGCAGTCACTGTGTACATACATGACATTACTTATCCTGGACAACCAGCCTATGGAAGGAAGCTCCCCTTTACACAAAGCAAGACAGAACCTACTCCAGAGCTGGCCTCACTATTCGCTGTCTGTTGCAGTCCACTGTGTACATGACAAATGAAACATTCCTATAAGCCGGTACTCATCGCGCATTACCGCCTGTAGATCTGTTGATGTTAAAATACATAAAACATAAAAAAAAACAATACCATACAAACCACCATGAATATAATAATAAGTACAAAATAAATATCAACAAGAATAGTCTTTACCTGCTGGTCTCACGCCACAGTTCAACATCCTAGAACCAACAACATACACATTTAAAAACCTACACCAGAAATAGAAGAAACCCAAACTATCACAAAACCGCCCCACCAACAACGATTGTCACAATCCAACCAACCAATAACCAAAACTAAACAAGCAAACCACAACAACCCAGCAATAAAACACCAATAATAGAACTATAGTATAACCTACGACCCACAACACACACCATCTAATAGCCAAACCACTCCCCACTCAGGATCACCCACCAAACCCACTAAAAGAAAACCCATATTGTTTTTTTTTTTTATAAATATATAAATAGACAAACACATATACACAAAATAAAAAACTCACTTACTAGAATCCCACTCGCCAACGGCAAACCCGTCCCCCTTCACCCCAGGACCTGGTCCAACACTCTCCAAGTTTGCTATTAAGTTCGTAGGGCCAGACCAGTGGCCCGGGTCATAATGGCCAGGTCATAAGTTCATACAATCCCAAATCCCACCACCATCACCCCCCCTCCCAACCTAACACTATGTCCAACCCGCACTTAGACAAAAATATACAGATATACAGGAATTGATACAACACACTAAAGAAAAACAAGAATACAAATAAAACCTTAACAAAACATAAAATGCCAAACCACTAAAGGCCACACAGGTGTTGGCACCATGCAAGACCCTAACATTCACTACATGCATCAATACAAAACAAAATCGACAGTGCAGCATCATCACACCACACCAGATAAGAAATGAAACGACTACGGGACACGAGGAAGAGACCACCCATCCCACAAGAGAGCTGACCCTCCCAATGCCCCGCCATCTCTACTCCGTAAGCGCACCTCAACCAGGATTCACCCCATAATTATATCCTAGCACAGTCCTCACCACAAACTCTTGAGATATTGTTAACGCTGGCATGCATCGAAACTAACACCAAAAGTCAGTTCCACGGAATGTGGTGTACCTGACACGAGACTGACTGAAGGAATCAACGATGGCCAGCGTCCCGGATCCAAACCCAGGCCTCGGATGAATGCTCAATAGGCCCACATAAAAAAAGGCCAGCTAAGGAGAGAACCAGGCCAAGAAAAACCCAAAAGTAGCAAGTAGGATGGAAGCAAGAACGCCACAACCGGTGTACAACCAATGTCTAGGTGATTAAAAAAAGGGCACTGAAGGTCAGGAAGTGGTCCATGCTCTCACAGAACAGGCACCAGCACTCCTGCACCAAACAAGGGGACAAACTCCTTTCCTCAGAGAACTTCCATACAACTTCGATTGTGCCCTCTACACACGCTAAAATTTCCATGGAAGCCTCCAATAACAAGATTCCCAAACACTTCAAGTGACTCCTGATGAATTCCAAGACCCTAACACCCACACAACACAGATCCCGAAAAAGTGTGGAATCCAATGAAGGGCGCAGGCTCATGAAAAAAATGGTGTCACCAGACACATTGAAAAGGTGGTCAATGATTATATCCTCTGGCAAGAAAAGGCACTGAAATCTCCACCATTCCCTACCCACACCGGGGGGCGCAAATCACTCAGAACCAGAGGGTGAGGCGTACCGAAGATGCATAGGATAAAATGTGTTAAACGGAGATTCCTTCACTCGGCCCAAAATCAAACTTGCACCTACCCTTCGCTGAGAGAAA
Organism: Engystomops pustulosus; assembly: GCA_019512145.1. Taxonomy (NCBI): domain Eukaryota; kingdom Metazoa; phylum Chordata; class Amphibia; order Anura; family Leptodactylidae; genus Engystomops; species Engystomops pustulosus. The sequence continues at coordinate 260,292 of WNYA01000131.1, read as the reverse complement.
GCCACGAAACCATCCCGTTACAGAGACAACCAACGGAGGGTAAGCCCGGGTCTCGGGCCAAGGATTTGCGACATGGGATAACAATATGAAGAAGGGTATATCACTAGGGAAGCACCACAGGGGTATGACCATAACACAACCTCACTTGTCCGCCCTCCTCGTGCGGGTAAAGTACCCGCCCGCGTGAGAAAGGTTGCAAATATCATATGCACCACCAGATACCTTGGAAGACAAACTAGTAGCACCCCCGCGAAGTCCCAACGAGGAGGTGCTGGCAACAATGCACACACTTCCCTATAGAAATCATCAAACGGGAGCCGAAGAAGCTTTAAAGATCAGATAACCCACTTTACTCGGAGGGTCAAACAGACCAACACACGGCCACGGGTCCCCCCTCTGAGCGAAAGCAGCTCTGAAGGGCCTGCCGTCCCAGTATAACAGGCAGGGAGGGAATCCACTCCACCCGGCCACTAAGCGATGCCAGAGAACTGATGGCAGAAAAGGATCCTGTGAGGACCCCTAGAAGAAGATAGGCCGAAGATACAAAAAATAACCTGGACGGCGCCCGTCGCCCCATCACATAGGACGCTCCACAAGCCTTTCCCGGTGGATCATTAAAGGACGCGCAGAGTCAAATCTGAGGTACGTCGCAAAACCAAAATCTGACCTGAAACACCCATAAGTCAGCCTACCCACGCCCAATACAGGCAGAAAAGGGATGCCAGTCAAATCACGATAACCAAGCTACCAAACAAAAAGGGCGGAAAAAAAACTAAACACGAACCAACTTACACAAGGAGTGCATTCCGGTGCTAAGAGTCAATGAGCCACAAATGGTCCCAACAAGGGCTGCGAAAAAGAAAAGGGGAAGCCACAACGAAGAATCCCATCGCGGCGAGACTCCCACCAAACGGACCACGATTCAACCTCTCCTAAGGAATGTTGGTCAATCGCGACGACATACGTAAAAAGTGGGCTCAGAGGACAACCCTGGTCGTAACAACAGAACCCGACCTCAAAATAGGCGCCAATCCACACGTTCACAGCTGAGAAAACTCTCTGCCCGGCAATGGTCAAAACCTATTCAGAGAATGACACTGAAAACTATCCCAACCGGCGTGCATAGCCTCCAGAAGGACAGACCAGAGGTACTCGTGGTTAACCGATCAAACGACTTTTGCCTGTCTCCAAGACGCAAGTACCCCTTCAGTACCACACCTGCCCTGCTCCACTAAGCCTCATCCGAACACAAAGCACAGCACTAAATGTATGGCGGCCTGGAACGTGCTAGTGCGGGTCCCGGTAAAGGAGCCGGGCGCAAACTTCACCAGCCGATAAAACACACCTTTGCCGAAACCATTTACTGTCCGTTAGTGAGAGCGCTATGGACGCAGTTCTCAATACGAAGGATCGGTAAGTAAATCTTTAAGGCCCTTTTAACCTGATGATCAGGAGATAGGGCAGACACTCTCAATTGACTTCGGCAGAGCGCCCGAAGAAAGACACTACATTATTAACCATCAGGTCAGAGGGAACCCAAGGCGTTCTTAAAGGTCATTATACAACTCAATGTTTAGACCATCAGGCACCTGGGCGAGTTCTTGAGGGCATGCCTTCAATACGCCCGTGAGCTGACATAACCCTCTGATGGCCCTGATACATTCTCTGGCAGAAAACATCAAGAAGGGATGGGTCTACTCAATGCTCAGGACATTCCGGGCACAAGTCACCAGAGGAAATCGGCCGACATCATCCGTCCCGGTAGATCGGCCCAGACTTTGCGAGGTAGACAAGTGAATCTGACAACCTCCAGATAAACCCTGATCTGGACGCGTGTCAGGGATCCCGTACTTCAACCATCCAGTGAACAACTTTACCATATGCACACTGACATCTTGAGTTTCTGTGTAGTGGTCGGCGAGGCGGAATATTTCCCAGTGAATCCCTACCAAACCAAGATGACGTTGTCTATCGTCACTGACAAAGACTCTTCGCAAGGATTTCCACTCGGTAGATGTGCCCTCACGACTACCAAAGACCCAGGTCGAGACGAGATGCTCGAGTTTCCTCCTCAGGGGCCGAACAGGCGAGTACCCTGTACAGACTCTGAGCTCGAGAGCTGCGGAAGAATCTGCCACACCTTTTCTTAGAGCATGCCCACCACTCTGACTTACATTAAACAAAGGCCTAGCAAATGGATACGAATGGTCTGAAGAAAGTCCTCAAAGGATGTCTGATCCAGCCTGCATCTCAGGAGAGAGAATTGAGCTTTCAGTAGCGTCTTCCAATCGGGGTGTCTCCGAAATTCAGGAGAAAACAAAATTAAACAGTGGCGGGGAGGAAAACGCCAACCTCAACAACGGACAAAATGCTGGAACGAAAATGGCTTCCGAGGTCCGCCTTAAAATATAAACATGTCTAATTCAGACACTGCCAGCTAACCCCTATAATAGGTGAACCCCGCATGGCCTGGGGTGATCGTATGGAATGGGAGACAAGTCACAGGCGGAACATGCCTCACTGCTATGCTATGTAAGAGCGACGCTATCGATAAGTCATCTGCTGGAATCACCTCCTGGGACAAGCCCTATGGATCGTGACAGCATGAAGTCCCCAACCAAGACCATCCTCGGCGACTTGGGAAAAAAGGATAGGGCTTGATCCGTCATAAAAGGACACAGTCACTGTCGCCACTTGGACGATCCATATGGTAATAGGGTACAGTGCGAAGTTTCTTGGATCCGCTTCATGAGGACATCCAGGTGACGGCACCTCCCCATTTTCTAACTCAATACCTCGTCGCTTCTACGCGTGCGGGTAAAAAAGAATACCGCCACTAAAACCGCTATAATCGGCGTCGGGAGCCGGGCAAGAGACAATAGTGCAAGGCCGTGACTCCTTATTCCCTCTTGCTTTAAACACAGCCGGGCCAAATGCGGAGCCTGGTCTCCTGCATAAAATACAAAATGTCGGCTTCAACCGGCCAGAAACATCAAAGGAGCAACGCAAATCTAGACAGCCAGTGCAGATTCGAATGGTGGCAGAGACATTAATGGACGCCAGCGTCAACGTAGTGGGTGCCGCCATCATAGACATGATATTGAGTGTAGACGGCTTAGCTTGTACCCTACCCCATCCCGTCCGATCGGAAAATGAATGCACCCCCTTTTTAGACAATTGTAGTGGTCTTCCCGCACCTCTGAGCTACAGGGCGATCTCAGGAATCCTGCCCGCCTCATCCTCGATCGGTCCAGACTCTTGTGGCCAGTCTCCACTTCCTGAGGGACCATATAGACTCCCCAGGGGGAGACTTGGCGGCACCAGACCCATGCGGCTCCGCCACCCTCTGGCCGCTTCACACCTCAGCCCTCCTCACAGGAGAGGCTCCATCCAGGGCCAGGAATCGATTTGAAAGTTCGACCGAGAGGAGGCCAGACAGCCCGAAGATGGTGAAACCTTCCTGTGTGTACCATCAGTCAGGGTGGGAGAAGATCTTACCACCAATCCCATAAATCTTTTGTACAACTATTTTCTTCTTTTGTGCGCGCACGCGTACGACTTTTCCATTCTATGCCACGCGCCTTGAATTATCCTCGATCCATACTCTCATAATGGGGAGTCGAGGACTGGCACCTCCTCTCTCGTCGATCCCTCCGACTCCTCATCCAGACATTCACCCCTGGGCCTCAGCGACAGGTGTGGTCTCGCAGTGATTAGCGCCCGAGGTTGTCCCGCAGCGACGATGACTTCCACCCGCTCTTCTCTCTGTTGACGCTTCTTCTAGAACCGCTAGCTGGCAGGCGTCTTTTTCCTGTCTTTCTTCCCTGGCCCCTCATTCCTCCTTCTGCCTCTGCTAGTCCCCTCCCACAGCAGATCAGCCTCATGGGCTCATGTCATCCGCTGAGGTGAGCCGCATTACGAAGGAAAGAGGACACGACTGACGGGACCGAGATACACACAGGTTACCTAATCTGCCTGTACAAGGATGCAGCGAGATGGCCGACACCCCACACAAACGCACACCTTCTGCACGGTGCAGTTTGCGCTGAATGTGTGGGGTCCCGCACCTTGACACAGCTTAGCTGCCCCCGTAGAAGATCAGGATACGACCCTACCCTCCAGGAAGCTGATGAAGGATGTGGGCGACTGCGTACCTGAACGGCTCTACTCAACTTCACCATGAAGGTCCAGGCCCTGACCAGATACCAAACTGTCTTCGATTTTCTCGGTACTCCCAGTACCGTCTCGCATACCGAATCCTCCAGGTCATGATTCAAAGAAGATATGATTCGTTACGGGTAGAACGGTCACTTTTCTGACCTCGCTCTGCGGACACTGCTTGCACAGCCAAAGTCCCGCCACTTCGTGCCGTTGATCTCAGCTCATGTTGGACCGAAGAGCTCACGCCCCTCTCCCGTGCCGAACCAAAGCTGATATCAAACAGCATGTACCATAGGGATGGATCAAGGCAAAGAGTCAGCCGCCTTGAGGGGGAGCCATCGTCAGAGCAGCTCAACTACCCGTGCCCGAGGGGGACAACTCACTGCCACTCCACCATAGACGACCACATTCCTACGGTAGCACCCGGCCCGTTGTTGGGGAGCGACCATGATTCTCCCTTGCCTCTTGCTCTCGGAAGCCAGACAGCGTGCTCTCCTATCTAGTCCAAAACGACAAATCAACACTCCTGCCCTGCCGCCCGTAGCATTGATCGTCCTTTCTCCCTTCTTGTAGGCCTGCAGGAGGCGTCGTTGCCAAAAACCGTCCCCAGCAGCCCAGAGACGAGGGATGATGGAACCCTTAACTGCCCCCATCAGCGACCGGGCATAGCTCTTAATGGGGCCGCCACTTGGGGAGCAACGCCCAACCCTCACCCACCACCATGTAACACTACCCACCCCTGCCATGTTACACAGTCGCCCGCCACTCACACCACCAGTCACCTTCTCACACCCACCCCTCAAACGCTGGAAAGATTCGCTCCACTCACACCATTCACATTATCCACCCAACATCAGTACTACACCAACTCACGACGGCGGACCAGCAAACAACATTATGGGATAAGGACACACCATCCGCATCTTCAGCCACAAGGGCGGGGGTTCCCACGAGGAATCGCCCAGAGGGGGACCCCGGACTTGTTTCCACTTGTGCCCCCGCATCATCGGTAGCAGTGTTATTTACTTTATTTAGGGAGAAGGGTAGAGTCGTCCGCTGGATCTTTGGCCGTGTGGAGGCGCCGCTGATCCCCACCTTCCGCACACTCTTCAGACTAGTTCCACTCCGACACCAAAACAGGACTTTGGTTAGGTCTTGGAGAGTTACTGGAGCCCTCAGCCTCAGGTACCCCCACGCTGCCGCCGCCCCATAACCCAGTGATCTGCGGCAACAGACATGAGAGGCGCCAGAGGCCAAAGCGAAGCTGCACCAGTGCCGGGCTATCCCCTCCCCCCTCCCACCGGGGACGCACACAATCACTGGATGTCGAGCGTCATCGTCACGCCAGAGCCCCTTACTGCCGGCCTTGCGCCGATGCTCCACCTGCCCCCCACTGTTACACAAACAGAGCGGAGCCCATCGCCACATCACAGAATGTCACCCTGTGAATCTGCCACGCCCCTGGCACTGAGTCCACTGCAGGACCGTTGGGCCTGGGTAACGGGGCTCCACAGTGAGCTGACCCGGCGGCCGAGCTCGGGTTTTTACGGGGAGGGGCGTAGACTAGACCAACCACTATCCGGATTGTGTCTCTCTTTTCGTGGTTTGCTGCCCCGGCTCTCCCTCGGCAGATCGTCTCCAAAAGTAACAGTCTGGAGGTGGCACAGGGACCGAGCCGCTGATTCCTCACATCAGCGCCCTCCCGGTGGCTGTACTATCCATACCCGGGCGGCAGAACCGCGCCAATGACATAGCCGTCTTGTCTGCAGGGGGCCCACTGTACGGCACCGACGTTTCCTCTCCATCTGACTCTCAGGCTGTTTTTAAAGCCACATCAGTCCGCTCTGCTTCTACTCCCATCTCTTTTTTTTTTCTCCTGGACGATGCTTCATCATTACAGGATCTGTTTACTTGAAACTGACCGCTCCTCTCAGCAGGTAAGGCTCCTCCCTCCAGGCCTGGATGTCAGTTGGAGCCTGGAAATCTCGGAATAGCTCTTTCTATTGGGGCAACTCTGCTGGCGCACCTGGAGCTCTCGCAGTCCCAGTCTCGGCTTCTGTACTCAGTTTGGTGGCCAGAGCCAGTGTGGAATAGACTCCCGGGTCTATCCAGCCTTTACGCCCTGCACCTCCGAGCTCCTTTCCCGCAGTCGCCTGTACAGCTCCAGGACCGCTTACTGGTTTCTGGTGCTTCTGTGCCTGTACGCTGGGGTTGAGAGATGGGTTCCTTGGCAGATTTCTCCAAGCCCAGCCCCGGTCCTGACCGCCGCGTAGTACCGGGAGCAAGTGGGACTCTCCGGTCATCTGACCACTCACCCCTGGGAGGGAGAGAAGCCCCTTCAGTGAGGTGTCACCTCAGGGCGTCCTAGCACCAGCCTCTTCCAGCAAGGTACATCCAGGATATCGAGCTCCGAGCAAGACCAATCTTTCTTCACATCTTGCTGCTTGCATTTGAAGCTTAGCATGGCCGGTTTTTCTGCCTGAGCATGATCATTGCTGGCTTGTCCTTCACGATTTCTCTGGAGCCTTACACATGCAACTTCCGCAGCGCTGAGGTCAGCTTGTTCTATTTTTTTCTTGTCCACACCCTGATCACTCCCCGAGCCTGACTCGTAAGGCCTTGATTTGCTGGCTGCAGTCACTGTCCATTGGAAACACCACCCTTTCCCTGTGACCTGAGATCGATTGATCACCCCCGGTGAGTGCCGTATTTCTGCCTGGTGCAGCTCAGAGAGTGCTCACAGCTCACAGACATAACAGATCCGCGAATAGCGATACATCGTAACTCAGAGATACGTCACTTCTGCTGTGCAGTCCGTAATCATGGCACTCACTATCTGCTGCTGGTGCGTCACTACTGTACATACATGACATTACTTATCCTGTACTGATCCTGAGTTACATCCTGTATTATCCCAGAGCTGCACTCACTATTCTGCTGCTGGTGCAGTCACTGCTGTAACTACACTGACTTCTTATCCTGTACTGATCCTGAGTTACATCCTGTATTATACCCCAGAGCTGCACTCACTATTCTGCTGGTCAGTCACTGTGTACATACATGACATTACTTATCCTGTACTGATCCTGAGTTACTCCTGTATTATACCCCAGAGCTGCACTCACTATTCTGCTGCTGGTGCAGTCACTGTTACATACATGACATTACTTATCCTGTACTGATCCTGAGTTACATCCTGTATTATACTCCAGAGCTGCACTCACTATTCTGCTGTTGGTGCAGTCACTGTGTACATACATGACATTACTTATCCTGTACTGAGCCTGAGTACATCCTGTATTATACCCAGACTGCACTCACTATTCTCTGCTGTGGCAGTCACTGTGTACATACTGACCATACACTGGTTATGCCGATGTCTGGTAGCAGGCAAGGGCTGAGGTACGGCTGGCTGTGTGCAGGATCTGTCTGGTGACAGCAGGGCTGAGGTAGGGCAGCTGTGTGCAGTGTCTGTCTCGTAGCAGGTAGGGCTGAGTACGGCTGGCTGTGTGCGATCTATCTGGTAGCAGTAGGGCTAGGTAGGGCAGGCTGTGGCCGTGTATGTCTAATAGTAAGTAGGGATGAGGAAGGGTTGGTTGTGCAGGGTCTGTCTGGTAGCACCAAGGCTGAGGTAGGTGACTGTGTGCAGGATCTGTTGGTAGCAGGCAGGGCTGAGTAGGCTGGCTGTGTGCAGGTCTGTCTGGTAGCAGGCAGGGCTGAGGTAGGGCTGGCTGTGTGCAGGATCTATCTGGTAGCAGGTAGGGGCTGAGGTAGGGCAAGCTGTGTGCCGTGTATGTCTTATAGTAAGTAGGGATGAGGAAGGGTTGGTATGTGCAGGGTCTGTCTGGTAGCAGCAGGCTGAGGTAGGATGGCTTTGGTGCAAGATCTGTCTGGTAGCAGGCAGGGCTGAGGTACGGCTGGCTGTGTGCAGGGTCCTGTCTGGTAGCAGCAGCGAGGGTACGGTGGATGTGTTCAGGTCTGTCTGGTAGCAGGCAGGGCTGAGTACGGTGGCTGTGCAGGCGCAGGGTCTGTCTGGTAGCAGGCAGGTGAGGTAGGGCTGGCTGGTGCCGTGTCGGTGGTAGCAGGAAGGGCTGAGGTACGGCTGGCTGTGGCAGGATCTATTTGGTAGCAGGTAGGGCTGAGTAGGGAGGCTGTGTGCCGGGTATGTCTATAGTAGTAGGGATGGGAAGGGTGGTATGTGCAGGGGTCTGTCTGTAGCAGGCAAGGCTGAGGTAAGGCTGGCGGCTGGGCCTGTATGTTGAAGTGTTGTGAATGACTGGGACAATGGGTTGATCAGGCCCCAGTCTCCAACACCACAGGGACTATCAAAACAATCAGTATGGACCCTACTCAAACAAGGCTCCATACAAGTTGGACTATTAAATGCACCAGAATGGCACCAAACGATGACCTTATCCCCTGCTCCACAATATTAGTAATGATGTTAAACTATACACTCCACTGCTAGTAGAAGTGATGGACAGCACAGATATCTTACCCTTAGGTATTCTCTCCGATTCACATACATATGGACCACAGCTCGAACTTTCAACATGCTCCTTCTCCAGTTGTAAAACTTGCGCCTGCAAGTAATAAATCTGCATCAATCCAATATACACACTCGTGCAAACTCCTCCGTACAGGGCAGACGTCAGGTACATCGCATACATATCCTACACTTATCCTCACCGTGCCAGGTACCCCCGGGCCAGGGCTTGGAGTTGAATAATTCTGTAGCGCAGAGTCCTGTAACGTTTTCGGGTCAGGTAGCCGCCCGTCCATAGCGCTGAGAGTTATGGCCGACTGTCTCACTGTGGTCTCGCTTGCTCTCTAGTTGCGGGTAGAGATTTTCCTTCATAAAGAGCTGAAATAAAGAATAAAATAGACAGTAATTTAGTATCTAAGGAGTGAAAGGCAAAGTGATTCCCTGTATATTGGCGATATCTGCTACTGCTCCGAATAATGGATGCAAAGTAGGTGACAAGTAGATAATATACTCACCTTGTCACTCGATGCAGTAATGGTGGGGGTGTGCGGATGGACACAGTTTTCTCAGCACAGTGACACATATGGAGCCATCCGCACGGTTGTTACGTCCAAGGTCCATGACACAGCGATACCTGGAGAGAGACCAATGGTGGGATTCTTGTTCCTGGATTCATTACACCAGCGCCCCCGTATATAATTATACCAGAAGCCTGCGCAGATTATGACTATAGATTACACAACAGCAGCATCTGTAGTAATCACAACCTGAGGTCTCCTTTCCATTCCTTACCTGCTGAGAAAGATATGGAAAGGAATCCGGACAGGGAACCCCTCTTCTCCGAATTCTGATGGTCTCTAATTACCAGAGTACTTCAACTGACGGACACAAAGTCGGGTTCAAGAGACACGGCTCTATGGAAGGTAAGAGCTCTTGTAGAGGCTTGTATACAGGAGATATCCCTCCTAAGATACTGTACAGTCTATGCATCTTCTTAAAGGGATTCCTACCTTAGTTCCCCCAGTATGTGGAAGCAGGACTCACAGTCTTTCTCCAAGAGTTACTGGGGGGCAGGACTCACAGGCTTTCTCTATGAGTGATTAAGGAGTACTCACAGGCTTTCTCTATGAGTTACTGGGGGGCAGGACTCACACAGGCTTATCTATGTTATTTGGGGGCAGGGCTCACAGGCTTTATCTATTAGTTATTGGGGGGCAGGGCTCACAGGCTTTATCTATGAATTATTGGGGGCAGATGCTCACAGGCTTTATCTATGAATTATTGGGGGGCAGTGCTCACAGGCTTCTAATTATGTTATTGGGGGGATGACTCACAGGCTTTATCTATGAGTTATTGGGGGAGGGCTCACGGCTTTATCTATGACTTATGGGAGGTAGTACTCACAGGCTATCTCCATAACTTATGGGGGGTAGTACTCACAGGCTTTCTCTATAAGTTAGGGGGGTAGTACTCACAGGTTTTCTCTATGTATAATTCAGGAAGCGATACCACAGGCTTTTTCTGTGAGATCATTGGTTACGCTTTTTTTCATGGAGTTTAGTTATATTAAACTATAAATAATAATTGATTTTTACTTACTTTTTGCTGTTGGGTTTGATACATCGGACAAGAATGGATTACACCTGTAGGGATAAGATTGTATATATTAGTATTCGCATCTAATTCATTTGATATTTCAGAGATATCTGATATTGTGGGTTGCAATCTCTGGCCCTGCACTCATATGTGAAGGAGATGAACTGCAGGTGCTTCAGAGGATTAATGAGGATGTGCCAATAAGCATCACAGATCTCAGATCCATGAAGTATTAGAATTGGGGTGGTGTCCAGTAAAAGGGTAGAAGAAGGTAGAAGGGGTCACCATAAACCAAGACAGAAGAGCTATAAGGTAAGTAAGTAGAGGAAACCTGTCATCAATTTGACCTGCAAAGATGGTTGTCTATGACTGTATCAGGGAAAGCACAGGCTGCAGTTGCACTTTATGGTATTTATAGTAAGGGTCCTGGTACATGTATAAGACCAGGACCTGGGAGCTTTAATTACACCTGTACTCCATACCTCTCCATCTTCTCACCAGCTCCAGGAGGGATTGCTGGAACTTTGCCGCTACAGTTTGAGCCTTGATCTCCGGGTCACTGTATTGCTTTTACCATCATGCTTTTCTGCTGGGCCAACACCTGAGCGTGGGAAAAACAGGTTGGCACCACCTGCGGAAGTGAAAACGGGGTATCCATTGAGATTCCTATATTATACCATTCCCACTTTAACACAATAATAATTGTAATCATCTTTACCTTAATTTTACTGTTGACAAAAGGTCCAGGACATCCTGCCTCAATTGGTCGTAGTTTTTATCTAAAAATTTGTGGACCGAAATAGAAGGAAATATCTAGAAACATAACTGTGACAAAAATCTTTATAGTAACCGACTACTAAATATGTAGCTTTGTGTATCTCAGCCTATTATGTGTGGTAATGTCCTATGTGTCCAATTTATCAAGTATTACGTAAGAAGGTCTCAGCGTTCTTAACCCTATGATGTGTGACATGGTCTGCTTGAGTATCTAATCCTAATCTTGAACAATAGTATAAGTGTATCTAAGTACCATGTGTGACACTGCCCTGGTACTAATGTCACATCATCCATTCCTATGATGGAATCTTATAATAAGACATACCTGATAAGTAACTTTCCCAGCAAAATGCTTAATCCCAAATTCGGCAGGGGAATTTGGCTTACAGTAATCTCATTGGTGCCGTGGTGGTAGTGACACTTCTGGAGGAAGGTGGTCTGTGGGCCTAAAGAGCAAGGTTACAACATAGGTGTATTGATTTTCTTGTGGTACCTTTGTCTAGATCTACTCCTGACCGGCTTCTTACTGCCCTTATAACCAGCTGAAAATGGATTACAGAGAATTACCTGCGGGAAGCAGCTCGATCATCCAGATTCTCAGAATCCATAGGGTTTTTGGGAGAGTGAGATCTATACAGGACTGGTTGTCCACAAAGGAATTTCCTCCAGTCAATCGCTCGCGGATGTATTCCTCCTGTAATGGAAGGTGCATATGGAATTTGCTGCAGTCATTTGTCTATCTGCCATAGATTATTTAGAGGCACTGAATGAACAAACCTAGGGAGAATCCTACCACAGGAAAGGACTCCAACCTTCGGCACTCACCTGCTCCTCTTTGAACACAATCTTATTGAAAAAATACTGCAGATATCATTTGCATAGTTTGATGCAGAGCTGTCAAAGCTGTTAAAATTCAGATCCGTGGAGTATAGAGCGGTTGTTATTATAGGAGACTACAAAGGAGATCAGAATCACAATATAACAGGATCAAGGACAACTAGACATCTGTGCTAGATGTGCTGCAACCTACTACCTCTTATCCTCAGTCTATCACCTAAAATATGTTCCAAAACATTCTCATGATTATGAAGCAATATGCATTCCTGGTTCGCTTGTGCTTTGCTTCTGAAGAGCGGTAGTCTAACTTGGCCACTAGGTGTCAGCAGAGTTCACCACAGTGACCAGTGATAGAATCCTGTTATTTCTTTGTATCTGCTCTGTCACAGTGCTGAAGCCAAGACAGACAATGATCATGGACTATCCTATCAGTACAAACCTGAGCCATCCCATTACTCAAAGCCATAAATATCCAATATGGCAATGGACAGGGCATCTTGTTTGGGGTAGACCAGCTTGTATCCTATCTGTCGCCAGCTGAAGAGCAGGGAGTATAAAATCTTGGCAATTGCATCTCTGTAATACACAATGACAGTGTCATAAAGTATTTTTATACATCTGGCATAGCCAGGATTACTGAGATAACACCAATGTCTGCCATCTCTCTACCTGGCATCAACAGCGCTGTCCACTGTAGAGGAGTGAAGATTTTTTCTCTCATAGTTTTCCGAAAATCAAGAAACAAATTGCTATGTCTACCCCGCATCAGGATTTATGACCACACACTGATGTCTGGTACGTACAGTCACTTTATAGGTGATGGTTTCTGCAGACTTTCGTGGGAGATCTGTAGGAGCTCGGACACCACTCGTATTTCGCTCGCACACACTGAAGCCACCTCCTCGATTCAGTGAAATATAAACCATGCTGTGTCAGTGCGGATCAGCTCACAAGGACCTCTGATACCCAGTCTGTTCACACTAGGGAAAAAGTTTACTAATACTATCTAAATGTTAGACTGAATAGTCTTATACTATGCCAGAGGATCAAGTGTCAGGTGCTGGATGAGAAATCTGGCGCGCGGATAGACTGTCAAGTCTGACTTACTCCTTATTGGTTGGCTATTTCAAGAAAAATGACATTAGGCACAATTTTTGGCTGCGGTACAGCCCCATCCCTTTTCTGCCAGCCCTGCCCTGAACCAGACGTAAAAGTGTCTAAACTTTTTTTTTTTTTGGCAGAATTGACAACACAAAAAAAACCCTTGTACAGAAAGTGTTAAAAACCTTGTACAGAAAGTGATAAAAAAGTTGTATATGTATTTTGTAACCCAAGTAGATTTTTGACGTCTATTTGGTCTCCCATGATTATTGACACTACTTACTGCAGTATTTATTTCTATATCATGTAAATAACTAGAAAGTTACTGCTGATTTTTTTTGAAACCCAAGGGGGTCATTTACTATGGGCCCGATTCGCGTTTCCCCGACGTGTTACCCGAATATTTCCGATTTGCGCCGATTTTCCGTATTGCCCGGGATTTTGGCGCACGCGATCGGATTGTGGCACATCGGCGTCGGCATGACGCGAGGAAATCGGGGGCGTGGCCGAGCGAAAACCCGATGGATTCGGAAAAAAACGCGCATTTAAAAAAGAAAATGGTCGCTTGGGACGAGCTTACCTTCACTTGGTCTGGGTCGGTGCACTCCAGCGCGTTCAGATGCTTTTCAGCGAGGAAACTACCTTGATAAATCCGGCCGGACCCAAATCCAGCGCAGAGAACGCGCCCGCTGGATCGCGAATGGACGGGTAAGTAAATCTGCCCCCAATATTTTTTGCATATAAGAAGCCATAATCTCATCCAAAGGAATCTGAGGGTATTTATAAAAATCAGCTATTTTTGGGGTAATTAAAGTTACAAAATGATAGGTCCTTGACTTTGCACCTTTATTTACAAAAAACTGTAGAAAACCTTGCAAAAAACAAAACAAAAAAGGGAATAAATATGTAGCATTTACTTATAGCTGTGGATTATATGGCAAATTCGGTCGAATAGATAACAGATCCTCTGAATTACAGTGGAGTTTATCCACATGCAGAGCCACTGGCACATCAAGTTTACATCTTTAAACTTCTGCAGCAGATTCTTTGAAAAATTCACATTGCATATTCCAAAGGAAAATCAGATACAAGTGAAATTGATGTTGCCAAACCCCCAAATATCGAAGGCACCAAGAGGACAAACAATAGGGGAGATTGAGGGTGCGCTCACACACAGCGCTGTTACATGTTCCATGCGTTCGGCTCCCGGACACATCTGATGAATCTCCCCCATTGACGTGAGTACCCCTTGGGTTCTTACTTCGTATTCTCAAAAAGACATTCCCCAAGTGCGGATAGAAGAGAGAAGCGGAGATGTGTCCTGGTCTTCGGTGGTGAAGCTGAGAGATTCATGGCTTTGGTCTTGGAAATCTTCGATCACTTTTAGAAGGAATCTACAGTTACTCCCTAAATATGAAATCAGTCTGCGTTAGATATTTGAGCAAGACAGACGAGACAGTGATGTACTATGCATGAAACTTCTCAGTCATCACATTCTTACTCTTACCATAGGGGGCAGTATTGTACTAATAATCTGTGCATTATAGTTAGGCATGGGGCCGGCACTATAACTGGGCATACCTGAGCAAGCGCCAGGGCCCAAAGCGCTGGAGGGCCCTCATAAGGTGTACATAAGGAATCCATGGGGGGTGAGGGCTTCTAATGAATCCATCGGGGCCACAGGGGGCTTTTATTAAATAAACCATGATGGGGTGATTGGGATGATAAACAGAGAATATTTTGGGGAACAGGACTGTTTTAGTCTCGCCTCATGAGTTCACTGCAAAGGGGCCCACTGAGGTTTGTGCCGCCCAGGGCCTAGTGTGAAACCTGTGACCGACCCCAATGATAACCAGACCCATGAGCACCCAACAGAACATTTTTGTTGGTAAAAAAAAACAAAACAAAATTTTCGCCACTAATTCTGAAATCCATGAGTTGCGCTCATCCCACCATGCCAGGGTCTATCCGCCATCCCCCCAAAGACATACTGCACCTGATTTAGATAGTAATACGTTTCCGCATCGAAGGTAGAACGCTTGTTCTGTTGAGAGGGGAGACCAGCCAACATCTCGTAGAAAATGTGGTAATTTCCTCTCATTTGGCCTGAAAATTAACCAGATGGTTTAAGAATTATTTGATGGAGTGGGGCGTTATTACTAAGTAACAATATTGGGGTGTCCCTTATGCTTGAGGCACCTATATCACATTCCGGACCACTATAGTATCAAATCAGAGGAGGTACTGGTTCATGAGGAGATCTAAGGCATCATGGGAAAAGAATATTTAAATTAGCTCTCCTCCTGTCCTCTGTAGGGCCACCTATAGGTAGATACGTGTAGTGTGATACATAGGAGAGCCAGTCACATAGCAGGAGCAGACCGTATATTAGGCTTCCCCTTTACCCGATCAGTCGCCAAAAGGTGCCCATAATATAAGGACGGTTCTATTGATCAGAGGGTGTGGAGTCCGTCCGGCACCACCCCATGGAAAATTAGGATGTTGCTCCTGGTGCCCATGTGTAAGAACACTCACCGTGGAATAAAATCGGGATTTTTCAAGCAGGTATTGGCTGTTATGCACCACAAATCACACCCTAGAAAGGAACGACGCGTGTAGAGGGTTATTGTCCACTTATGGGTCTATGGACGGGTCAGATCTAGCCGGTATGATGAATACTCACTCCTCCAGATAAATTTCCACAAATTCCAAAGGGCTGGAATTATCGTTCGGACTG
Source organism: Engystomops pustulosus (assembly GCA_019512145.1). NCBI lineage: Eukaryota > Metazoa > Chordata > Amphibia > Anura > Leptodactylidae > Engystomops > Engystomops pustulosus. Next base: position 244,597 of record WNYA01000131.1, on the reverse strand, counting down.
TTTTGGCCTTCCGAAAGATCCAGCAGAGGTGTCGCTTCTAGAATCGAGCACGAGAGTGTAGAGTAAGAAAATGGAACATATAGCAAGTCACCATCAAGATATCCTGTATATGTGTCATGCAAATACATAGGCATGGAGAGGGTGCAAGATAATCACCGTGATGTCACAGTACAGAGATATACACACAGTGATGTCACAGTACAGGAATAATAACACACTGGATGTCACAGTACAGGGATAATACACACAGTGATGTCACAGTACAGAGATAATACACACCAGTGATGTCACAGTACAGAGATAATACACACAGTGATGTCACAGTACAGAGATAATACACACAGTGATGTCACAGTACAGGGATAATACAACAGTGATGTCAGTACAGAGATACACAGTGATGTCACAGACAGGATATACACACAGTGAGTCACAGTACAAGATGAACTAAACACAGTGATGTCCAGTACAGGATAATACACACAGTGATGTCACAGACAGAGATAATACACACAGTGATGTCACAGTACAGGAGATATACACCAGGGATGTCACAGTACAGAGATAATACACACAGTGATGTCACATACAGAATACACACCCGTGATGTACAAGTACAGAGATAATACACACCGTGATGTCACAGTACGGGATAATACCCACAGTGATGTCACCGTACAGAGATATATACAACAGTGATGTACAGTACAGGGATATACACACAATGATGTCACAGTACAGAGATATACACAAGTGAGTCACAAGTACAGGGATAATACACACAGTGATCACAGTACAAATAATACCACAGTGATGTCACGTACAGGGATAATACACAAGTGATTCACAGTAAGAGAAATACACACACTAATGTCACAGTACAGAGATAATAAACACAGTGATGTCACAGTACAGAGATAATACACACAGTGATGTACACAGTACAGGGATAATACACACAGTGATGTCACAGTACAGGATAATACACACAGTGATGTCACAGTCAGAGATAATACAAACAGTGATGTCACGTACAGGAGAATACACACAGTGATGTCACAGTACAGAGATAATACACACAGTGATGTCACAGTACAGGGAAATACACACAGTGATGTCACAGTACAGAGAATACACACAAGTGATGTCACAGTACAGGATAATACACACAGTGATGTACAGTACAGAGATAATACACACAGTGATGTCACAGTACAGGGATAATAACACAGTGATGTCACAGTACAGAGATAATACACACAGTGATGTCACACAGTACACGGGATAATACACACAGTGAGTGCACAGTACAGGAATAATACACCAAGAGATGTCACAGTACAGGATAATACACACAGTGATGTCACAGTACATAGTTTACACACAGTGATGTACAGTACAGGGAATACACCAGTGATGTTACAGTACAGGATAAACACACAGTGATGTCACAGTACAAGGATATACACACAGTGATGTCACAGTACAGGGATAATACACACCAGTGATGTCACAGTACGAGATATACACACAGTGATGACAGTACAGAGATATACACACAGTGATGTCACAGTACAGAGATAATACACCAGAGATGTCACAGTACAGGGATAATACACACAGCGTGTGTCACATTACAGAGAAATACACACAGTGAGTCACCAGTACAGGGATAATACACACAGTGATGTCACAGTAAAGGGATAATACACACAGCGTGTCATCACAGTACAGAGATAATACACACAGTGATATCACAGTACAGGGATAAAACACAGTGATGTCACAGTACAGAGAAATCACTCAGTGATGCACAGTACAGGGATAACAACAGTGATGTCACAGTACCGGGATAACACCACAGTGAGTCACAGTAAGGGATAGTACACACAAGTGATATCACAGTCAGGAAATACCACAGTGATGTCACAGTACAGGGATAATACACACAGTGATTGTCACAGTACAGGGATAATTACACACCGTGATTGTCACAGTACCGGGGTAATACACAAGTAGCTCTGGGGGATGCTCACCCCGGCCCTGTCTAGGATGCTCTCCCAGCACCTACTGTGCTCGGCCCCAGACCTGTACTAGTGCTCTGGCCCCAGGCCCTGTACTAGGATGCCTCTCCCCAGGCCCTGTACAGGATGCTCTGGCCCGAGGCCCTGTACTAGGATGCTCTGGCCACAGGCCCCCTGTACTAGGATGTTCTGGTCACCCCAGGCCATGTCTGTACTAGGATGTTCTGGTCCCCCAGGCCCTGTATAGGTGCTGGTCCCAGGCCTTACATAGATACTCTGGTCCCCAGCCCTGTACTAGGATTGCTCTCTCCCCCAGGCCCGTGACTAGATGCTCTCTCCCCCAGGCCGTACTAGGATGCTCTCTCCCCGGCCCGTACTGGATGCTCTCTCCCAGGCCCTGTACTAGGATGCTCTGGCCCCAGGCCCTGTACTAGGATGCTCTGGCCCCCAGGCCCTGTACTAGGATGCTCTCTCCCCCAGGCCCTGTACTAGGATGCTCTGGCCCCAGGCCCTGTAATAGGATGCTCTCCCCCAGGTCCTGTACTAGAGGACTGACCCCCAGGCCTGACTAGATGCTGGCCCCCCAGGCCCTGTACTAGGATGTTGGCCCCAGGCTGTACTAGGATGCTCTAGCCAGGCCCTGTACTAGGATGCTCTCTCCCCAGGTCCTGTACTAGGATGGACTGACACCCCCTGGCCCTGTACTAGGATGCTCTGGCCCCAGGCCCTGTACTAGGATGCTCTGGCCCCCAGGCCCTGTACTAGGATGCTCTGGCCCCAGGCCCTGTACTAGGATGCTCTCTCCCCCAGGCCCTGTACTAGGATTCTCGGCCCACCGGCCTGTACTAGGATGATCTGGCCCCCAGGCCCTGTACTGGATGCTATGGCCCCCGGCCCTTACTAGATGCTCTGCCCCCAGGCCTGTACTAGGAGCTGGCCCCAGGCCTGTAATGTGCTCTCCCCCAGGCCCTGTACTAGGATGCCCTGCCACCCAGGCCCTGTACTAGGAGCTCTGGCCCCCCAGGCCCTGTACAGGATGCTTGGCCCCCAGGCCCGTAATAGGATGTTCTGCCCCCCAGGCCCTGTAGATGCTCTCTCCCCAGGCCTTGTACTAGGATGCTCTCCCCCCAGGCCTGTACTAGGATGCTCTGGCCCCCCAGACCTGTACTAGGATGCTCTGGCCCCCAGGCCCTGTACTAGGATGCTCTCTCCCCCAGGCCCTGTACTAGGATGCTCTGGCCCCGAGGCCCTGTACTAGGATGCTCTGGCCCCCCAGGCCCTGTACTAGGATGCTCTGGCCCCCAGGCCCTGTACTAGGATGCTTCTGGTCCCGCCAGGCCCTGTTACTAGGGATACTCTGGTCCCCAGGCCCTGTATAGGATGCTCTCCCCCAGGACCCTGTACTAGGATGCTCTCTCCCCCAGGCCCTTGACTGATGCTTCTCCCCCAGGCCTGTACAGGATGCTCTCTCCCCAGGCCATGTACTAGGATGCCCTGGCCCCCAGGCGCTGTACTAGGATGCCCTGGCCCCCAGGCCCGTACTAGGATGCTCTCTCCCCCAGGCCCTGTACTAGGATGCTCTCTACCCCAGGCCCTGTACTAGGATGCTCTCTCCCCCAGGTCCTGTACTAGGATGGACTGACCCCCCGGGCCCTGTACTAGGATGCTCTGGCCCCCAGGCCCTGTACTAGGATGCTCTGGCCCCCAGGCCCATGTATAGGATGCTCTAGCCCCCAGGCCCTGTTATAGGATGCTCTCCCCCCGTTCCTGTTACTGGATGGACTGACCCCCTGGCCCTGTATAGGTGATCTGGCCCCCAGGCCTGTACTAGGATGCTCTGGCCCCCCAGGCCCTGTACTAGGATGCTCTGGCCCCCAGGCCTTGTACTAGGATGCTCTCTCCCCAGCTGTACGGATTTCTCCTGGCCCCCCGGGCCTGTACTAGGATGCTCTGGCCCCCAGGCCCTGTTACTAGGATGCTCTGGCCTCACCCGAGCCCTGTACTAGGATGCTCTGCCCCCCAGCCTGTACTAGGATGCTCTGGCCCCCAGGCCTGTACTGGCATGCTCTCTCCCCCAGGCCCTGTACTAGGATGCCTGCCCCCCAGGCCTTGGACTAGGATGCTCTGGCCCCAGGCCCTGTACAGGATGCTCTGGCCCCCCGGCCTGTACTAGGATGCTTGACCCCAGGCCCGTAATAAAAACAGCAAATACTTTCTCTTGAGCATCTCTATGGTGGATGTTGTATTTTCATGAGCGTGTTTTATAGCAGTTTTTTAGGTCTTCTCTTCTGTACTATGATATTGTATTGGTTGTCATGTGATGGTAATTGTTATGTGTGCTGTTTTATTTTTATAGGGATTACAGGAAGCGTCCGTCCTCCAAACCTGAGAAAAGGTGAGAGCAGAGGATATAGGAGTGTACACACGGCGTCTATCGAGGCTTAATGTCTGGAGCTTTCTATGAGTATCAGTAACGCTCTTCCTCCATTATCTTAGACCTATATCGGGAGCCTCCTCCTCCCTAAACCCATACAGGGTGTGAATATATATGGGACGGACAATGTCTTGTATCATGAAGGAAAATCCTTGGGAGAGGACTCCTCCGTAAGTTAATACGCATTCCCTTTCTTATGGATTGTTCCATCCTTCTAAGGATGGTGCAGAAAATGTGTAGGGCCCTGATCCCAGAGCTACAGGTCTATGAGAAGAGTGGGAGGGTTCGAATTAAGGTAGAGAGTAACGTAATTAAGATCACTGGCAGCATCGAAGCGCATGGTTTGCGTGATAGACTGAGATGAGGGAGGAGAGGTAGGAGGTGCAGAGTTATGCAGAGCTTTGGCATGAGGTTATGATTAAACTGTATTCGAAAGGTGACTGGCACAGACTGGGCATCTGTGTGTGTTTGGGCCTGAAAGACAAGTATGGCTGCTGCATTAGAATAGACACGAGAGAGGTAGTGGTGAAAAGTAGGGAGTTACAGGAGTCTAGACGTGCACACAGTTAGCACTTATACAAGTTTCCAATTTTAAGAAATGGTTGTATTCTGGAGATGTTCGTAGGATGCATGTGGCAAGAGCGAGAAAGAGAAGAATATACAGTGCAAAGGGGTTCAGCACAACCCAGGACAGCCCTGCGCTTCGGGGTTTGGTGACCCCACAGATTGAGATGGAGAGGTTAGGATGGACTCTGTTAGTAGATGGTGGAAAGACAAGAAGTTTCAGTCTTAGAAGATTAAGTTTCAAAAGGAGAGAGGACATGATGTAAGAGACAGAGAGAGACAGGTCACTATGTGCTGGAGTAAGGCAGGGCTGATGTTACGGCAGAAGTATACAGCTGGGTTGTCTCAGCAAGAGAGATGATACTGGAACACCAATCTGCTGATGGTTTGTCCAATGTGGGCTGTTATAGAGGGAGAAGAGAAGAGGGACCTAGGACTGACCCTGAGGACCCCGACATGAGAGGAGAGGACCTAGGAATGAGCCCTGGGGAACCCCGACATGAGAGGACTAGGAGAGCCGAGGACCCACGCACTGAGAGGAGAGGACCTAGGACTGAGCCCTGAGGACCCCGACACTGAGCGGAGAGGAGCTAGGACTATAGCCCTGAGGACCCCGACACTGAGAGGATAGGACCTAGGACTGAGCCCCGAGGGGACCCCGCACTGAGAGGAGCGGACCTAGGACTGAGCCTGAGGACCCGACTGAGAAGAGTGGAGAAGAGAAGATCCGAGGGAGACAAAAAGTGCGGACGAGAGATGGGAAGAAACCAAGACTGAGGGTTAGGCCAATGGACGAAGCCCTGAGGAGGAGATGGTGGTCCGTATCGAAGCTCTGAGAGATCCGAATGAGAGAGGAGGAGGCTATCAGCTAGTCCCTGCGAGGAGTCATCGAGGAGCTTTAAGAGCAGTGTCATGGCATCACAGATTGTGGAGGTCAGGAGGGAGTTGCGGAGAGATAGCGCGGTGATAGGAATAGCCGGGCCCCTTCCCGGAGCTGGCGATTGGGGTTAGAGATTGGTCAGGTAGGTCGCAGACGGGATCCGTCCAGGGGAAGGGTTTCTTTAGTAATGGGGCACACTGGAAAGTGGGGGACGACCAGAGAGAGAGGGACCAGACAGTGTTGGTTATGTGAGACGTGATGCTGGAGAGAGGGACTTACCAGATGTGCGGGGATGGGGGTCATGATGCGTGGGCGAGGGGATGGGGTCCTGATGCAGGTAGTCGGGGCGGCAAAGAAGGAGGGTGGCGAAGGGTGATGGGTCACGTGCAGGTATGGGCGAGGGGATCAGGGGATGGGGTCACTGATGCAGGTGAATGGGGCGCGTGGATGGTGGGGTCACTGATGCCGTAGTGGGGGCGAGGGGAGGGGTTCCTATGCAGGTAGTGGGGCGAGGGGATGGGGTCACTGATGGCAGGTAGGGGCGCGGGGATGGGGGTCACTAAGCAGGTAAGTGGGGCGAGGGGGGTCATGATGCGGAAGGGGGGAGCGCGAGGGGATGGGTCTGATGAGGTAATGGGGCGAGGGATTGGGGTCACTGATGCAGGGCAGGGCCGAGGGGGATGGGGTCATGATTTCGGCAGTGGGGGCGAGGGATGGGGGTCACTGAGCAGGTAGAGGGGCGAGGGGATGTGGGGTGCACTGATCGGTAATGTGGCGGTGAGGATGGGGTCAAGTGCCGGTAGTGGGCGAGGGGATGGGGTCACTAGTGCAGGTTAGTGGGCGGGGGATGGGGTCACTATGCAGGTAGTGCGAGGGGAGGGGTCACTGATGCAGGTAATGGGGAAAGGGATGGGGTCACTGATGCGGTATGGCGATGGGGGATGGGGTCACTGATGCAGTGAATGGGGCGAGGGGGATGGGGTCACTGATGCAGGAGTATGGGCGAGGGGATGGGTCCCTGCGCAGGTGGTTAGAGGGCGAGGGGATGGGGATAACGATGCCGGTAATGGGGCGAGGGGAGCGAGGGGACGGGGGATGGGTCATGATGCAGTAGATGGGGCGAGGGGATGGGGTCATGATGCAGGAGTGGGGCGAGGGGATGGGGTCACTAATGCAGGGAGTGGGGGCGGGGGATGGGGTCATGATGCCAGGTAATGGGGGAGGGGAGGGGGTCACTGATGCAGGTATGGGGCGAGGGGTGGGGCCATGAGCTGGGCAGTAGTGGGGCTGAGGGTATGAGGGGGCTGGGGTCACTGAGCAGGTAGTGGGGGCGAGGGGATGGGGTCACTAATGCAGGTATAGTGGGGCGAGGGGATGGGGCACTGAGTGCAGGTAATGGGAGAGGGGATGGGGTCATGTGCAGGGTAATGGGGGCGAGGGGGGGGATGGGGTCATGATGCAGGTAGTGGGGCGAGGGGATGGGGTCACTGATGCAGGTAGTGGGGCGAGAGTGATAGTGATATCACAGTACAGAGATAATACACACAGTGTGAGTCACAGTACCAGGGGTAATACACACAAGTGATTGTCACAGTACAGGGTAATACACCAGTGATGTCAACAGGGTACAGGGGTAATACACACAGTTGATGTCACAGTGACAGGATAATACACACAGCGATGTCACTACAGAGATAATACACCCAGTAGTCACCGTACAGGGATAATACACAGAGTGATATCAACAGTAAAGGGATAATAACATACAGTGATGTCACAGACAGAGTACAACAGTGATGTCAAATACAGGGGATAATACACACAGTGATGTCACAGACAGAGATTAATACACACAGTGATGTCAAAGTACAGGATACTACACACATGTGATGTCCACAGTACAGGGAACTACACACAGTGATGTCACAGTAACGGGTAATACACACAGTGATGCTCACAGTACAGGATAATACACACAGTAATGTCACAGTACAGGGATAATACACACAGTATGTCACAGTACAGGGATAATACACACAGTAGATGTCACAGACAGGGATAACTACACACAGTGATGTCACAGTACAGGGATACATACACCACAGTGATGCGACAGTTACAGGGATAATACACACAGTGATCGTAAGTTTCGGGATCACTGTTCCTCTATCTGCAAAGATCTGAGTACATGTGAATTTAAAAGTATTAAGAGGTGGTTAGACCAGTTTCCAATATTACATTATAAAAAAACATATTGAAAAAGGTTAAAACTGATTGTAATAATATTGTACTGTGATTCTAGAGTCTTGACTAAGGGTTTAAATAAGATCCATAGAAAATATCCAGAGGTTGTAAAAATGTTTAACATGTAATAAATCTAATTGGGAAACCTTTGAATTAAAAAAATATTAACATGCACCCTAATACTGAGCACCCGAGGAAACAGGCCTAGAGGAAGGGGTCACTCACCTGATTTGTCCACACCAGTCTCTGATTAACTGCTACCAGGACAAGCAGAATCAGCTTGTGGGATCTGTTTTACAGATCCACTTTCACCACTCAAAACAACAAAAATACAGTAATAAATATCATAAGTAATTATGATCCTAGTACGAATAAACTCATAATTGCCCCCTATGTACAAAGAATATAACTACTATAATATGCCCTATGTAAGGATCACTACTACTAATACTGCCCCTCCATGATACAGGAATATAACTACTATAAAACTGCCCCTAGTACAAGAAATAATACTATAATACGGTCCCTGTGTACAGGGAATATAAACTACAATAATATGCTCCTATGTACAGGAATATAAATACTATAAAGCCCCTATGTACAAGAATATAACTACTATAATACTGCCCCCTATGTACAAGAATATAACTCATAATACTGCCCTATACAGGGAATATAACTACTATAATATGCCCCCTAGTCAGGAATATAAATATAAAACTCCCCTATGTCAAGAAATAACTCTATAATATGCTCCATGTGTACAGAATATTAACTACTATAATACTGCTCTATGTACAGGAATATAACTACTCTATAATACTGCCCCTATGTACACGAATTAACTAATAGAATCTGCCCCTATGTACAAGAATATACACTACTATAATATGTCCCCTTGTACAAAGATTAACTACTATAATACTGCATATGTACAGGAATATAACTATAAACTGCCCCCTATGTACAGGAATATAACTATATAAAATGCCCCTATGTACAAGAATATAATACTATAATACTGCCCCATAAAAGGATAAATATATACTACTGCCCTAGTAAGGATATAAATACTATAATACTTGCCCTATGACAGAAATAACTACTATAATAGCCCTATGTACAAGGATATAATACTAATATACTGCCCCCTAGATATACAGAGAATATACACTACTATATACAGCCCCTATGTACAGAATATACTCATAATACTGCCCCTATGTACAAGAATATAAACCTACTATAATACTGCCCTATGTACAGGAATATAACTACTATAATACTGCCCCCTATGTACAGGAATATACACTACTAAAAATGCCCTATGTACAAGAAATAAATACTTAATATGTCCCTGGTACAAGAATATAACTACTGTATACGGCCCCTTGTACGGAATATAATATATAATACGCCCTATGTACAGAATATAATACCTATAATTACTGCCCCTATGTACAAGAATATAACTACTAAATATTGCCCCCTATGTACAGGAAAAGAACTACTTATAATACTGCCCCCTATGTACAGAATATAACATATAATACTGCCCCTATGTACAGGACTAAACTACTATTAAAATGCCCCCAAGTACAAGAATATAACTACTATAATACTGCCCCATGTACAAGGATATAACTACATACTACTGCCCCTATGTACAGGAATATAAATACTATAATACTGCCCCTATGTACAAGAATATAAACTACTATAATACGCCCCTTTCGTACAAGGATATAAACTACTATACTACTGCCCCTATATAAGGAATATAACTACTAAATACGCCCCTATGTACAAGAATATAACTATAATATGCCCCTATGTACAAGAATATAACACTATAATACTGCCCCCTATGTACAAGAATATAAATCATAAGACTGCCCCCCTTGTACAGGAATATAACTTACTATAATACTGCCCCCTATGTCAAGAATATAACTACTATAATAAGCCCCTATGTACAGGAATATAGTACTATAATATGCCCCTATGTACAGTATATAAACTACTATATACTGCCCCTATGTACAGAGAATATAACTACTATAATACGCCCCCATTGTACCAGGAATATAACTACTATAATGACTGCCCTATGTACAAGAATATAACTACTATATACTGCACCTAGTACAAGAATATAACTATTAATACTGCCCCCTATGTACAATGAATATAACTACTATACTGCCCCTATGTACAAGAATATAACTACTTAATATGCCCCTAGGTCAGGAATAAATACTATAATATGCCCCCTTGCTGAGAGGTTGTGTGCAGTGTGAGCTCATGAGGTCTCCTCATTGTCTGGAGCTAGCCCAGGGCGGGGCCACCTGGGTGGGGAGTTCCCCAGCAAGGCCCAGGCTTCCAGCCTTCTTGGGAAATAATTCTCAGCCACCAATCCCGTGGAGAAAATCCTAAAGTGAGCAGTGCAGTGAGTTATGTGCAAGTGTGTCAGCAGTTCTGGTGTAGTCAGAGTTTTGTGAGAGAAGAACATGAATGCGGTGACGAAGAAGCAGAGCAGTAGCAGCAGTAAGTACCTTATGGTGAATCATCTGCCAGTGTGAATGTGAAGCAGGACACCTGTGAGTGAGAGCAGAGTGTGGGAAAATCCGCTGGGAAAGGGAAAGGGTGCAGGAGCAGAGGCAGCCTCCATTACAGGCCTCAGCTGTGCCTCAACACCCCATCATCCAGGCACAGGAGGACATCTCGGAGCGCCAGACTATCCTGGAGAACCTGCAGAAGCCTGTCCTGATCGGACATGAGAGAACCAGGTCTGGGGGGAGTGGAGGAAACAGGACTGTAAGATCTGTGGAGGCCGAGGCTGAGACCAGCAAGGAGGCCTCCAGTGCTACCAGCGCTGTCACTGCCGGAAGTGGGACCAGTCCCATGAGGGACATGTACCCCCCCAGTAGTGACAGTACGCAGCGCGCCAGAGCCCACCAGCGGACACAGAGGCCGGACCCAGCAGAGTACAACATGCAGCTCTCCCAGTACTCCGGCTGAGCATGCACCGCAGTATCTCCCAGTCCTGCAGCGTGAGGTGCACTGAGCTCCACGTGGCTGATAAGACCAGCATCGTAAAAACACTGGAAAGCAAAAGACAGAATGCTTGCACAGAAAAAAATGCAAGCTGCAATAAAAACATGACAAAAAAGCCAGACCCCCGCGAACAACGACAAGACACGAGCTGTTAGACAAAAAACTGGCTTCATTTGCCCAAGGAACTTGCTGACAACATCGCCAAAGACGGAGGCCGTACTGGAGCAAATGGGACCTTTGCGAGACGTACAGGAACCAGGCGCGATCCAGGCTCAAAGACGATGTTGGCTTCTTCACTCCTGTACCGGAGACCTGCGCTAATGGCGTCCAGCATGCAAAACCTGGTACTGCCGCGGCGACTTTCCCCTATCAGGAGGAGATCTCTACAGGACCAGCATTGCCGGAAATCAACAGCCACTTACGCGAAGTTCCCACAAGTCCCGCATCTGCCACTGCAGAACGATTGCAGCCATCCGTGATGAGATGGTGAATCCGTGGGCCCAAAGTTCAGCACCCCCGCAGCAGCAACAGGACAGCATCTCCTTGATGGATAATGGTGCAGTGCAGGCACCACAAGTCCCAGCTCACAGCAGGCAACAAGGACAAGGACAAGGACACTGCCTGATGTTAGTGGGCAGATGACACTTCTGCAGAAGGCGGTGGACACAATCCGGACGGGTAACACTGCAGCGGCACCACAGCAGGCTCCACAGTGACGCTGAGCAGAACAATCAGGACTCTGCTGATATCTGTGTGACGATACTGCTGATATATCTGTCTCTGATACTGCTGAGATCTCGTGATGATACTGCTGATATATCTGTCTCTGATCCTGCTATGTCTGTGGTTATTGCTGATTCTAATGTTGATATTTCAGTGTGTAATAATTTTCAGTAGAAGGGGCTTCACCCATCTGTCTGGGAGTGTTGTAGAGCAGTCAGAGCAGGTATGGAGCATGGAGCCATAGAGGCTAATGGTGAGGAGGAGGTAGCGCAGTCCAATGCTCAGGACTTCCCCCTTTAGTCCCTGATGTTAGTATGGACCCTCCTAGTTCAGGTGCTCAGCAGCCCACAGCGCCCCCAGTCACACCGTGGTAAGGTTTCTGACCAGACCTCCTCTGGCAATGCCTGGAGTCGGGTGCACATCCTTACGTCCGGCTCACATTACACGGTCAGGCATTTAAGAGGGGCATGTGGTAAGATTTAAGCACAGAGGAGCCAAGGAAGACCTACAGACGGAGATTGTTGTGAGATCTCTGCTATGTGACCAGATGGGTTCTCGCCAAGTGACATCCTGCAGTGATAAACCTCCCGATCGCCAGGGATATGATGTCAGTTTTAAGTGATGTGCAACTGGACCGGTTTGGGCAAATTTCTCCAGGTATGGGAAGCCGAGGGGTGGAAGGTGGAAATAAAATTCAGCTTCTCCCCATCTCTAAATTGGCCAGGTTACTGTCACCATTATCTTCTGGAATGAAGCTGTTGCCCCCGCAGGATATGTGCTCTGGCTCAGGAGGCACTGTGACCTTATGTCAGACCATAAGACCCGGGATGAAGACAGGATCTGGGACAGGAGGGTGGAAGGTCCTGGTGAGGTTACGCCAGTTTCATACATAACAACCCAACATCTGCCCAATTCTTTCATAGGCCGTGCGAAGGGGGTATGCTTCTATCGGGGTCAGCCCCGCAGAGTTCAAGTGTGGTAGTAGAGTCGGTCACGTGGCCAGTAATTGCACCAGATGATAAAGTGGCAGCTGTGTGGGGACATCGGTCAGTGAGTGCGGGACTGCCAGACATCCGTTGTAAATCTGTGGAGAGATGGGCATGCCCACAGGGATTGTCCTAATGCAGGAAACATCTGTAAGACCTTCCATGATGAAAGTATACTGGCAGGGGCAGACTGGGGAGGAGGAGGCTTGGTGTCAGGGTCAGCTAAGTGGGCCAGAACTCAGCGGATGGGAACGTGACACCATACTAGACTAGAGCGCCTCAAATAAACACACGACCGGGTTAACAGACAGCCCTAGTAAAACCATACCAGTACCAGACCAGTCCGAACACAACAGCATGAGGGGAACAGCAGAGTGCCATCGGTGGTGTACCCACCCTCAGTTGCCATTCCTTCTCCAGCACCAACTCTACAAAGAGAAGGAAAACAGGATACATCACCCGTAAGAAGAGGGTGAGTGGACCACTGTCACCAAAAAATCCAGGATGAAGGGGACAGAACGGGCAGATGGTGAAAATGACTGTCAACAGTTTAGTCTGTGTTGTCAGAGTCAGTGTAGAGGAAGAACTAGAGACGGGAACTGAGAGAAAATGGTGGCACAGAGATTGGCAGAATATGAGGATGAGCAAGATCCCCTTCCCAACCGGAGAACTCAGGAAGTAGCGGCAGACCTGCTACCAGACAGACCCTGCACACAGCCAGCCGTACCTCAGCCCTGCCTGCTACCAGACACGGCATACAGCCAGCCATACCTTAGCCCTGCAGGCTACCAGACAAACACTGCACACATCCAGCCGTACCTCAGCCCTTCCTGCTACCAGACAGACCCTGCACACAGCCAGCCGTACCTCAGCCCTGCCTGCTACCAGACAGACCCTGCACACAGCCAGCCGTACCTCAGCCCTTCCTGCTACCAGACAGATGCTGCACACATCCAGCCGTACCTCAGCCCTGCCTGCTACCAGACAGACACTGCACACACCAGACATATCCTGCAAGACCTAATTTTTGTTTCTCTTAGAATAAAGACCTATGAGTTGGTATGACTTTCTGTGTCCCTGGGCTCGCAGCATTTATCACCACAGGCCTCCCCTGTACTATCAGCCCTGGACCTTTAACTGTCAAGAGAGCCCCTGTGGGATCCAGGGTCATTGTCACCCCCGATGGGCTGAGATTTGTCATTATCAAAGAGAGGGTCACTATGACCATCCGGCCAGGCTCCTGGGATATAAATCCCTAATCGCCGTGGGGCCCTGTTACTCCTTGTTTCTATGCAGCCCTGTTGCTTGTATTGGCAGTCTCAGTAGTTATACTTTATTATATGGTGGTTTTTTTCTCCTAGAATTTTTATTGTATGTCTTTACTTAGACCGGAATAGAATAATGTGTAAGGTTTATGCTTTTATATTGTGGGTGCAAAGTCCAGCGGGTGTCGTTTCGGTCTCTGTATACACAGCAGGGTGCAGTCCACGTGTGTGTGTATACATCGCAACGTCTTGGAAGTGAGTCAGTGATGGAGGGTCAGTAATGTAAGGGTCAGCCTGCCACCAAATATAACCACAGCACATATAATTCTCTGAACAATGTGACCACAATGTAATAACACCCCACGTTATACGGACAGAAGTGGCGCTGTCCCACATGAAAGTTGCCATGTTTTTCTGTTCTCCTACAACCCATGATTTCAGGATTGATGGCCTGTCTTAAGGATAGACTGTCATTCTTAAATAAGAGAGGGTCAGACATTAAACAACCTTATGATAGTGCTTCATGAGCTGCTGCACCAGTGACCTGAGCCAGAAGCTCCATCCTCTGTGTAGTGGTCATGTGGTGTTACTGCAGCCTATCTCCCATTCATTTAAATAGTAAGTGAGTTGCACAAGGATAGGCCATTGAAAACAAAATCCTTGGAGACCCCTTTACCCTTTAACATTAAACTAGTCCATAAGCATCAACTATGGAAAATTCCAATTAGGAGCTTAGTAGGTCTGACAGCAGGGGGCGCTAAACTGTCTACATTCTGACCACATGATGATAAATCCTGGTCACATTATGGTGCGGTGTGTCCCCCAGATGGAGGAGGACTGATGTATGTGTGTATTTCTTCTGGCTATTAATAAGTATGACCTTCCCTGGGCTGCCGTGACACCACACCCAACCCAGCTGTGCGGGGACAGGCACAGGACAGGGAGCACAGCAAGATGAAGCGGGTGCGATTTGCCCCACAATTGGAGATTACAGAACATCATGTTGGTCAATTCAAGGTACATAAGTTAGAATGGTCATCATCACAATACAAAGATAAGGTGCTATAGAGAGGTTGTATTGTAGGATAATACAATGTCACTGACTGCAATGTCTCTGCTGTTCACTTGCAGATGAAGGCAGAAGCTCGAAGACTGGCCGAAGAAGAGAAGAGGAAGGCAGAACAGGTGAGTACTATGCCATGATAGGAGTAGTAGTACTGTGCTGTACTTTTATATACAGGATAGGAGTAGTAGTACTGTGCTGTGCCCATATATACAGGATAGGAGTAGTAGTACTGTGCTGTGCTCATATACACAGAATAGGAGTAGTAGTACTGTGCTGTGCACATATATACAGGATAGGAGTAGTAGTACTGTGATGTGTCCATATATACAGGACTGAAGTAGTAGTACTGTGCTTTGCTCATATACACAGAATAGGAGTAGTAGTACTGTGCTGTGCCAATATATAGAGGTTAGAAGGAGTAGTACTGTGCTGTGTATATATATACAGGATAGGAGTAGTCGTACTGTGCTGTGCCCATATATACAGGATAGGAGTAGTAGTACTGTGCTGTGCTCATATACACAGAATAGGAGTAGTAGTACTGTGCTGTGCACATATATACAGGATAGGCGTAGTAGTACTGTGATGTGTCCAAATATACAGGACTGGAGTAGTAGAACTGTGCTATGCTCATATACACAGAATAGGAGTAGTAGTACTGTGCTGTGCCAATATATAGAGGTTAGAATGAGTAGTGCTGTGCATATATATATTGGATAGGAGTAGTAGTATTGTGTTGTGCTCATATATATAGGATCTGAGTAGTAGTACTGTGTTGTGCCTGTACATACAGGATAGGAGTAGTAGTACTGTGCTGTGCCCATATATACAGAATAGGAGTAGTAGTACTGTGCTCATATATTCAGGATAGGAGTAGTAGTACTGTGCTGTGCCCATACATACAGGATAGAAGTAGTAGTACTGTGCTGTGCCCATACATACAGGATAGGAGTAGTAGTACTGATCTGAGGCTATACAGGAAAGGGGTAGTCTGGCCTGTGGGTAAAGCGACCCTGCTCAGATGTACGGTAATTTTTGTTATATTTTCTGCCCAGGAGCTGACTAAGAGGGAAGTATTCAATGTAACTCATCTAGAGATCCCAGCAGAGCTGGCTGGCCTCCTCCGCACATCATCAGGTATATTACCAGGAAAAAAGCTCCTATAATGCACATCCAAAATGAGAACATGTTTTCGTTAATATTTGCAGCTACAGGCCCTGAGGCTGCACTTACTGAGAACGTCTGATGACATCCCCTTCTGATTTGTTTTCAGTGTGTGGATATATGAAGGATCGGTGTGTGGTTGATTAGATCCATCCATACAATAATATTACACCTGATAAAATTAAGAAGGGGACTGTTCTTATCAGAATCAGACCTGTTATAAAATGATCTGACCCTTTTCTTTATGCTTTTCTATTTTTTTCTCCCCAGCTCAGAAGAACAAGATGCTGGAGTATGTAACCCCTACTCATGTGCCGAGGGTGCAGGCCTTCACCCAGCTCACCCTGCCGCTCGACATCAACAACTACCCCATGTTCAAATACGTGCGGGTGTTCTTCAGGGTAAGAGAAGGCACAGGGGCGATCCATCAGTTTGTATTGCTGTAGGCACTGACAGTCTACCATCTAAAATGTCTAATGCCTCGACATAATCTTGCAGGAACCTCTGTTTGGGATGTTAGCAATGACACTGGGATCCTCATTGCTTCCCGTTGAGGATGATCTGAGGCCACAAGCCATTACTTCCTTCAAACTGGTAATTATTTTCATTTAGAAACCACAGGAAGACAGTACAGGAGACAGGAAGACAGTACTTTCTGTGCCTGCAAATTTTAGTGGTTGAAACAAAAAGGCAAGAAAAAAAAGGACCTACATCATGTTTTATTTAGAAGTAGAGACAGGGAGGCAGTACTATCCTTACATAACTCACTTAAAAAAAGTAGACAGGAAAGCAGTAATCGGCATGTCTGCAACATTTACTGCTAGAGAGAGGGAGGCAGCACTATATGGGCCTACATTATTAAACAAAGGAGATGTGATCTAACTGTGTCTACATCATTTAGCACTGTGCCCATATATTTTACTGGAATAGACAGCAACAGAGAGACAGGGATTATTAGGAGGTAGAGAATGGGATACAGTACTATCTGCACCCACATTATTAGGAGGTAGAGAAAGGGAGACTGTACTATCCGTACCTACATTATTGACAGGCAGAGGCATGCGACAGTACTATCTGTACCTACATTATTGACAGGTAGAGAAAAGGAGACAGTACTATCTGTACCTACATTATTGACAGGTAGAGAAAAGGAGACAGTACTATCTGTACCTCTACATTATTGGCAATTAGAGACGGGGAAGTTCTACTAGTACCTGCATTACTGACAGGTAGAGACAGGGAGACATTACTAGCTGTTTCTACATTACTGAAAGAACCAGGGAGACAGTACTATCTGTGCTTTCATCGTTTATTATAAGAGACAAGATAGCAGTTCTATCTTTTTCTACACAACTGACAGGTAGAGACAGGGAGACAGTACTATCTGTAGACATCATCATATTATACTGTGACATAAACCCAGATATGGTGGGTAAAGAGAAACTCTCCAGACAACTATTATAATATTTTCTTTTCTGTATCTTGTCTGGTTATATTCTAGGTGTTGAGATTCATGGGTGACCCGTTCCTTAACGGGGCCCAGGAGATCTTATTTGGAAATTATATCATCCAAAAGGGTTTGTCCAATACAGGACTACGGGATGAGATCCTGGTTCAAATAGCCAATCAGGTCTGGAGGAACACCAACCCCAACAACGAGGAGCGGGGCTGGTACCTCCTGGCCTCCTGTCTCAGCAGCTTCGCTCCATCCCCAAACCTGGACAAGTATCTCCTGAAGTACGGCCCCTGACGAATCACCGCTATCTTATACTGATTGTATTGTTGGTTTTATGACCTGACTATTGATTTGCTTTATGTTTAAGGTACGTCTCCGACTATGCGTATGATGGCTATAAACCCATTTGCCAACACAAGCTCATCCTGGCAATCCAGAAAGCTCAGCAGGGCTCCGAAACCTCGAGGACGTTCCCACCATGTCTGATGGAGTGGACGGCAAGCAGAGAGAGAGCCAACATGGCCCTGGATATTCATTGCTTTGATGGTAGGAGCCTTAGTCCATATGAATTTACAATTTATACGTAAAACCTCTCTAGAACCTGAGGACCAATGTAAGGTATGACCCCAACCTTCATCCAAAGCTTGTCTCCCCATATGTGCAGGTGCAAAGATGTTATGCCCCATCCATTCATGGACTGACGGAGAGGAGTTAGCAGGGGACGTCCTCAGACACAGGTAGGTCGGTAAAGACTGGCACGTTTTAGAGGCTGAAAGTTTTGCTACGGGGTCCATATACAAAGACATTTGGTCTGGGGTCTGTATACAAAGACATCTGGTATGTAAGGGCATTTGACCTGGGGTCTGTAAGTTGCTGGGGGTCTTGGCTGGAGTCTGGGCTTGAGGTTTATAAGGCCTCAGGGGTCCCTATTTTATTTAGGGTTATTTTATAGGTGTTCTCGTTTGTATGAGTTATGGGGGCTGGGAAGATCTTTATTAGTGTTTATTTGTTTTTTGGGTCTGGTCTTGGGTCTAAATTATTCTAGACATTCTGTTCTGGGGTCTGTATGTGGTAAGGGGTCTGGTCTAGAGTTTTAGAGGTTTGGCCTTGGGCCCATATTGAATTAGAAGGTTTTGGGTCTGTATTAGTTTCGAAGGTTTGATCTGGGGTCTGTATGTGCAAAGAGGGTCCGGCCTGGGGTCTTTATTGGTTTACAAGTTCTGGTCTTGGGTCTGTATTGATGAAGAAGGTCTGGTCTTGGGTCTAGAGGTCTGGCCTGAGGTCTGTATGTGTGAAGATGGTCTGGTGTGGGGTCTGTATTGATTTAGAAGGTCTGGTCTTGGGTCTGCATTGGATTAGAGGTCTGGCCTGGGGTCGGTATTGGATTAGAGGCCTGGTGTGGGGTCTGTATGTGTGAAGATGGTCTGGTGTGGGGTCTGTATTGATCTAGAAGGTCTTGTCTTGGGTCTGTATTGGTTTGGAAGGTCTCCGATAGGGTCTGTATTTATATAGGGCTGAGCAGAAGGAGGTCATAAATCTAATGTTGCTTTTTTCCCCTTTAGGGGGGTGATGGAAGGCTGGAGAGGATGGTCGGTGTGTTTAAAGGATGGCGGGCAGTGGTCAGAACTGGCAGGCCATGATTATGTCCTGGATTTGATCTCTAATGTGGAATTGCCCAGAGAATTTCCCAAACAGAAATCTTATTTCATCACGTCAGAATCCGCAAAGGAGAACATTGAAAGACGCAGCACGTAAGTATCATGGAGGGGGGACCTACAATCCTATCAGGCATCAACTATGCAACTCTGGGTGGCACCTGTGATACTAGCAGTGGATAGAATTGATGGTTCCCATATTGTTATCTCTCTCATCCATAGAGTGTTTGAGAACAAGCCTGAGATGGATGAGAACGTCCCTCCTCCGCCCATGATGAAAGCGCCATCTCTACCACCACAGGCGGTGCCGGGGTCAGAGGGTTATTACAGCCATGGTAAGGAAAGCCACCGTTATCATCCACAACCGTCGCACATGGCTTAGGTCAGCCATGGTGACTAGTATGAGCTGCACAACCCTGTATGTATTTAGCTCCCCCTAGTGGTGGCTGGATGCTGTCAGAATTACAAAAGGGACAGGGCATTATGTAACTGTGTAATTTTAGTGCCCGGCCATATGATTTCTGTATATATGATAATGTACAAGAACTATAAATGGACAGGCTGTGCTGCAATATATGATTGACCTGTGATCTTTATCCCAGCAGATTCAGATACTTTCAGTGAACCTCCTACTCAAAAAGGCATGGACCACTACCTGGACAGCCTGTTTGATCCTGTACTATCCTATGGAAATGGGGTAAGACATGTTGTGATGTCCAGGTAGAAGCAGGGACACTATATATAATAAACTTTTGAAACTCCGAAATCTTAGAGAACAGAAGAAATTTGAATGCAGCTCTAGATATGACTACAGAAGACTACACCTTGTAATTAAACATAACTGCAAGAAAGTAAAGCAAATCACCTGATGAACTATGTATCAGTATAAAATGATGTATTCCACCAGACACCAGATACTACTACATGGAGGCCTTGCACCGGGTCACTGCCCTCTGTACATGGCCCGATGTCATGTCATGTGTCCGATTACACCCATCTTCACACATGCAAGATGAGCATTCAGAGACTTATAGATTGAAGTATGTCCCTATGACAAACCTTCCTGTCCCATCTACCAAGCAACATGTCAGGTTTTATCTTTGCTATTAAAAATGAAGCAGGACAGGAGGAGTTGTCATGGGGACATGGATATAATGTCCTCCGCTTCTCATCGTGGTGGTTACGTGCCAGTCTGTATGATATACGGTATTGGTAGGGAAGGTCTTATCTAGGCACAATGCTTTCCTGCTGTCACCCGATCTCCCTCATATCACCCTTTGTCAGATATCACGTTCCAGCTCATCGCTGTGTGGGTATTGGTCACTTACCTGCGTCTCTTCTTCTCTGTAGGATCTGGAAAAGCTGACGGCAATGTCCCAGAAAATGAAGGGGGGCGGAGGTGTGGGAGGCAGCGATGGAAATGAGGTGCCTGGAGAATCCAATTTACCAGGTGAAGCGCCGCACCATACAGGTGGGTGTAGATCCACTCCCTGTAATATCGTATTGGAGCTCAGTATATCTATAACGTATCCTTCATGTCCTTCTATAGAACAAAGCATGTACGCCCAGCAACAAGCCTATATCAACCAGCAGGCCATGCTACTGGTGAGTACTGGAAGCCTCCGCATGTCCTGGCTACAATTAAGAATTGAGAAAATTCACATATGGGGATCCCCTTATAGTGAATGTACTAGCAGTGTTAACTGCAGACAGTGTTAGGTAATGTCCCTGAAGAGATTTGTGTTCAGACCTTTGAGTATGTAGTTAGTAGCAGCAGGACTGTGAAATATGGATTTATATTCCAGGATTGTAGAACTGGAGGTGTTTCCTCACACTGCTGTGCTCTGTGCAGCCAGTGTTAGGTATTGTCCCTCGAGAGATACGTAATCATACTGCTGTGCATGTTAGTAGAAGCAGGACTCACACTGTTGTGCTCTTACCTCTGTGTTTCTTGAGCTGCCTTAAAGTCACAGTCATAGGCAAAGCACAGAGCACAGCAGTGCTGTTCTGTTCTCTCATGTCCAAGCATTGACTTTTATGTCCGCCCCTGCTTTATGCTCCTTCTGTCCAGGCCCAGCAGATGACTATGCAGGCTATGGCTTTGCAGCAGCAAATGGTCAGCGGTTCCCCTGTTGGTCCTTCCATTTCCAGCAGCCCAAAACACAGCATCAGGACTCCGTCCAGCAGGGCCAACTCTTACAGGGTGACTCCTACGGTGGCTCCAATGCCCAGGACTGGGACACCGAGTCAGGTAATGCTGTAACACAGGTTTATGGAATTACTAAAAAATATTTTGTAACTTTTTTTTGTAATTTTTTGGATACCTCTTGTAGAGGAATGTCGTCAATGGAACTTCCTACAGGACTCAAACATCCCCGACCCGGGGCAGCTCCTTCAGTCAGAGACCTGGTGAGTTTTTGCTTTTTTTGGATTAAGGTGTCGTCATAAGTCATATATAAGGGGTTGTGGGATGACCATTGCCTTGTCCCTGATCTTTGTCCTGTTCCATTACAGGCCACTCCGGCCAGCCGACAGCTGAGGAGCTCATCCATCACAGCGTGCTGAACTCCGAACACTTCCCCGAACCCACACACAACATCAAGGATATCATCAACCAGTACAAGCAGCCGGCCAGCCCCAGACCTGCTCCCGTCCCTGTCAGGTCAGTCACCTGCATCACCTCAAACCCTATGGGTCAGTGCTCTGCACCCTAAGATGAAACCACAACCCCCATTCATGGGCGTCCGGAGGAGATGTAATGGTTCCTCTTTGGACATATTAGGTAAAACTTTCTTCGGTGTACAGGAAGGAGCCCCCAAAAATCTTTGGAAGGAAAATGGACCCACATGAAGAAGCACTGAAGATACTTAAGGGACAGATGTCTAACCGACCCCTTGCAGGACCTTCACCAGTTTCCAATATGTCTTATGTTCCTAAGGTAATCTATAAGTGTCAGATCTGGCCTTATAAAGAATGACAGAAGCCTCTCACCCTATGGAAAACCCAGCACATCCACTGCACGGACCACCCAGTGATTTCAATAAGAATCATGTAATGCCCACTATGTCCCTCGTGGTGGCGCTGCACTTGATAAATCACCGATCACACCTGATCATAGGGGGTCCCTGCAGGAAAATATCTGGGGCCTGGTATTGGGTCTCTGAGTGCTTAGAGGTCGTTTTTTTTATAGGGTCGGGTCTTGAGTTTATGAGGTTTGGGGTCTGTAATGGTTTAGTAGTCCTGGCTTTTATCTGTAATGTGGAATTACCATTGAAAGATAAGTAAAAATAAAGCCTGCCTGCATCCACCACTAGAGGGAGCTAGCAAACTTACTGCCGACACCATAGAATAAGCTCCCCCTAGTGGCAACTCCATGTATGTAAAATGTTATAATTTATCTCTTTGCCGGGGACTTGGAGCTCTGTATTAAGAAAACATAGTTCAGACTAATAAATAAGTGTAAATAGGTCCTAAAAATTCTATATCCCTCCATATTGGGTTCTGTGGGTGACAAGTGCCCTTCTGTTACTGATTTAGTCCAGAGACACTGTCGCTTTGGTGAAACCCACCCCAAGCATCAAACAAAAGAAGCCAGCCAGCCCACCACCGGTCAGTGCTGTGAGACCCAGCCCAGCCCCTGTAGGTAAGTCCTATGTACTGTCATGTGTCATTTTACATGTATGTGAGTATCACCATTGGGGTGACAGCCTGTAATCTGCTGTGTACAGTAGTAGAAGACCAGAGATTTCATAACATCATTGTGGGAAAGTATATGATGCAAGTGATTGTATAAGTTATTGTAATATTGTAGGTACATGATACTTATCTCTGTGCTCTACAGTGTCAGTCTCGCGGGAGCTGTCAGAGGAACAAGAAAATATCCAGACGCAGTTACATCGGCAGTATAGCGAGGAGCATTACACCTATAGCAACGTGTCCTGGAGGATCTACATAAGGAAAGAGGTGAGGACCAATAAGAATCTTTATTAACATAAGCGCCATCGTAGAGCTTATAGTCTATGAGGATGAGGGGTGACACAAGAGCTTACAGTCTATGAGGATGAGGGGGTGACACAAGAGCTTACAGTCTATGAGGATGAGGGGGTGACACAAGAGCTTACAGTCTATGAGGATGAGGGGGTGACACAAGAGCTTACATTCTATGAGGATAGTGGGGACACAAGAGCTTCAGTCTATGAGGATGAGGGGGTGAACAAGAGCTTACAGTCTATGGAGGATTGGGTGACACAAGAGCTTACAGTCTATCGAAGAGGAGGTGACACAAGAGCTTACAGTCGAGGATGAGGGGACACAAGAGCTTACAGTCTATGAGATGAGGGGGGGGCCACAGAGCTTACATCTATGAGGATGAGGTGGGGTGACACAAGAGCTTACAGTCTATGAGGATGAGGGGGTGACACAAGAGCTTACAGACTATGAGGATGAGGGGTGACCACAAGAGCTTACGTCTATGGAGATGAGGAGGTGACACAGAGCTTACATCTATGAGGAGGAGGGGGTACAGAAGAGCTTACAGTCTATGAGATGAGGGTGATACCAAGATCTTACAGTCTATGAGGATGAGGGGGTGACACATGAGCTTACAGTCTATATGAGAGATTAGAGATCTGTCTGGGTAGCAGGCAGGGCTGAGTACGGTGGCTGTGTGCAGGTCTGTCTGGTAGCAGGCAGGGCTGAGGTATGGCTGGCTGTGTGCCGGGTCTGTCTGGTAGCAGGAGGCTGAGGTCGGGCAGGGCTGAGGTACGGCTGGCTGTGTGCAGGATCTATCTGGTAGCAGGTAGGGCTGAGGTAGGGCAGGCTGTGTGCCGTGTATGTCTAATAGTAAGTAGGGATGAGGAAGGGTTGGTATGTGCAGGGTCTGTCTGGTAGCACGCAAGGCTGAGGTAAGGCTGACTGTGTGCAAGATCTGTCTGGTAGCAGGCAGGGCTGAGGTACGGCTGGCTGTGTGCAGGGTCTGTCTGGTAGCAGGCAGGGCTGAGGTAGGGCTGGCTGTGTGCAGGATCTATCTGGTAGCAGGTAGGGCTGAGGTAGGGCAGGCTGTGTGCCGTGTATGTCTAATAGTAAGTAGGGATGAGGAAGGGTTGGTATGTGCAGGGTCTGTCTGGTAGCAGGCAAGGCTGAGGTACGGCTGGCTGTGTGCAAGATCTGTCTGGTAGCAGGCAGGGCTGAGGTACGGCTGGCTGTGTGCAGGGTCTGTCTGGTAGCAGGCAGGGCTGAGGTAGGGCTGGCTGTGTGCCGTGTCTGTCTGGTAGCAGGAAGGGCTGAGGTACGGCTGGCTGTGTGCAGGATCTATCTGGTAGCAGGTAGGGCTGAGGTAGGGCAGGCTGTGTGCCGGGTATGTCTAATAGTAAGTAGGGATGAGGAAGGGTTGGTATGTGCAGGGTCTGTCTGGTAGCAGGCAAGGCTGAGGTACGGCTGGCTGTGTGCCTTGTATGTCTGAAGTGTTGTGAATGATGGAAAAGGGTTGATCAGGCCCCAGTCTCCAACACCACAGGGACTATCCAAAACAATCAGTATGGACCCTACTCAAACAAGGCTCCATACAAAGTTGGACTATTAAATGCACCAGAATGGCACCAAACGATGACCTTTATCCCCTGCTCCACAATATTTAGTAATGATGTTAAAACCTATACACTCCACTGCTAGTAGAAGTGATGGACAGCACAGATATCTTACCCTTAGGTATCTCCTCCGATTCACATACATATGGACCACAGCTCGAACTTTCAACATGCTCCTTCTCCAGTTGTAAAACTTGCGCCTGCAAGTAATAAATCTGCATCAATCCAATATACACACATCGTGCAAACTCCTCCGTACAGGGCAGACGTCAGGTACATCGCATACATATCCTACACTTATCCTACCGTGCCAGGTACCCCCGGGCCAGGGCTTGGAGTTGAATAATTCTGTAGCGCAGAGTCCTGTAACGTTTCCGGGTCAGGTAGCCGCGTCCATAGCGCTGAAGAGTTATGGCCGACTTGTTCATCAGTTGGTCTCGCTTGCTCTCTAGTTGCTGGTAGAGATTTTCCTTCATAAAGAGCTGAAATAAAGAATAAAATAGACAGTAATTTAGTATCTAAGGAGTGAAAGGCAAAGTGATTCCCTGTAATATTGGCGATTATCTGCTACTGCTCCGAATAATGGGATGCAAAGTAGGTGACAAGTAGATAATATACTCACCTTGCTCACTCCGATGCAGTACATGGTGGGGTGTGCGGATGGACACAGTTTTCTCAGCACAGTGACACATATGGAGCCATCCGCACGGATGTTACGTCCAAGGTCCATGACACAGCGATACCTGGAGATGAGACCAATGGTGGGATTCTTGTTACCTGGATTCATTACACCAGCGCCCCCGTATATAATTATACCAGAAGCCTGCGCAGATTATAGACTATAGATTACACACAGCAGCATCTGTAGTAATCACAACCTGAGGTCTCCTTTCCATTCCTTACCTGCTGAGAAAGATATGGAAAGGAATCCGGACAGGGAACCCCTCTTTCCGAATTCTGATGGTCTCTAATATACCAGAGTACTTCAACTGACTGGACACAACGTCGGGTTCAAAGAGACACGGCTCCTATGGAAGGTAAGAGCTCTGTGTAGAGGCTTGTATACAGGAGATATCCCTCCTAAGATACTGTACAGTCTATGCATTTCTTAAAGGGATTCCTACCTTAGTTCCCCCAGTATGTGGAAGCAGGACTCACAGTCTTTCTCCAAGAGTTACTGGGGGGCAGGACTCACAGGCTTTCTCTATGAGTGATTAAGGGCAGTACTCACAGGCTTTCTCTATGAGTTACTGGGGGGCAGGACTCACAGGCTTTATCTATGATTTATTGGGGGGCAGTGCTCACAGGCTTTATCTATTAGTTATTGGGGGGCATGACTCACAGGCTTTATCTATGAGTTATTGGGGGGCAGGGCTCACAGGCTTTATCTATGACTTATGGGAGGTAGTACTCACAGGCTATCTCCATAACTTATGGGGGGTAGTACTCACAGGCTTTCTCTATAAGTTATGGGGGGTAGTACTCACAGGTTTTCTCTATGTATAATTCAGGAAGCAGATACCACAGGCTTTTTCTGTGAGATCATTGGTTACGCTTTTTTTACATGGAAGTTTAGTTATATTTAACTATAAATAATAATTGATTTTACTTACTTTTTTGCTGTTGGGTTTGATACATCGGACAAAGAATGGATTACACCTGTAGGGATAAGATATGTATATCTTAGTATTCACATCTAATTCATTTGATATTTCAGAGATATCTGATAGTGTTGGGTGCAATCTCTGGCCCCTGCACTCATAGTGTGAATGGAGATGAACTGCAGGTGCTTCAGAGGATTAATGAGGACTGTGCCAAATAGCATCACAGATATCAGATCCATGAAGTATTAGAAATTGGGGTGGTGTCCAGTAAAAGTGTAGAGGAAGGGGTCACCATAAACCAAGACAGAAGAGCTATAAGGTAAAGTAAGAGGAAACCTGTCATCAGATTTGACCTTGCAAAGATGGTGTCTATGACTGTATCAGGGAAAGCACAGGCTGCAGTTGCACTTTATGGTAAATTATAGTAGGGGTCTTGGTACATGTATAAGACCAGGACCTGGGAGCTTTAAGTTACACCTGTACTCCATACCTCTCCATCTTCTCCACCAGCTCCAGGAGGGATTGCTGGAACTTTGCCGCTACAGTTTGAGCCTTGATCTTCCGGGTCACTGTATTACTTTTACCCATCATGCTTTTCTGTTGGGCCAGCACCTGAGCGTGGCTGAAAAACAGGTTGGCCACCACCTGCGGAAGTGAAAACGGGGTATCCATTGAGATATTCCTATATTATACCATTCCCACTTTTAACACAATAATAATTGTAATCATCTTTACCTTAATTTTACTGTTGACAAAAAGGTCCAGGACATCCTGCCTCACTTGGTCGTAGTTTTTATCTAAAAATTTGTGGACCTGAAAATAGAAGGAAATAATTCTAGAACATAAACTGTGACTCGAAATCTTTATAGTACAGACTACTAAATATGTAGCCTTTGTGTATCTCAGCCTATTATGTGTGGTAATGTCTCTATGTGTCCAAATTTATCAAGTATTACGTATGAAGGTCTCAGCGTTCTTAACCCTATGATGTGTGACATGGTCTCTATGTATCTAAACCTAATCTTGAACAATAGTATAAGTGTATCTAAGTCTACCATGTGTGACACTGCCATGGTATACCTAATGTCACATGATCATATTCCTATGATGGAATGTTATAATAAGACATACCTGATAAGTAACTTTCCCAGCAAAATGCTTAATCCCAAATTCCGGAAGAGGCATCTTTGGCTTACAGTAAAGCTCGTTGGTGCCGTGGTGGTAGTGACACTTCTGGAGGAAGGTGTGGTCTGTGGCCTAAAGAACAAGGTTACACATAGATGTATTGATTTTCTTGTGGTACCTTTGTCTAGGTCTACCTTATAACCAGGTGAAAATGGATTACATAGAGTTACCTGCGGGAAGCAGCTCTGATCATCCAAGATTCTCAGAATCCCATAGGGTTTTTGGGAGATGAGATCTATACAGGACTGGTTGTCCACAAAGGAGATTTCCCTCCAGTCAATCTGCTCGCGGATGTATTCCTCCTGTAAGTGGAAGGTGCATATGGAGGTGCATATGGAATTTGCTGCAGTCATTTGTCTATCTGCCATAGATTATTTAGTGGCACTGAATGAACAAGCCCTAAGGATGAATCCTACACACAGGAAAGGACTCCAACCTTCGGCACTCACCTGCTCCTCTTTGAACACAATCTTATTGAAAAAATACTGCAGATATTCATTTGCATAGTTGATGCAGAGCTGTTCGAAGCTGTTAAAGTTCAGATCCTGTGGAGTATAGAGCGGTGTTATTATAGGAGACTACAAAGGAGATCAGAATCACAATATAACCAGGGATCAAGGACAACTAGACATCTGTGCCAGATGTGCTGCACCTTACTACCTCTTATCCTCAGTCTATCACCTTAAAATCTGTTCCAAAAACATCCTCATGTATATGAAGCAATATGCATTGCCTGCTTCCGCTTGTGACTTCTGTTCTGAAGAGCGGTAGTCTGTAACTTGGCCACTAGGTGTCAGCAGAGTTCACCACAGTGACCAGTGATAGAATCCTGTTATCCTCTTTATATCTGCTCTGTCCACAGTGCTGAAGCCAAGACAGACAATGATCATGGACTATCCTATCAGTACAAACCTGAGCCATCCCATTACCTCAAAGCCATAAATATCCAGTATGGCAATGGACAGGGCATCTTGCTTGGGGTAGACCAGCTTGTTAATCCTATCTGTCAGCCAGCTGAAGAGCAGGGAGTATAAAATCTTGGCAATTGCATCTCTGTAATACACAATGACAGTTGTCATAAGTATTCCTATACATCTGGCATAGTCAGGATTACTGAGATACACCAATGTCCTGCCATCTCTTCTTACCTGGCATCAACAGCGCTGTCCACTGTCAGAGGAGTGAAGATTTTTTCTCTCATAGTTTCCTGAAAAATCAAGAAAACAAATTGCTATGTCTACCCCGCATCAGGATTTATGACCACACACTGATGTCTGGTACGTACAGTCACTTTATAGGTGATGGCTTTCTGCAGACTTTCGTGGGAGATCTGTAGGAGCTCGGACACCACTCGTATTTCGCTCGCACTCACTACTGAAGCCACCTCCTGCGATTCAGTCTGAAATAAACCGTGTCTATGTCAGTGCGGATCAGCTCAGAAGGACCTTTGATACCCAGTCTAAGATCTGTTCACACTAGGGAACAAGTTTACTAATACTATCTAAATGTTAGACTAAACAGTCTTATACTATGCCAGAGGATCAAGTGTCAGGTGCTGGATGAGAAATCTGGCGTGGGATAAGACTATCAAGTCTGACTTACTCCTTATTGGTTGGCTTATTCAAGAAAAATGCACATTTAGGCACAATTTTTGGCTGCGGTACAGACCCCATCCCTTTTCTGCCAAGCCCTGCCCTGAACCAGACGTAAAAGTGTCTAAACTTTTTTCTTTTTTTGGCAGAATTGACAACACAAAAAAAACCCTTGTACAGAAAGTGTTAAAAACCTTGTACAGAAAGTGATAAAAAAAGTTGTATATGTATTTTTGTAACCCAAGTAGATTTTTTGACGTCTATTTGGTCTCCCATGATTATTGCACACTACTTTACTGCAGTATTTATTTCTAATATTCATGTAAAATAATTAGAAAGTTACTGCTGATTTTTTTTTTAACCCAATGGGGGTCATTTACTATGGGCCCGATTCGCGTTTCCCCGACGTGTTACCCGAATATTTCTGATTTGCGCCGATTTCCCCTGTATTGCCCCGGGATTTTGGCGTCGGCATGCACGCAACGGAAACCGGGGGCGTGGCCAAGCGAAAACCCGATGGATTCGGAAAAACCGCCGCATTTAAAAAAAGAAATGTGTCGCTTGGGACGCGCTTACCTTCACTTGGTCCGGGTCGGTGAACTCCAGCGCGTTCAGATGCTTTTCAGCGCAGCAGCGCCACTTGGTGGACGGTGGAGGAACTACCTTGATGAATCCCGGCCGGACCCGAATCCAGCACAGAGAACGCGCTGCTGGATTGCGAACGGACCGGGTAAGTAAATCTGCCCCAATATTTTTTTGCATATAAGAAGCCAATAATCTCATCCAAAAGGAATCTGAGGGTATTTATTAAAAATATCAGCTATTTTTGGGGTAATTAAAGTTACAAATTATAGGTCCTTGACTTTGCATCTTTATTTACAAAAAAACTGTAGAAAACCTGTGCAAAAAAACAAAACAAAAAAGGGAATAATTATGTAGCATTTTACTTATAGCTGTGGATTATATGGCAAATTCGGTATCCGAATGATAACAGATCCTCTGAATTACAGTGGAGTTTATCCCCATGCAGAGCCACTGGCACATCTGCAGGAGAAATTCAAGTTTACATCTTTAAACTTCTGCAGCAGATTCTTTGAAAAAAAATCAGTGAAATTGATGTTGCCAAACTCCCATATCGAAGGCACCGGGAGGACAAACAATAGGGGAGATTGAGGGTGCGCTCACACACAGCGCTGTTACATGTTACCATGCGTTTGGCTCTCGGACACATCTGATGAATCTCCCCCATTGACGAGAAGTTACCCCTTGGGTTCTTACTTCGTATTTCTCAAAATAGACATTCCCCAAGTGCAGGATAGAAGAGAGAATGCGGAAGATGCTGTCCTGGTCTTCGGTGGTGAAGCTGAGAGATTCCATGGCATTTAGGAGTCTTCGGAAATCTTCGGCATCACTTTTAGAAGGAATCTCACAGTTACCTCCCTAAACATGAAATCAGTCTGTGTTAGACATATCTGAGCATAGACAGACAAGACTGTTATGTACTATGCATGAAACTTCTCAGTCATCACATTCTTACTCTTACCCATAGGGGGCAGTATTGTACTAATAATCTGTGCATTATAGTTAGGCATGGGGACGGCGCTATAACTGGGCATACCTGAGCAAGCGCCAGGGCCCAAAGCTGCTGGAGGGCCCTCATAAGGCTGTACATAAGGAATCCATGGGGGGTGAGGGTGCTGTATCTAATGAATCCATCGGGGCCACAGGGGGCTTTATATAAAATAACCATGATGGGGTGTTAGGGATGATAAACTAGAGAATATTTTGGGGAACAGGAGACTGTTTTAGTCTCGCCACATGAGTTCACTGCAAAGGGGCACACTGAGGTTGTGCCGCCCAGGGGCCTAGTGAAACCTGGAACCGACCCCAATGATAACCAGACCCATGAGCTCCCAACAGAACATTTTTGTTGGTAAAAAAAAAACAAACAAAATTTCCGCCACTAATTCTGAAATCCATGAGTTGCGCTCATCCCACCATGCCAGGGGTCTATCCGCCAATCCCCCCACAAGACATACTGCACCTGATTTAGATAGTAATACGTTTCCGCATCCTGAAGGTAGAACGCTTGCTTCTGTTGAGAGGGGAGACCAGCCAACATCTCGTAGAAAATGTGGTAATTCCTCTCATTTTTGGCCTGAAAATTAACCAGATTGGTTAAAAGAGATTATTTGATGGAGTGGGGCGTTATTACTAAGTAACAATATGGGGTGTCCCTTATGCTTGAGGCACCTATATCACATTCCGGAACCACTATAGTATCAATATCAGAGGAGGTACTGGTTACATTGAGGAGATCTAAGGCATCATGGGAAAAGAATATTTAAATTAGCTCTCCTCCTGTCTCTGTAGTGCCAGCTATAGGTAGATACGTGTATGTGTGATACATAGGAGAGCCCAGTCACATAGCAGGATGCAGACCGCTATATAAAGGCTCCCCTTTACCCCGATCAGTACAGAAAGGTGCCCATAATATAAGAGACTGGTTCTTATTGATCCAGCAGAGGTGTGGAGTCCGTCCGGCACCACCCCATGGAAAATTAGGATGTTGCTCCTGGTGGCCCATGTGTAAGAACACTCACCTGGAATACAATTCGGGATTTTTCAAGCAGGTATTGGGATGTTATGGCACCACAAATCACACCCCTAGAAAGGAAGCGACGTGTCAAAGGGTTATATGCCTCTATATGTGGTCAGGGACGGGTCAGATCTAGTCCGGTATGATGAATACTCACTCCTCCAGATAAATTTCCACAAACTTTCCAAAGCGGCTGGAATTATCGTTCCGGACTGTTTTGGCATTTCCGAAAGATTCCAGCAGAGGTGTCGCTTCTAGAATCTAAGACGAGAGTGTAAGAATGAGAAAGTGGAAGATGTATAGCAAGTCACCATCAAGATATCCTGTATATTGTGTCATGCAAATATACTTAGGCATGAGAGAGGGTGCAGAGATAATACACACAGTGATGTCACAGTACAGAGATAATACACACAGTGATGTCACAGTACAGGAATAATACACACTGTGATGTCACAGTACAGGGATAATACACACAGTGATGTCACAGTACAGAGATAATACACACAGTGATGTCACAGTACAGAGATAATACACACAGTGATGTCACAGTACAGAGATAATACACACAGTGATGTCACAGTACAGGGATAATACACACAGTGATGTCACAGTACAGAGATACACAGTGATGTCACAGTACAGGATAATACACACAGTGATGTCACAGTACAGAGATAATACACACAGTGGGGCAAGGGGATGGGGTCACTGATGAAGGTAGTGGGGCAAGGGGATGGGGTCACTGATGAAGGTAGTGGGGCGAGGGGATGGGGTCACTTATGCAGGTAATGGGGCGAGGGGATGGGGTCAATGATGCAGGTACTGGGGCGAGCAGAGGAGAGGAGCCCAGACACTTCTTCCTCTGTGACTGGCTCAAAGGAAGAGAGTGAACAGGATGAGGTCCCTGAGAGGGATTCATGGGGATTCATGGAGTTGAGAAAACCAATGTATTATTGTAAGTAATCTCGCCCTGCATTCATGTGATACTCCCATCCCTCTGCCCCCTCTTAAAGCTAACATGTAAGGAAAGCAAAATATGTAACCTTCTTTTTATAGGACTGAAGCTCATTCTGACGCAGAGCTGCAAATTACTGTATGTTAAATTATTGAATAATGTACGCATAAACGCTGCAAATTACTGTATGTTAAATTATAGAATAATGTACGCATAAACCCACCACTAGAGGGAGCCTTTGTTACCATATACTATTGTGTAGTATGGCTTGTCATCTGCGTCATGAAAAAAACTTGTATAAGGACTTATTGATACGCACTTACTATAAAGGTATTTTTTACAGGCACCTCTTTGCTATTGCAAA
The DNA here is from genome assembly GCA_019512145.1 of Engystomops pustulosus. NCBI lineage: Eukaryota > Metazoa > Chordata > Amphibia > Anura > Leptodactylidae > Engystomops > Engystomops pustulosus. The sequence continues at coordinate 211,192 of WNYA01000131.1, read as the reverse complement.
CATAGCCTACACCAAACTGATGGATGCCAAACACAACCAGTGTATTATCATAAGGTGAGTTATTGTATATATATGGGGCAGTATTATAGTAGTTATATTCTTGTAAATAGGGGCAGTATTATAGTAGTTATATTCTTGTACATAGGGGGCAGTATTATAGTAGTTATATTCTTGTACAAGAATATAACTATAGTAGTTATATTCCTGTACATAGGGGGCAGTATTATAGTAGTTATATTCTTGTACATAGGGGCAGTATTATATTAGGTATATTCTTGTACACAGGGGGCAGTATTATAGTAGTTATATTCTTGTACATAGGGGCAGTATTATAGTAGTTATATTCTTGTACATAGGTATATTCCTGTACATAGGGGGCAGTATTATAGTAGTTATATTCCTGTACATAGGGGGCAGTATTATAGTAGTTATATTCCTGTACATAGGGGGGCAGTATTATAGTAGTTATATTCCTGTACATAGGGGGCAGTATTACATAGGGGGCAGTATTATAGCAGTTATATTCCTGTACATAGGGGGGCAGTATTATAGTAGTTATATTCTTGTACATAGGGGCAGTATTATACGTAGGGGGCAGTATTATAGTAGTTATATCCCTGTACATAGGGAGCAGTATTATAGTAGTTATATTCTTGTACATAGGGGGCAGTATTATAGTAGTTATATTCTTATATATATGGGGCAGTATAATAGTAGTTATATTCTTGTACATAGGGGGCAGTATTATAGTAGTTATATTCTTATATATAGGGGGCAGTATTATAGTAGTTATATCCCTGTACATAGGGAGCAGTATTATAGTAGTTATATTCTTGTACATAGGGGGCAATTTTTATTGTAAAAAAACCAACAAAAATACAATTAAGCAAAATACAAAATCATAAATACATTCTTCTGTACAATTAGTATTCAAACAAATATAAACTTAAAGTAAATGTAACTTAGAGTCCATAGCTGCTGCTGCTGGAAAGGAAAAAGAAAAATGTAAAATCACTATATACAAATTAAACACCAGATATATTCCTCCATAATTTTCTATTTCTCTGGTCTTTCCTGACTTCCAGTGATTTTATCCACCTTAGCTCTGACAATATTTGGGATACCACAGCCATGTAGTTATAGTCCTCACTATGCAGGGACACCCGGGTTCTGGCATGCCAGTGGTAATACTTTATTACTGTTATTATGAGGTACATTGTTCCTGGATCTATAATACCATCTGGAGATGGGACGCCATAGATGATGTCCGGGTACTGGAGGAATTGCAGCCTCGGGATGTTCAGCAGGTCAGATACTTCCTTCCAGATCTTCCTCCCTCCCCAGCACTCAGAGATGAAATGCTCCATGGTCTCCTCCTGCTGGCACCCCAGGGGACACTTCCTATCTGCCACACTCACAAACTTTAGGTTCCCTCTCACAAATAACTTCCCATGTAGTGACAACCAAGAAATATCAAACAACTTGGGGGGAAGTCGCTTCCCATTGAGGAACCTGAGACTCTTCTGTAAGGTGGTGGTCACACAGTCTCTGAGAGCAAGTGGGGAATGGAAGAAAGCCCGACATATCCTAGTATAGAGATCTCTCCTGGTGTTACTGACAATGTAGGACTTCTCCAGCTTCCACATCCTGACACACTTCAGACCATATACCAGATACTGGGGGAGGAAGCCAGGAGTCCACCGGCCCCTCTTGAGACTGCCGCCTCGCACCCAAGACTCTGCAAAAGGCAATATCCAGTCCCTGACACTTTCTTCAGATGTAACTTATCAATGGCCTCTTTAACCTCCTCCTCTGTTATTCCTGCTGTCAAAGGAGAAAAATCCAAATCTTTAGTGTCAGGGCCTGGAGTTGCCTCCAAGAATTGAGCCATTTTTCCTCTATCCAAAACCTTCTTCCGAAATAACTCAGCATAGTAGGATCTCACCACCCCCAGGATACCCTCCCGAGATTCCTGTAAAACTCCCTGGGAGTCAGTGAGACCTGTGATTGATTTCTTGGCCACACGTTCCCGGCAACTCTCATATGGATCAGGCGTGACTAAGTTTCCATAGTCTCGCTCCACAACCAGGGACGTGTAGCGGCTGTAGTGATACTGCTTTATTTCAGATTTCAGTCGGTCGATTTTTTGTTTTTCATCCCCACCCGCCGAATAGAGTGACTCCAATTCTTTCCGCAGCTTGAGATACTGGCTGTACTTACTCTTCCCCTTCTTCACTGACAGTCTCTTTAAAAGGGACCGGATCTCCTCCTTGACGTCCTCCCACCAGTCAGATGTATGATTATAGAAATACACTCTCTCCAATTCCCCCTGTATAAGAGAGTGGACATGTTTCTGGACAAAACCTTCTTCCAAGAGACTAGAGTTAAGTCTCCATAAACCTCTTCCCATATCAGGCCGCTCACTAGTACCTAAGCAAAAAAATAAGGCAAGGTGATCTGAATAGGGAACACACTTTTCGCTCCTCTCTCCTATGACCTCCATAGGACTCACCAGTGCCAAGTCTATCCGGCTAGTTCTTCCAGCACAGGAGTAGGTAAATTTGGGTTTCCTACCACCCTGCACAAACACATCCGATAAACCTGACTGCGAGATTATAGCATTCAAGACCTTGGAGTCCCTGGTGAGAGGTCTACCACTGGATCGATCAGTAGATGCTCTGGTGGCATTAAAGTCACCCGTCATGATTACGGGCACAGATGTAAAGAGATAGGGTTTTACCTCATTAAACAGATTTACCCTTTCAGTCACTGTCTGTGGACCATAGATATTAGTAAGTCGGAGCCTCCTACCTCGGATGGTAACCTCCAGCACCAGACACCTTCCCATCAATACCTCGGTAAGTCTATGTATGGTGACATCGTGTGTATTAAATTGTATAGAGACCCCGGCACAAGGCTCCACAGACAGTGACCAGAAGGATGGACCTGAACGCCATTCCCTCTCTGCTTATCGTAAGAGACTAAGACTATTGAGATGAGTCTCCTGTAAGAAAAAGACATCAGCGTCCAGATATTGGAGATGTTCATACACCGCATGTCTTTTCTTCCTTGCCCTAATGCTGTTTACATTAGTCGAGATGACTTTAAGGTGAAAATCCGCCATTAGAGCCATAAGAAGAAGCAGAGAGAGTAACCCCATCATCATAAGTCTGAGTCCGAGCCCTCCTGCTGACCACCTGTCTCCATATCGGATTCAGATTCTGGCCCTACTGCCTGAGGTCTCCGTTTGGAAGGGGGATCTGGCTCATCCTCATATTCTGCCACCATTTTCTCAAGTTCCCTCTCTAGTTCTTCCTCTACATCTGACTCTGACAACACACTAAACCTGTTTACAGTCATTGTCACATCTGCTGTTCTGTCCACCTTCATCCTGGATGATTTTTGGACAGTGGTCCACTCACCCTCTGGCTTACGAGTGGATGTATCTTTCCTCCTTCTCTCTGTAGAAGTTGGTGCTGGAGAAGGAATGGGCACTGAGGGTGGTACAACCTGAGGGACAACCTGCTTGTTCCCCTCAATGCTTTGTGGTCGGGAATGGTCTTGTACTGGTATGGTTTTAATCTGAGGCTGGTCTGGTACCGGTGTTGTGTTTATTTGAGGCTGCTCTAGTACTAGTATGGTGTCACTTTCCATCCGCTGAGGTTCTGGCCCAGCTTGAGCTGACCCTGACAACAAAGCCTCCTCCTCCCCCAGGTCATCTGCCCCTGCCAATAGGTCTTCATCAGGGAAGGTCTTACAGATGTTATGCCATGCATTAGGACAATCCCTGTGGGCATGCCCCATCTCTCCACACAGATTACAAAGGATGTTCTGGCAGTCCGCACTCACATGACCGATGTCCCCACACAGGCTGCACTTTATCATGGTGCAATTACTGGCCACGTGACCGACTCTACCACACTTGAAACATCTGCGGGGCTGACCTGGATAGAAACATACCCCCTTCTCACGGCCTATGAAGAAAGAATTGGGCAGATGTTGGGTTATGTTATGAAACTGGCGTAACCTCACCAGGACCTTCCACCCTCCTGTCCAGATCCCGTCTTCATCCCGGGTCTTAGTGAGCTCTGACATAAGGTCACAGTGCCTCCTGAGCCAGAGCACAATATCCTGCGGGGCACAGCTTCATTCCAGAAGATAATGGTGACAGTAACCTGGCCAAGTTTAGAGATGGGGATGAAGCTGAATTTATTCCACCCCTATACCTGGAGAAATGTGCCCAAAACCGGTCCAGGTTGCACATCAACTTAAAACTGACATCATATCCCTGGCGATCAGGGAGGTTTATCACTGCCAGGATGTCACTTGGCGAGAAACCCATCTGGTCACATAGCAGAGATCTCACAACAAATCTCCGGTCAGGTAGGTCTTCCTTGGCCCCTCTGTGCTTAAATCTTACCACATTCCTCCTCTTAAACGCCTGACCGGTGTAATGTGAGCCGGACGTAAAGGATGGTGCACCCCGGCTCCAGGCATTACCAGAGGAGATCTGGTCAGAACCTGTACCACGGTGTGACTGGGGGCGCTGTGGAGGCTGCTGAGCACCTGAACTAGGAGGGTCCACACTAACATCAGGGACTAAAGGGGGGAAGTCCTGATTCTTCAATGTAACTTATATCAATGGGCCTCTTTAAACCTCCTCCTCGGTTATTCCTGCTGTACAAAGGAGAAAAACCAAAATTCCTTTAGTGTCAGGGCCTGAGTTGCCTCCAAAGAATGAGCCTTTTTGCCTGCCTATCCAAACCTCTTTATCCGGAAAGACTAGGCATAGGGAGTCTCACCACCCCCAGAAACCCTCCCAGAATCCTGGAAAAACTCCCCGGGAGTCCGGGAGACCTGGATTGGGTTCGTTGGCCACAAACGTCCCGCAGAACGCTCATGAATGGAGCACCGGCGTGACTAATGTGCCAAGTCTCCCGCTCCGGCCACAACCAGGACGTTAGCGGCAGTAGTGATACTGCTTTCTTTCAGATTTCTTGTACATAGGGGGCAATTTTTATTGTAAAAAAACCCAACAAAAATACAATTAAGCAAAATACAAAATCATAAATACATTCTTCTGTACAATTAGTATTCAAACAAATATAAACTCAGAGTAAATGTAACTTAGAGTCCATAGCTGCTGCTGGAAAGGAAAAAGAAGAAAACTAAATCAATAAATACAGAAATTAAACACCAGATATATTCCTCCATAACTTTCTATTTCTCTGGTCTTTCCTGATTTCCAGTGATTTTATCCACCGGAGCTCAGACAATATTTGGGATACCACAGCCGTGTAGTTATAGTCCTCACTATGCAGGGACACCCGGGTTCTGGCATGCCATTGGTAATACTTTATTACTGTTATTATGAGATACATGGTTCCCGGATCTATAATACCATCTGGAGATGGGACGCCATAGATGATGTCCGGGTACGGGAGGAATTGCAGCCTCGGGATGTTCAGCAGGTCAGATACTTCCTTCCAGATCTTCCTCCCTCCCCCGCACTCAGAGATGAAATGCTCCATCGTCTCCTCCTGCTGACACCCCAGGGGACACTTCCTATCTGCCACACTTACAAACTTTAGGTTCCCTCTCACAAATAACTTCCCATGTAGTGACAACCAAGAGATATCAAACAACTTGGGGGGAAGTCGCTTCGCATTGAGGAACCTGAGACTCTTCTGTAAGGTGGTGGTCACACAGTCTCTGAGAGCAAGTGGTGAGTGGTAGAAAGCCCGACATATCCTAGTATAGAGATCCCTCCTGGTGTTACTGACAATGTAGGACTTCTACAGCTTCCACATCCTGACGCACTTCAGACCATATACCAGATACTGGGGGAGGAAGCCAGGAGTCCATCGGCCCCTCTTGAGACTGCCGCCTCGCACCCAAGACTCTGCAAAAGGCAATATCCAGTCCCTGACACTACTTACCCACAGGAGACCATTATTTGAGTCCAGGCAACCGAAATTAACTTTCAGAAACATGGAGTCAAAGAAAACCCTTGGAGTTAACATATCCAGCCCACCCTCTCTCCTCTGCAGGTAGGTGATCCCTCTTTTTACTGGGTTCAACCTGTTCCCCCATAAAAGCTGGAAGAACAGGCTAAAGAGCCGAGCGGAGAAAGATTCTGGCAAAGGAAAGACGACAGAGACGTAGAGGAAGACAGGGACCAGGTAAGTCTTCATCAGAGTAACCCTTTCTCTATAGGTCAGCCTCCAGTTCTTCCATCGCTGAACCTTTGTATTTCCGGTTTCCAACTTATCCTCCCAATTTAGTTTGGCATTATCTTCCCTCCCAAATTTAACCCCAAGGATCTTAATATGGGTGGAGGCCTTGGCGAATTGTGGCAGATCAAAGCCAGGAGCAGTATCCAATGTCCAGAAAGCTTGACTCTTCTCAAGGTTGACCAGAGACCCGGAGGCCCCTGAGTAACTTCTGATGGCTGCAGACAACATCTCCACCTCACGAGGTTCAGATATCACCACAGTCACATCATCCGCGTAGGCGACTACCTTCAAAGGCAAGCAATGGGGGACCGGCACCCCCTGAAAATCACACCGCTGCAGTGATCGCAGAAACAAGTCTATGGCAAACACATACAGCAGTGGACTCAGGGGGCAGCCTTGTCGCACCCCGGCCTCTACTCCGAAAGTGTCCCCCTGCCAACCATTGATCAGAGGAAAGCTCTTCGCCTCTCTATACAAAGTTCTCAGCCAATCTATAAATTGTCCCGGAATACCGTACTTTGACAAAGTGGCCCATAGATAATCGTGATCAACCCTGTCAAAGGCTTTAGCCTGGTCCAGACCTACAACATATCTCCCACACCTCAGAGCTTTACATCTCTCAAACATCTCCCTTATCGAGATGACTGCTCCAGAGATGTTCCGCCCTCTTACTGTGCCGTACTGAGAGCCTGCCAACAGTGCCGGGGACAAACAGACTAATCTACAGAATAGAATTTTTGCCAGAATCTTCCTGTCAACATTCAAGAGGGCGATCGGCCTCCAGTTCTTGATGTCACTAGGCTCCTTACCTTTGGACAGCAGAATAAGGGAGGACACTCTCATGGATGGAGGCATCAGGTGGATTTTCTAGACAATTAGTAAACACATCCACAAGGATCGGGGCTAAGAGGTCTCTAAACTTCTTATAGAATTCAGCTGTAATACCATCAGGACCTGGTGCCTTCTTCAGATGTAACTTATCAATGGCCTCTTTAACCTCCTCCTCTGTTATTCCTGCTGTCAAAGGAGAAAAATCCAAATCTCTAGTGTCAGGGCCTGGAGTTGCCTCCAAGAATTGAGCCATTTTTCCTCTATCCAAAACCTTCTTCTGAAATAACTCAGCATAGTAGGATCTCACCACCCCCAGGATACCCTCCCGAGATTCCTGTAAAACTCCCTGGGAGTCAGTGAGACCTGTGATTGATTTCTTAGCCACACGTTCCCGGCAACTCTCATATGGATCAGGCGTGACTAAGTTTCCATAGTCACGCTCCACAACCAGGGAGGTGTAGCGGCTGTACTGATACTGCTTTATTTCAGATTTCAGTCGGTCAATCTTTTGTTTTTCATCCCCACCCGCCGAATAGAGTGACTCCAATTCTTTCCGCAGCTTGAGATACTGGCTGTACTTACTCTTCCCCTTCTTCACTGACAGTCTCTTTAAAAGGGACCGGATCTCCTCCTTGACGTCCTCCCACCAGTCAGATATGTGGTTATAGAAATCCACTCTCTCCATTTCACCCTGTAGAAGAGAATGGACATGTTCCTGGACAAAACCTTCTTCCAAGAGACTAGAGTTAAGTCTCCATAACCCTCTTCCCATATCAGGCCGCTCACTAGCACCTAAGCAAAAAAATAAGGCAAGGTGATCTGAATAGGGAACACACTTTTCGCTCCTCTCTCCTATGACCTCCATAGGACTCACCAGCGCCAAGTCTATCCGGCTAGTTCTTCCAGCACAGGAGTAGGTAAATTTGGGTTTCCTACCACCCTGCACAAACACATCCGATAAACCTGACTGCGAGATTATAGCATTCAAGACCTTGGAGTCCCTGGTGAGAGGTCTACCACTGGATCGATCAGTAGATGCTCTGGTGGCATTAAAGTCACCCGTCAGGATTACGGGCACAGATGTAAAGAGATAGGGTTTTACCTCATGAAACAGATTTACCCTTTCAGTCACTGTCTGTGGACCATAGATATTAATAAGTCGGAGCCTCCTACCTCGGATGGTAACCTCCAGCACCAGACACCTTCCCATCAATACCTCGGTAAGTCTGTGAATGGTGACATTGTGTGTATTAAAGAGTATAGAGACCCCGGCACAAGGCTCCACAGACAGTGACCAGAAGGATGGACCTGAACGCCATTCCCTCTCTGCTTCTCGTAAGAGACTAAGACTATTGAGATGAGTCTCCTGTAGGAAAAAGACATCAGCGTCCAGATATTGGAGATGTTCATACACCGCATGTCTTTTCTTACTTGCCCTAATGCTGTTTACATTAGTCGAGATGACTTTAAGGTGAAAATCCGCCATTAGAGCCATAAGAAGGAGCAGAGAGAGTAACCCCATCATCATAAGTCTGAGTCCGAGCCCTCCTGCTGACCACCTGTCTCCATATCGGATTCAGATTCTGGCCCTACTGCCTGAGGTCTCCGTTTGGAAGGGGGATCTGGCTCATCCTCATATTCTGCCACCATTTTCTCAAGTTCCCTCTCTAGTTCTTCCTCTACATCTGACTCTGACAACACACTAAACCTGTTGACAGTCATTGTCACATCTGCCTTTCTGTCCACCTTCATCCTGGATGATTTTTGGACAGTGGTCCACTCACCCTCTGGCTTACGAGTGGATGTATCTTTCTTCCTTCTCTTTGTAGAAGTTGGTGCTGGAGAAGGAATGGGCACTGAGGGTGGTACAACCTGAGGGACAACCTGCTTGTTCCCCTCAATGCTTTGTGGTCGGGAATGGTCTTGTACTGGTATGGTTTTAATCTGAGGCTGGTCTGGTACCGGCGTTGTGTTTATTTGATGCTGCTCTAGTACTAGTATGGTGTCACTTTCCATCCGCTGAGGTTCTGGCCCAGCTTGAGCTGACCCTGACAACAAAGCCTCCTCCTCCCCCAGGTCATCTGCCCCTGCCAGTATATCTTCATCAGGGAAGGTCTTACAGATGTTATGCCATGCATTAGGACAATCCCTGTGGGCATGCCCGATCTCTCCACACAGATTACACCGGATGTTCTGGCAGTCCGCACTCACATGATCGATGTCCCCACACAGGCTGCACTTTATCATGGTGCAATTACTGGCCACGTGACCGACTCTACCACACTTGAAACATCTGCGGGGCTGACCTGGATAGAAGCATACCCCCTTCTCACGGCCTATGAAGAAAGAATTGGGCAGATGCTGGGTTATGTTATGAAACTGGCGTAACCTCACCAGGACCTTCCACCCTCCTGTCCAGATCCCGTCCTCATCCCGGGTCTTAGTGAGCTCTGACATAAGGTCACAGTGCCTCCTGAGCCAGAGCACAATATCCTGCTGGGGGACAGACTCATTCCAGAAGATAATGGTGACAGTAACCTGACCAAGCTTAGAGATGGGGATGAAGCTGAATTTATTCCACCCCTCAGCATCCCTATACCTGGAGAAATTTGCCCAAAACCGGTCCAGGTTGCCCATCAGCTTAAAACTGACATCATATCCCTGGCGATCGGGGAGGTTTATCACTGCCAGGATGTCACTTGGCGAGAAACCCATCTGGTCACATAGCAGAGATCTCACAACAAATCTACGGTCAGGTAGGTCTTCCTTGGCCCCTCTGTGCTTAAATCTTACCACATTCCTCCTCTTAAACGCCTGACCGGTGTAATGTGAGCCGGACGTAAAGGATGGTGCACCCCGGCTCCAGGCATTGCCAGAGGAGGTCTGGTCAGAACCTGTACCACGGTGTGACTGGGGGCGCTGTGGAGGCTGCTGAGCACCTGAACTAGGAGGGTCCACACTAACATCAGGGACTAAAGGGGGGAAGTCCTGAGCATTGGACTGCGCTAAGTCCTCCTCACCATTAGCCTCTATGACTCGAGGCTCCATACACTGCTCTGACTGCTCTACAACAGCATCCCAGACAGATGGTGAAGCCCCTTCTACTGGAAAATTATTACACACTGAAATATCAACATTAGAATCAGCAATAATCATTAGGTTTTCATTGCCACCCATGAATATATTAATAAAACTATATTAAAGGTTTTTTTTATATATATAAGCAATGTTGTAAATGCCCAAATAATGTGTGATACAGTTATAAAATGTGGATATTGTTCCGCTGACCACCAGTGCTGGTTATACCCTAACATTTAGAGAGCTACTGTATCATCCTTCTTAGGTACAAGCTCATTTGTAAGCATTTGCTGCCACCAAGTGGTCACATCAATTGTTGCACATGAAACCACTGATCATTATGCAAAAAATGTTTCCCCTTTACAATTACTACAATTTCCTGATACAGTAATAATAAAAAATGAAAAATAATTTTTTCTGTTTTATTTTCTGTTTATAGAGCAAATTCATTGCATCTGATGATGAAGCCAAACTTTACTATATGTCTGGTGTCATATGGAGACAAATACACTGGATATCAAAATTAGAGATCAATACACTGTGTCAGGGTCATTGTGTAGTCCTATGTGAATATATCCCAACATGAGTAAAATAGCAGTATTTAGGCTTATTTCATAAATTGTTTGTATTCTAAAGACACAAAAAAAGATTATAAAAAAATCACTGTTCAAAATTTGGGAACTTTCAGATACCTGCAAGTTATTGGTGTTAATATGTCACCTAATGCCAATTTCCTTAAGTGTCTGACAAACCCCAAATAACTGGCACCTAACTTTCTAGTTTGCACCAACTTTCCAAATATGCTTTGCCGTGCCATAGTGACTGAAACCCTCTGGGAAGCAGGTTGTCCAGATGCAGACCAAAGGTGTGACCCTATCAGCCATAGCAAGAGAAGATGGTGATTTCTATAATATTGCATCTCAACAAACTCATTAAAGTCCCCCAAGATGGTTGGATGCTCTTGAAAGAGATGCAATGCAAGAGAGGTCAGGCTAATGGGGAGAATCTCCATGGGTGATTGTTTCAACGTGGCAGCTGGAATTGCTCATCAGTTTAGCACTGAACAGGGTAAGGATCTGTCTCATCATACAGTGTAACAACGTTCAAGAGCATTTGGACAGAATGAATGAAAGTGTGGATCAGAACTGTCACACTTGTGGGGACAAGTCTAGGGAAAAGTCTCTATGGGAAGAGTCTGAGGACACTATGGACCACTGTGGGGGATGATGGTACTATCCACAACCCGGGACTGGAGTCTAAGTGGCACCTGGTCTTCGCCAGAGCCCGCTGCAAAGTGGGATGGTCTTGCTGTGGCAGAGTGCCACCAGGTCATTCCACGGGTGCGACTAGACCCGCGGTGGCAGCCAAGGTAGGGAAACAGGAACTACAGGATGGCACAGGAACCACAGGAACAGATCACCAGAGTAGGAGCCGGACACAGGAACGGACCTTGAGAAGGCAGGACCCCAGCAGGATCTCGGCTGGATGGCAGGACCTCCGCTGGATGGCAGGACCTCAGGACGACCACTGAGATTCCGGACCACCACAGGGATACTGGACTGCCAAAGGAATACAGAACCGCCCCAGGAGTACAGGGCTGCCACAGGAATACAGAACCGCCACAGGAATACAGGAACGCCACCGGAACACAGGAATGCCACAGAAACACAGAAACGCCACAGGAACGCCACAGGGAAACACAGGAAACCCATGAACACGGAGTACAGACACACAGAGGAATCCTGGAAACGCTGGAACACGGAGGAACGCTAGGAAACACATGAGGGCTTTCACTTCAGGAATACAAACTTGAAGATCAGGCAGTGAGTGAAGGGAGGTGCCGGATTATAAAGGCAAGCCGCATTTGCCAGCGCCAATCAGGAGGGTGCTAGCCTTTTAAGGCTAGGAGAGTCCAGAAGTAGACGTGCGGCCTACTTGGGACCGACGCAGAGCCAGGAGCCCGGAGAGGTGAGTACGGTCCGGGGGTCATAGGCGCCACATCAAAGTGCATGGGTGTACCCGCGATCCGTACCGAGTACCGGGACCCGCCTGTTGTATGGTATATGGCGGCACGCTGTTTGTATTATATGGTGGCAAGCTGTATGTATTATATGGTATATGGCGGCACGCTGTATGTATTATATGGTATATGGCAGCACGTTGTATGTATTATATGGTATATGGCGGCACGTTGTATGTATTATATGGTATATGGCGGCACGTTGTATGTATTATATGGTATATGGCGGCTTGCTGTATTCTGGTCCTGGCACTCCTTCATATATTACATATATGGAGTGGGGGGGGGGGCGTCTTTCTATATCTCGACTTAGGCAGCAGAAAGGCTAGGTTCACCCCTGTCTAAACCCAATAGGAAACCTCTGTAAAATGACAATGTTATGGCCATGAAACCCACAACAGTCACAGTCACTGTGGAAGACACGTGAAGCAGACTCGACTTAAATCCCACCAGAGGCGTGTGCGAGACTAATTATGTCCTGTGGCCGCAGATGTGCTAAAGCAAAAACCTGTGCACTTCCTACTGATTGGTGACTGGTGTAACCTTCAGATAACTTTAGTTGTAATTTTTCTCTTTGCTACAGTCATTTCTATTCTCTAATTATGATCATCAAGTTTATTTTTTGCAAAATACAGGTTTTATGTTGATAAACGTTCTAGTAGAATGATGTACCCGTCACAAAAAAAAACTTTTTAATGTTGATCAAGGGAGATTATTTCAGAAAAATGAAAGTGATCATATATCGTTCTTCAGTGTATACGAACACAACCAAAACCTAGTCATATTTCACAAAGTGTAAAAACAGAAATTTAGGAAGTAACTTATTGCTCCCCGCTATGACACAACTTTAAATACTATCAAAATAGGAGGGGGTTGGATTATCATTGTAGCTTCTCTCCTGTGTCCACTGTCCACAGAAAGTGTTTAATGTTTTGGAGAAACACCCTTAAACGGGTTGGCCCAAGAACGAAAATTCTCAAATTTCAATCCCCTAGTGATGTTTACATAAACATCATACTTAATCCCTTACTTTACAATGTTACTCAGTTTTAATGCTATTTTAGCTCCTATCACTCAGTAATGGTCAGTGGAAGATTACAGGGTGTGAGTGGGGACTCTCTAAGCCAGCAGTTCTCAACGTGTGGGTCGTGACCCCGGCGGGGGTCGAACGCCCAAATCACAGGGGTCGCCTCAAGCCATCGGAGCCACGATCTAATCACAAAACCCAATAAAACAAGTGTACATTATGCACACACTATTTGCTGCGGGACCTTGAATGACATCATTCAAGGTCTCGCTGCAGGGGTCGCTATAGCAACTGTATTTCTATTTAGAAATACAGCTCCTACAGCCTACTGGCTAAAGGACCTGTGATGATGTAATCATCACATGACCCTCCAGCTTCTCAATCACATACACCAGGGCTGCTGACAGTGAGAAAGGGGACAAGGATGGAGGACCTGTGGGGATCCTGGGTAAGATCTGGGGAGGGGATTCTTTGTTGTGGAGGGGAGGAGTTCAGATTTTGTAGGGGTTTGTTCTGTAAAGAGGGGGAAGATCTTGGAGGGAATTTTGTGTAGTTGGGGGAAAGAGGGGGGAGGTTGACAAGACCAGAGGGTCGGATTCTGTTTGAGGAGGGAGGCAATATGTGGGGGGAGTTCTGTGTGAGGAGGGGGTACAAGACATTGGGGGTGGGGGGTACCTGAGTGAGGTGAGGAGGAAGATAAGAACTGTACATAGGGGCGGTATTATAGTAGTTATATTCTTGTACATAGGGGGCAGTATTATAGTAGTTATATTCTTGTACATAGGGGGCAGTATTATAGTGGTTATATTCTTGTACATAGGGGCGGTATAATAGTAGTTATATTCTTGTACATAAGGGCAGTATTATAGTAGTTCTATTCTTGTACATATGGGCAGTATTATAGTAGTTATATTTTTGTACATAGGGGGCAATTTTTATTGTAAAAAACCAACAAAAATACAATTAAGCAAAATACAAAATCATAAATACATTCTTCTGTATGTACAATTAGTATTCAAACAAATTTAAACTTAAAGTAAATTTAACATAGCTGCTGCTGGAAAGGAAAAAGAAAAATGTAAAATCACTATATACAAATTAAACACCAGATATATTCCTCCATAACTTTCTATTTTTCTGGTCTTTCCTGATTTCTAGTGATTTTATCCACCTTAGCTCAGACAATATCTGGGATACCACAGCCGTGTAGTTATAGTCCTCTCTGTGTAGGGACACCCGGGTTCTGGCATGCCAGTGGTAATATTTGATTACTGTTATTATGAGATACATGGTTCCCGGATCAATATTACCATCTGGAGATGGGATGCCATAGATGATGTCTGGGTACTTGAGGAATTGCAGCCTCGTGATGTTCAGCAGGTCAGACACTCCTTTCCAGATCTTCTTCCCTCCCCAGCACTCAGAGATGAAATGCTCCATCGTCTCCTCCTGCTGACACCCCAGGGGACACTTCCTATCTGCCACACTCACAAACTTTAGGTTCCCTCTAACAAATAACTTCCCATGTAGTGACAACCAAGAGATATCCAAAAACTTGGGGGGAAGTCGCTTCCCATTGAGGAACCTGAGACTCTTCTGTAAGGTGGTTGTCACACAGTCTCTGAGAGCAAGTGGTGAGTGGTAGAAAGCCCGACATATCCTAGTATAGAGATCTCTCCTGGTGTTACTGACAATATAGGACTTCTCCAGCTTCCACATCCTGACACACTTCAGACCATACAACAGATACGGTGGGAGGAAGCCAGGAGTCCATCGACCCCTCTTGAGACTGCCGTCTCGCACCCAAGACTCTGCAAAAGGCAATATCCAGTCCCTGACATTACTTACCCACTGGAGACCATCATTTGAGTCCAGGCAACCGAAATTGACTTTCAGAAACATGGAGTCAAAGAAAACCCTTGGATTTAACATATCCAGTCCACCCTCTCTCCTCTGCAGGTAGGTGATCCCTCTTTTAACCGGGTTCAACCTGTTCCCCGATAAAAGTTGGAAGAACAGGCTAAAGAGCCTAGCGGAGAAAGATTCTGGCAAAGGAAAGACGACAGAGACGTAGAGGAAGACAGGCACCAGGTAAGTCTTCATCAGAGTAACCCTTTCTCTATAGGTCAGCCTCCAGTTCTTCCATCGCTGTACCTTTGCATTTCCGGTTTCCAACTTATCCTCCCAATTTAGCTTGGAATTATCTTCCCTCCCGAATTTAACCCCAAGGATCTTAATATGGGTGGAGGCCTTGGCGAACTGTGGCAGATCAAAGTCAGGAGCAGTATCCAATGTCCAGAAAGCTTGACTCTTCTCAAGGTTGACCAGAGACCCGGAGGCCTCTGAGTAACTTCTGATGGCTGCAGATAACATCTCCCCCTCACGAGGTTCAGATATCACCACAGTCACATCATCCGCGTAGGCGACTACCTTCAAAGGCAAGCAATGGAGGACCGGCACCCCCTGAAAATCACACCGCTGCAGTGATCGCAGAAACAAGTCTATGGCAAACACATACAGCAGTGGACTCAGGGGGCAGCCCTGTTGCACCCCTGCCTCTACTTCAAAATTGTCCCCCTGCCAACCATTAATCAGAGGAAAGCTCTTCGCCTCTCTATACAAAGTTCTCAGCCAATCTATAAACTGTCCTGGATTACCGTACTTTGACAAAGTTGCCCATAGATACTCATAATCAACCCTGTCAAAGGCTTTAGCCTGGTCCAGACCTACAACATATCTCCCACACCTCAGAGCTTTACATCTCTCAAACATCTCTCTTATGGAGATGACTGCTCCAGAGATGTTCCGCCCTTTTACTGTGCCGTACTGAGAGCCTGCCAACAGTGCCGGGGACAAACAGACTAATCTAGAGAATAGAATTTTTGCCAGAATTTTCCTGTCGACATTCAAGAGGGCGATCGGCCTCCAGTTCTTGATGTCACTAGGCTCCTTACCTTTGGACAGCAGAATAAGGGAGGACACTCATGGATGGAGGCATCAGGTGATTTTCTAGACAGTTAGTAAACACATCCACAAGGATCGGGGCTAAGAGGTCTCTAAATTTCGTATAAAATTCAGCTGTTATAGCATCAGGACCTGGTGCCTTCTTCAGATGTAACTTATCAATGGCCTCTTTAACCTCCTTCTCTGTTATTCCTGCTGTCAAAGGAGAAAAGTCCAAATCTTTAGTGTCAGGGCCTGGAATTGCCTCCAAGAATTGAGCCATTTTTCCTCTATCCAAAACCTTTTTCTGAAATAACTCAGCATAGTACGATCTCACCACCCACAGGATACCCTCCCGAGATTCCTGTAAAACTCCTTGGGAGTCAGTGAGACCTGTGATTGATTTCTTAGCCACACGTTCCCGGCAACTCTCATAGAGATCAGGCATGCCTAAGTTTCCATAGTCGCGCTCGACAACCAGGGACGTGTAGCAGCTGTACTGATACTGTTTTATTTCAGATTTCAGTCGGTCGATTTTTTGTTTTTATCCCCACCCGCCGAATAGAGTGACTCCAATTCTTTCCGCAGCTTGAGATACAGGCTGTACTTACTCTTACCCTTCTTCACTGACAGTCTCTTTAAAAGGGACCGGATTTCCTCCTTGACGTCCTTCCACCAGTCAGATATGTGGTTATAGAAATCCACTCTCACCATTTCACCCTGTAGAAGAGAATGGACATGTTCCTGGACAAAACCTTCTTCCAAGAGACTAGAGTTAAGTCTCCATAAACCTCTTCCCATATCAGGCCGCTCACTAGCACCCAAGCAGAAATATAAGGCAAGGTGATCTGAATAGGGAACACACTTTTCGCTCCTCTCTCCTATGACCTCCATAGGACTCACCAGCGCCAAGTCTATCCGGCTAGTTCTTCCAGCACAGGAGTAGGTAAATTTGGGTTTCCTACCACCCTGCACAAACACATCAGATAAACCTGACTGCGAGATTATAGCATTCAAGACCTTGGAGTCCCTGGTGAGAGGTCTACCACTGGATCGATCAGTAGATGCTCTGGTGGCATTAAAGTCACCCGTCATGATTACGGGCACAGATGTAAAGAGATAGGGTTTACCTCATTAAACAGATTTACCCTTTCAGTCACTGTCTGCGGACCATAGATATTAGTAAGTCGGAGCCTCCTACCTTGGATGGTAACCTCCAGCACCAGACACCTTCCCATCAATACCTCGGCAAGTCTATGTATGGTGACATCGTGTGTATTAAAGAGTATGGAGACCCCGGCACAAGGCTCCACAGACAGTGACCAGAAGGATGGACCTGAGCGCCATTCCCTCTCTGCTTCTCGTAAGAGACTAAGACTATTGCGATGAGTCTCCTGTAAGAAAAAGACATCAGCGTCCAGATATTGGAGATGTTCATACACCGCATGTCTTTTCTTCCTTGCCCTAATGCTGTTTACATTAGACAAGATGACTTTAAGGTGAAAATCTGCCATTAGAGTCATAAGAAGAAGCAGACAGAGTAACCCCATCATCATAAGTCTGAGTCCGAGCCCTCCTGCTGACCACCTGTCTCCATATCAGATTCAGATTCTGGCCCTACTGCCTGAGCTCTCCGTTTGGAAGGGGGATCTGCATCTGGCTCATCCTCATATTCTGCCACCATTTTCTCAAGTTCCCTCTCTAGTTCTTCCTCTACATCTGACTCTGACAACACACTAAACCTTTTTACAGTCATTGTCACATCTGCCGTTCTGTCCACCTTCATCCTGGATGATTTTTGGACAGTGGTCCACTCACCCTCTGGCTTACGGGTGGATGTATCTTTCTTCCTTCTCTTTGTAGAAGTTGGTGCTGGAGAAGGAATGGGCACTGAGGGTGGTACAACCTGAGGGACAACCTGCTTGTTCCCCTCAATGCTTTGTGTTCGGGACTGGTCTTGTACTGGTATGGTTTTAATCTGAGGCTGGTCTGGTACCGGCGTTGTGTTTATTTGAGGCTGCTCTACTACTAGTATGGTGTCACTTTCCATCCGCTGAGGTTCTGGCCCAGCTTGAGCTGACCCTGACAACAAAGCCTCCTCCTCCCCCAGGTCATCTGCCCCTGCCAGTATATCTTCATCAGGGAAGGTCTTACAGATGTTATGCCATGCATTAGGACAATCCCTGTGGGCATGCCCCATCTCTCCACACAGATTACAACGGATGTTCTGGCAGTCCGCACTCA
Organism: Engystomops pustulosus; assembly: GCA_019512145.1. NCBI lineage: Eukaryota > Metazoa > Chordata > Amphibia > Anura > Leptodactylidae > Engystomops > Engystomops pustulosus. The sequence continues at coordinate 192,813 of WNYA01000131.1, read as the reverse complement.
CATGACCGATGTCCCCACACAGGCTGCACTTTATCAGAGTGCAATTACTGGCCACGTGACCAGAATTGGGCAGATGTTGGGTTATGTTATGAAACTGGTGTAACCTCACCAGGACCTTCCACCCTCCTGTCCAGATCCCGTCTTCATCCCGGGTCTTAGTGAGCTCTGACATAAGGTCACAGTGCCTCCTGAGCCAGAGCACAATATCCTGCGGGGGCACAGCTTCATTCCAGAAGATAATGGTGACAGTAACCTGGCCAAGCTTAGAGATAGGGATGAAGCTGAATTTATTCCACCTCTCAGCATCCCTATACCTGGAGAAATTTGCCCAAAACCGGTCCAGGTTGCACATCAACTTAAAACTGACATCATATCCCTGGCGGTCTGGGAGGTTTATCACTGCCAGGATGTCACTTGGCGAGAAACCCATCTGGTCACATAGCAGAGATCTCACAACAAACCTCCGGTCCGGTAGGTCTTCCTTGGCCCCTCTGTGCTTAAATCTTACCACATTCCTCCTCATAAACGCCTGAGCGGTGTAATTTGAGCCGGACGTAAAGGATGGTGCATCCCGGCTCCTGGCATTGCCAGAGGAGGTCTGGTCAGAACCTGTACCATGGTGTGACTGGGGGCGCTGTGGAGGCTGCTGAGCACCTGAACTAGGAGGCTCCACACTAACATCAGGGACTAAAGGGGGGGAAGTCCTGAGCATTGGACTGCGCTACCTCCTCCTCACCATTAGCCTCTATGACTCCAGGCTCCATACACTGCTCTGACTGCTCTACAACAACATCCCAGACAGATGGTGAAGCCCCTTCTGATGGAAAATTATTACACACTGAAATATCAGCATTAGAATCAGCAATAACCACAGACATAGCAGTATCAGAGACAGATATATCAGCAGTATCAGTCACAGAGATATCAGCAGAGTCAGTAACTGGCACAGCAGAGTCCTGATTGTTCTGCTCAGGCATCACCTGGGAGCTCTGCTGTGCTGCTGCAGTGTTACCTCCCGGATTGTGTCCACAGTCCTTCTGCATGGAGATGTCATCTGCACCACTAACATCAGGCAAGTGTCCTTGTCGCATGCTGTATGCTGGGACTTGTGGCGCCTGCACTGCACCATTACCATCAAGGAGATGTTCCTGTCCTTGCTGCATGCTGGATGCTGGAACTTGTGGTGCCACGGATTCACCATTTACATCAACGGGATGGCTGCAATCGTTCTGCAGCTTGCAGGATGCTGGGACTTGTGGTGCTTCTGTAAGTGGCTGCTGATTGCTGGCAATGTCTTTCCTGTAGAGATCTCCTTCCTGATAGGGGAAAGTCGCCGGCTGCAGTACCGGTTTTGCATAGGACTGCTGGACGCCATTAGCGCAGGTCTCCGGTACAGGATATGATGATCCTCCATGATGTTTTTGAGCCTGGAATCGCTCCTGGTTCCTGTACGTCTCAGCGAGAGGTCCCATCTGCTCCAGTACGGCCTCCGTCTTGGCGATGTTGTCAGCAAGTTCTTTGGCCAATGAAGCCAGTTCTTTGTCAAGCAGCTCGTGTCTTTCGGGGTTCGCGGTTTTCATTTTATATGCACAGTCTATTTTTTTCTGTAGCAGCAGTTTTTGGTCTTTTAGCTTCTCCAGTGTTTTTACGAGTGCTGGGATCTGGTCAGCCAGCTGGAGCTCAAGTGCACGCTCAGCCGCAGGACTGGGAGAGGCTGCATGTTGTACTCTGCTGGGTCCGGGCCTCTGTGGCGCTGGTGGGCTCTGGCGCGCTGCGGCTGTCACTACTGGGGGGGTACAATGTCCACGTTGGGGACTGGGTCCCACTTTCCTGCCAGTGACAGCGCTGGTAGCAGCTTGAGGCCTCCCTGCTGGTCTCACCTCGGCCTCCACAGATCTTACAGTCCTGTTTCCTCCACTCCCAGACCTGGTTCTCTCAGTCCGGATCAGCACAGGCTTCTGCAGGTTCTCCATGATAGTCTGGCGCTCTATAGATGTCCTCCTGTGCCTGGATGATGGAGGTGTAGAGGGCACAGCTGAGGCCTGTAATGGAGGCTGCCTCTGCTCCTGCACACCTTTCCCCAGCGGATTTCCCAACACTCTGCCTTCACTCAATGGTTCCTGCTTCACACTCACACTGGCAGATTTATTCACCATAGATGTACTTACTGCTGCTACTGCTGCTGCTTTCTTCATCGCATTCATATTCTTCTCTTCACTAACTCTGACTACACCAGAACTGCTGACACTCTGCACAGAACTTACTTTACTGGTCACTTTAGGATTTTCATCCACGGGATTTGGTGGTTGAGAATTATTTCCCAGAGAAGGCCTGGAAGCCTGGGCCTTGCATGGGGAACTTCCCCACCCAGGGTGGCCCCGCCCCGGGCTAGCTCCAGACATAAGGAGACCTCAGGAGGTCACACTGCACACAACCTCTCAGCAAGGGGCAGTATTATAGTAGTTATATTCTTGTACATAGGGGGCGCTAGTATAGTAGTTATATTCTTGTACATAGGGAGGCAGAATTATAGTAGTTATATTCTTGTACATAGGGGGCAGTATTATAGTAGTTATATTCTTTTACATAGGGGGCAGTATTATAGTAGTTATATTCTTGTACATGGGGCAGTATTATAGTAGTTATATTTTTGTACATATGGGCAGTATTATAGCAGTTATATTTTTGTACATAGAAGGTAGTATTATAAAAGTTATATTCTTGTACATAGGGGGCAGTACTATAGTAGTTGTATTCTTGTACATAGGGGGCAGTAGTATAGTAGTTGTATTCTTGTACATAGGGGGCAGTAGTATAGTAGTTATATTCTTGTACATATGGGACAGTAGTATAGTAATTATATTCTTGTACATAGGGGGCAGTATTATAGTAGTTATATACTTGTACATAGGAGGCAGTATTATAGTAGTTATATTCTTGTACATGGGGCAGTATTATAGTAGTTATATTCTTGTACATATGGGACAGTATTATAGTAGTTATATTCTTGTACATAGGGGGCAGTATTATAGTAGTTATATTCTTGTACTTAGGGGGCAGTATTATAGTAGTTATATTTTTGTACATAGGGGACTGTATTTATAGCAGTTATATTCTTGTACACAGGAGCAGTATTATATTATTATATTCTTGTACATAGGGGGCAGTATTATATTATTATATTCCTGTACATAGGGGGCAGTATTATAGTAGTTATATTCTTGTACTTAGGGGTCAGTATTATAGTAGTTAAATTCTTGTACATAGGGAGCAGTATTATAGTAGTTATATTCTTGTACATAGGGGCAGTATTATAATAGTTATATTCTTGTACATAGGGGCAGTATTATAATAGTTATATTCTTGTACATAGTGGGCAGTATTATAGTAGTTATATTCTTGTACTTAGGGGGCAGTATTATAGTAGTTATATTTTTGTACATAGGGGGCGGTATTATAGTAGTTATATTCTTGTACATGGGGGCAGAATTATAGTACAGGCGGTCCCCTACTTAAGAACACTCGACTTACATACGACCCCTAGTTACAAACGGACCACTGGATATTGGTAATTTATTGTACTTTAGTCCTAGGCTACAATAAACATATATAACAGTTATCACAGGTGTCTGTAATGAAGCTTTATTGTTAATCCTGATTCTTATGACAACCCAACATTTTTAAAATCCAATTGTCACAGAGACCAAAAAAGTTCTGGCTGGGGCTACAATGATAAAGTATATGGTTCCGACTTACATACAAATTCAACTTAAGAACAAACCTACAGACCCTATCTTGTATGTAACCCGGGGACTGCCTGTAGTTATATTCTTGTACATAGGGGGCAGTATTATAGTAGTTATATTCTTTTACATAGGGGGCAGTATTAGTTATATTCTTGCACATGGGGCAGTATTATAGTAGTTATATTCTTGTACATATGGGCAGTATTATAGTAGTTATATTCTTGTACATAGGAGCAGTATTATAGTAGTTATATTCTTGTACATAGGGGCAGTATTATAGTAGTTATATTCTTGCACATAGGGGGCAGTATTATAGTAGTTATATTCTTGTACATAGGGGGCAGTATTATAGTAGTTATATTCTTGTACTTAGGGGGCAGTATTATAGTAGTTA
>WNYA01000131.1:172768-186931 GCA_019512145.1 Engystomops pustulosus | reverse complement strand
GACATTACTTATCCTGTACTGATCCCGAGTTACATCCTGTATTATACTCCAGAGCTGCACTCACTATTCTGCTACTGGTGCAGTCATTGTGTACATACATGACATTACTTATCCTGTACTGATCCTGAGTTACATCCTGTATTATACCCCAGAGCTGCGCTCACTATTCTGCTGCTGGTGCAGTCACTGTGTACATACATGCCATTACTTATCCTGTACTGATCCTGCCTATGCCGACACAGATCAGAGAGCTTCAGCGCCAAATGTCTGCATCCATCGACAGAGCTGATGACCTCGAAAACCGCCTGAGACGGAACAACGTCAGAGTGGTCGGCCTCCCCGAAAAAGTGGAGGGGTCTGACCCTGTATCCTTTTTTGAAAATTGGCTCAAAAATATGCTTCCTGCAGATACCTTCTCCCCGTTCTTCACAGTAGAAAGGGCCCATCGTGTGCCATCCCGCCCTGGCCCTCCAGGGGGCAATCCAAGACCCTTCCTGGCCCGGCTGCTGCACTTTAGGGACAGGGACTCTATCCTCAGGGCTGTCCGTACCAAGGGAGAAATTCTCTATGCCAACAGCAGAGTGTCCTTCTACCCTGATTTCTCTGCATCCGTCAGGAAACAGCGAGCACAATTCACCGAGGTCCGTGCCCGTCTCCGTGACAAGGGGTATAAATACTCCATGATGTACCCTTCCAAGCTCCGAATTGTGGATGGTCAGAAGACTCGATTCTTCACTTGCCCAACCGAAGCACTTCACTGGGCTGATGCAGCTCCACGGGCTCCAGCTGCAAGGCCCGCACCTCCTGAGTGACTGGACTCACATATCCTTTTATTTGATGTGCTATGACAATGCTGGACTTAGTCCTGAATAGTTATCCAGGGGTCCCAAATCACTGTTACAGTTTTCTAATATTTGCTTATACTTTACGTGCCTCACAAATGTACCCTGTGATTGATTTGCGCTTTCTTCTTGGTCATCTTGACCAGTGCGCCATTTATGGCACTCCATTCTCTCCCCACCTCCCCCCCTCCCCGCCTCCCCCTACCATTACCTCCTTGCGTCTTCCTTCTTCCCCCCCCCCTCCCCTATTTCCTCTTGGTTCTCTCTAAATATGGCTGCCTAATAACCTCCTGATCATCTATTCATTAAGGGTTGAAGGTCCCGGGACAAATGGTGTAGGTTTGTCTTGAGTTAGGGACCACTGTTCTAATATTTGACTGTTATTGGGTCTAGGTCTACACTACTGCTGTTAGGGTGTTAGACAGGGGGTTTGTATTCTTGGGATTGTTAGTTCAGTTCTGTTATATTTGTTATGCTCACTGTTGTCTGTCTGTCTATGTCTTTGTGGTATGAAAGGATGAATGCTTGGTTGCTCATGTCTCCTTCCCCACACCCCTTTCCCTTCCGCTAATATGTCTTCACTTAAGGTAATGAGCTGGAACGTGAGGGGACTTAACTCCAAATTCAAGAGGGCCCTGATGTTAGATGTCATTAAGCGTCAGGCCCCCCATATTGTATGTATCCAAGAGACACACCTTACGGGTCAGAAGATCCTCTCCCTGAAGCGGGCCTGGGTGGCTAGAGGTTACCATTCCTCCTACTCTGTATACGCTAGGGGAGTATCCATACTCATATCCAAAGCGCTTCCCATAGAGGTCATACAGGTAGCACCGGATCACTTTGGCCGTTATGTGATCATACATTGTGCCTTGTGGGGCTTTACCTTTACTATTGCGTCTATTTATGTCCCCCCTCCCTTTGATCCAGCTGTATTGCACCTAATATCCAGTAAGCTGGCTGCTATGCCTCCAAGTCCGATACTCTGTATTGGTGACTTCAATGCAGTCCCTAACCCCTCCTTGGATCGTACAAGTGGTCTTGACACAGGCTCGGCCCGTCTGAACGAGTGGCTCACCTCTCTAGACCTCGCCGATGTCTGGCGTAGTAAACACCCTCAAGAGAGAGAATATTCATTCTATTCCTCTGTTCATAAGAGCTTCTCTCGGATTGACCTGGCCTTTGTCTCCCCTGATATGATGCAACACGTTGACCAGGTATCCTATTGCCCGCGCAGTGCGTCAGATCACTCCGCCTTGCTCATCAGTTTCCTTATAGGCCCCCCCAGCGACTCCCGCTTATGGCGCCTGCACCCGGCTTGGCTCCTATCCCCAGCGGTCCAGAGTACTGTTAGGGCAGCGCACAGCGAGTTCTGGGATGTACACTCAACCCATCCTGATCCTCTTCTAGTCTGGGACTCGTACAAGTCCTCGGTGCGGGGGGCATTCATGTCGGGGGTAGCTGGCCATAGGAAGTCCTTAAATGCCCAGGAGGAAAGGCTGACGGCTGTACTGGTGACTGCAGAAAAGGATTATCTAGAGAAACCTACTCCGGGGAATAAAAAGACTTGGGCTCAGGCGCAGAGGAACCATCTAGCTGTAGTGAAGGAGCGCACCAGCAAACGCCTGCTAGCCAGGGAAGCGTCCATCTTTGAATTTGGAGATAAAAACGGGAAGCTGCTTGCGTATTTATCGCGGGCTGAATCATAAATGAAGTTGTCAATGGCCACTATGACAAAATTTTCTTTAGGTTTGTCTTATATTACGCCCGAAAAGTGGTGGTGATGACCTGGAAGGACCAGGAGCCCCCTCCATTAAAAAGTGGAGTCAGAAGATCAGTTTCAGGATCATTACACATTTATGCAAATTATGAGGAAAATAACAGAGCATGTGAAGCGCATCTACCGAATGATATTCCCTGGAAAATATCTTGTCCCGAAATAATAAACTCTAAAAGCATCTACACGCAGGATTGTTCTATACTCCAGAGCTGCACTCACTATTCTGCTGCTGGTGCAGTCACTGTGTACATACATGACATTACTTATCCTGTACTGATCCTGAGTTACATCCTGTATTATACTCCAGAGCTGCACTCACTATTCTGCTGCTGGTGTAGTCACTGTGTACATACATTACATTACTTATCCTGTACTGATCCTGAGTTACATCCTGTATTATACTCCAGAGCTGCACTCACTATTCTGCTGCTGGTGCAGTCACTGTGTACATACATGGCATTACTTATCCTGTACTGATCCTGAGTTACATCCTGTATTATACTCCAGAGCTGCACTCACTATTCTGCTGCTGGTGCAGTCACTGTGTACATACACGACATTACTTATCCTGTACTGATCCTGAGTTACATCCTGTAAATCTTTTATTTTATATATAAAAATGAAAAACATTACAACCATAAACATAAATCAAGCCATAACTTCTGGCAAAACAAAACAATAATAATAATAACAAAACAATAATACAAACTAAAAGAGACTTACAAAAATCTCCTGGCCCAGCCACACACACACCACACAACCTAAATAACTAAAGAATACACAGCAAAAAAAAAAGACAAACAGGAAATAAAAACATTAAATATAACTAACTAAATCCCACGCCCATCACCCTCCCACCCAGACACTGGTCTAACGTCCAAAGTTCGCGCTATATAGTCCAGACCAGTGCCCAGGATCGTATAGTCCAAATCCCGTCCACCCCCCTCCCAACCTAACACCCTAACACCAACACCCCAAAAACCAACCAAGCTATATACACATTAACTATAACTACATAAATACACACTGTACACAAAATACAAACACATTAAACATATCAACATATAACAAACCAACCACATAAAGCCCAGGTTCGGCGCCTGCAAGCCCTACATCTCTATATGCTCATAACACAAAACAAAAATCTACAGTGTCAGCTTCAGCCCAACACCAGGAACGGAGATGACAGACTAAGGGACACTAAAGGAGAACCCCCTCCAAAGGAGAGAGGCCCTCCCCGTGCCCAGCCTCTCATACTCCAGAGAGCGCACCTTCACCAGGTCACCCAGAATGTTCCTAACCACCTCATCCACCGGGAGGATTTTACGCTGCGTCGATACTAAACACCGTGCGTTCCACGTGTGGTACCTGACCACTAGACTAACTAGGAATAACGTGCAGCGGTCCCGGCCACCCAGGCCTCTGAATGCTGCATAGGCCCACTCCGCATAGGAGAGACCGGCCAACCCGGGCCAATGGATGGAAGCGCCCACCCGGTTGTACACCTCTGTGTTAAAGGGGCACTGAAGCAGGAAGTGGTCCATGCTCTCCAGCAGGATAGCGTTACAGAACTGATCCGCAAGCTGCCAGACACAAGAGCACAGACACAATTATACCCCAGAGCTGCACTCACTATTCTGCTGCTGGTGCAGTCACTGTGTACATACATGACATTACTTATCCTGTACTGATCCTGAGTTACATCCTGTATTATACCCCAGAGCTGCACTCACTATTCTGCTGCTGGTGCGCCATTTAAAAAACCTATGCAACTTTTCTGTACCAGATTCTAAATAGTCATTCCCCAATACTGCCCAATTATACAATGCTTTAGGACCTCCCATAGGCTCCTGTGCCCAAGGTGCAACTCCACCAGTTACACCCGATCCTGTACTGATCCTAAGTTACATCCTATATTATACCCCAGAGCTGCACTCACTATTCTGCTGCTGGTGCAGTCACTGTGTACATACATGACATTACTTATCCTGTACTGATCCTGAGTTACATCCTGTATTATACTGCAGAGCTGCACTCACTATTCTGCTGCTGGTGCAGTCACTGTGTACATACATTTCTTATCCTGTACTGATCCTGAGTTACATCCTGTATTATACGTATCACCGAGTGATTTTCTTCATTTTTTAAGATCTCTGCTTGCTGTCGGTGAATGAAAACTCCCCTGTGGGCCCTGATGTGACTGCCCCTTCTGTACCCCATACAGAAACACCCCTGATACAGTGTAACGAGCACTGCAGCTGCATCACATCTGCTTTTTCTAGTTTCCATTCAGTGGCAGCAAGCAGAGGTTGGCTATACCATATCTGCGGATTTGGGTCAAAACTGACCTGATCCGTATCACCGAGTGATTTTCTTCATTTTTTAAGATCTCTGCTTGCTGTCGGTGAATGAAAACTCCCCTGTGGGCCCTGATGTGACTTGGCTATACCATATCTGTAACATGACAGGTACATCCTCCTCATGTTCCTGTGCTCTCACCACTCAGGAGTCGGGGGCCTGGTGCTTGTATGATTTTCATATCACCCAACTTTCCGTGAAACAGATAAAACTGTGGTGAGGAAAAGTCACATTAACAAATATGTCAATAATTGGAAATCTTCCTTGTAATAACCCGGTCCTGACCGACCATCCGGGTCACGGAGGAGAAGCTGGAAATGAATTGAAACCACAAAGAATTTTCGGAGCGTTATCTTATTCTCTGGCTTCTCGAACAATCACATAATCAGCTGCAGATGTAAAGCTCATGAGGGACGAGGACAGGAAGGAGGAGGAACCAAGCACAGAAACATCACAGTATACTGCCAGGTACCTGCCCCGGGCTGAAGAGCTGACAATCTAATGTCTCCACAACAGCTGCATCCTAATACACCCTGTATACATCTACTTATAGGAGACTTGTACTACATGAGCAGAAATATGTGCCATACAGTGATGTCACAGGACAGGGATAATACACACAGTGATGTCACCGGACAGGGATAATACACACAGTGATGTCACAGTACAGAGATAATACACACAGTGATGTCACAGTACAGGGATAATACACACAGCCCAGCCAGGTGCACTCACTATTCTGCTGCTGGTGCAGTCATGTGTACATACACGACATTACTTATCCTGTACTGATCCTGAATTACCCCGGAGCTGCACTCCTTTCTGCTGCTGGTGCAGTCACTGTGTACATACATACATTACTATCCTGTACTGATCCTGAGTTACATCCTGTATTTATACCCCGAGCTGCACTCATATTCTGCTGCTGGTGCAGTCACTGTAAAAACGACTACTTACTTATCCTGTACTGATCTGAGTTACATCGTATTATACTGCAGAGCTGCACTCACTATTCTGCTGGTGGTGCAGTCACGTTGTACATACATGAATTACTTATCCTGTACTGATCCTGAGTTACTCCTGTATTATACTGCAGAGCTGCACTCACTATTCTGCTGCTGGTGCAGTCACTGTGTACATACAACATATTATTATCCTGTACTGATCTGAGTTACATCCTGTATTATACTCCAGAGTGCACTCACTATTCTGCTGACTGGTCAGTCACTGTGTTACATACATCACATTACTTATCCTGTACTGATCCTGAGTTACATCCGTATTATACCAGATCTGCACTCCATATTCTGCTGGGTGCAGTCACTGTGTACATACATGACATTACTTATCCTGTACTGATCCGAGTCTCCTGTATATACCCCAGAGCTGCACTCACTATTCTGCTGCTGGGTGCAGTCACTGTGTACATACATGACATTACTTATCCTGTACTGATCCTGAGTTACAATCCTGTATTATACCCCAGAGCGCACTCACTATCTGCTGGGTGCAGTCACGTGTACATACATGACATTATTATCCTGTACTGATCCTGAGTTACATCCTGTATTATACTCCAGAGCTGCACTCACTGTACTTATTCTGTATCTTCACTGGAGATCAAAATTAGAGAATCCACAATTTCCTAGATGTCCTGGTCATCGTGTCGTCCTATGTGAACATATCCTGACATGAATGAATCACAGTATTTAGTATTTTGAGCCTGTTTTATAAATTGAATATATCCTATAGCACCAAATAAAAATGTAAATTACCTAAATGTTAAACGCTGTCCATAATTATACACTTTCAGATACCCACCAGTTATTGGTGTTTTCCTGTCATCTGATGTTATTCTGACAAACTCTATGTAACTGGCCCTTTAATTTCCAATTTCACTGAAATGTTGTGGTCATAAGATAAGGGAACAATTTGCATATCTCCGCCCACTATAGCCAAAATCTAGGTACAGGGTGCAGTTATTGGTAAGGACCTGCAGGCTGATCGCTGTCACAGGGAGGTGACACCAGCAGAGGCCACCACTAGATGGCGCCAGATCCCTGTGACTCTCTATGTGCTCAGTAATGTAACAGGCAAGGCGTCTGATTCTACGTAGAGAGCATAATCAGGAATCTGGGAAAGCTGGGTGATCAGCCCTTGTGTAAGATGGAATGCCCTGAAAAAGGTTGCGTTCTGCTTTGGGATCTGCATATACGGTGGGGGTTTGCACGATTGGGGGGATTGTTGAGGAAGGGACTTGTAGTGGGGTCTCCACAGTAAAACCTCTTGGAGACGACCACCCAAAACTGCACTGAGGAGTCGTCTTCTTAAAGAAGAATTTAGGCCTAATCTAAATTCAGGTGCTGATAATCCGCGGGGTTAATCCGTGACACTGGACCTCGCTGCTTCATCCTGAACTAATTATAATCTCAGAGACATTTGATGGCAGATGCACCCGATGCCCTAATCACAAGTCATTAGCGCTAATTACCGCCTAGATTACGGATTTGGGTCAGAACTGACCTGATCCGTATCACCGAGTGATTTTCTTCATTTTTTAAGATCTCTGCTTGCTGTCGGTGAATGAAAACTCCCCTGTGGGCCCTGATGTGACTGCCCCTTCTGTACCCCAACAGAAAACACCCGATACAGTGGAAGAGCACTGCAGCTGGCATCACATCTGTTTTTTCTGTTTCCATTCAGTGGCAGCAAGCAGAGGTGGCTATACCATATCTGCGGATTTGGGTCAAAACTGACCTGATCCGTATCCCCACCAGAGTGATCTTTCTTCATTTTTTAAGATCTCTGCTTGCTGTCGGTGAATGAAAACTCCCCGTGGGCCCCTGATGGGACTGCCCTTCTGTACCCCCATACAGAAACACCCTGATACAGTGTAACGAGACACTGCAGCTGCATACATCTGCTTTTTCTAGTTTCCATTCAGTGGCAAGCAAGCAGAGGTTGGCTATACCATATCTGCGGATTTGGGTCAGAACTGACCTGATCTGTATCACCGAGTGATTTTCTTCATTTTTTAAGATCTCTGCTTGCTGTCGGTGAATGAAAACTCCCCTGTGGGCCCTGATGTGACTGCCCCTTCTGTACCCCATACAGAAACACCCCTGATTCAGTTAACGAGCACTGCAGCTGCGTCACATCTGCTTTTTCTAGTTTCCATTCAGTGGAGCCGAGAGCTTGGTATACCATATCTGTAACATGACAGGTACATCCTCCTCTGTTCCTGTGCTCTCACCACTCAGGAGTCGGGGGGCCTGGTGCTTGTATGATTTTCATATCACCCAACTTTCCGTGAAACAGATAAAACTGTGGTGGGAGGAAAAGTCACATTAACAAATATGTCAATAATTGGAAATTTCCTTGTAAGAACCCGGTCCTGACGACCATCGGGTCACAGGAGGAGAAGCTGGAAATGAATTGAAACCACAAGGAATTTTGGAGCGTTATCTTATTCTCTGGTCTTCGAACAATCACATAATCAGCTGCAGATGTAAAGCTCATGAGGGACGAGGACAGGAAGGATGGAGGAACCAAGCACAGAAACAACATCAGGTATACTGCCAGGTACCTGCCCGGGCTGAAGAGCTGACAATCTAATGTCTCACAACAGACTGCATCCTAATACACCTGTATTACATCTACTTATAGGAGGACTTGTACTACATGACAGAAATAGTGCCATACAGTGATGTCACAGGACAGGGATAATACACACAGTGATGTCACCGGACATGGATCATACACCAGTGGATGGGGTTTCACAAGTAACAGAGATAGATACCCCCATGAGTCACAGTACAGGGATAATACACACAGCGATGTCACAGTACAGAGATAATACACACAGTGATGTCACAGTACAGGGATAATACACACAGTGATGTCACAGTACAGGGATAATACACACAGCGATGTCACAGTACAGGGATAATACACACAGTGATGTCACAGGACAGGGATAATACACACAGTGATGTCACAGGACAGGGATAATACACACAGTGATGTCACAGTACAGAGATAATACACACAGTGATGTCACAGTACAGGGATATTACACACAGTGATGTCACAGTACAGGGATAATACACACAGTGATGTCACAGTACATGGATAATATACACAGTGATGTCACAGTACATGGATAATATACACAGTGATGTCACAGTACAGGGAGAATACACACAGTGATGTTACAGTACAGGGAGAATACACACAGTGATGTTACAGTACAGGGGTAATACACACAGTGATGTCACAGTACAGGGAGAATACACACAGTGATGTCTCAGTACAGGGATAATACACACAGTGATGTTACAGTACAGGGATCGTGCAGATAGTGATGTCCGCCATAGTCATCAGTATCTGCACCTCCTGTCTCCGTTCACTGACAGCATGCAGAGCTGTTGGATATTGTATAGTAGTGACAGAACATGTATAATTTGTATATTGTGCAGTTTCCTCTGTGAGGAAATGTTTATGGCTGTCAGGTCCCTTTATTTCGTCTCCTCAGCAGACAGGACATGTATGTGATTCACGTGGAAGGAAATCACAAGACGATTGTTCCGTTCTCGGGTTTGTGCCTTGTAAGTTCTGATAGACGTGTGACAGCGCAGGGGATGTGTCAGCATCGATCGCTTCCGTCACATGTTTACAGGAGGGCGACACAAATAAAGGGGCGAAAAACAGGATGTTGTATTGTCTGAAATTATCTGAGATTTATATCCCAAATCCTGCAATACCCTAATACATCACAGGGGGCGCTATGTGTAGTGACCAGATCTGCAGTACCTCTGGTGACCACCATCTGCTGAACTAGGGAAAAGGAGAGTTTCCAAAATGAACATATCCTTTGAATTGTGAGGCATCGGAGTATAAATTACACAAAAACTAAATTTGCCATTCTGGGAAAGCTGGGTGACTGCCCCTCTAGGAGCCATATTGGATGGTGTCACCTGCGTCCTGACAATTTAGAAATCTGGGTGACAATCTCTGTAAACATTATCGCGGCCTCCATATTAGTTGCCACAGAGCAGTCTGTGCTGCCCATAGCAACCAATCAGAGAACAGCTTTCATTTTCTAGGAGTGGGAAATGTAAGCTGCTCTGTCATTGGTTTATTTTTAATAAAGTTGCTTAATCCCAAATGACTGATCCCCACACATTAGGGACAGGACATGGAGCACATTTAGGGCCCTGGTGAAACACCCCTTTAATCCTCTATGTTCTGCTTCTTGTGAATCTGTGAAGTGGAAATGGGGTCATATTTTCCTAATTGTCGGGTTGGGGTCTGAAAGAGGAACCAAGTTACATCAGTAAAATCCCATTTTAAAGGGATCCTGGATGTTGTGGTTATAGATAGGGCTTGATTTACATATGAGGATAATGCTTATTTACATAAAGGTACCTGGAGACCACGGATTATCAGGATTTATAGCCGATCTTTACTCAGTTTACTGTGTATTTGTAAGAGCTATTGTTCTCTGTTATCACCAGCACAAAATTCTCATCTAAAGGGAACCTGTCAGCACACAAACTACAGGGGATTGTCCCTGGAGAAATATGTAATCGGACCTTTCTGTATTCTCAAGAATTGTAGTCGCAGGACTGTGATATTTGGATTTATATTCTAGGATTATAGCACTGATGGGGATCTGTCCTCACACTGCTGTGCTCTGTGCTCTATGCAGCCAGGGTTACGTATTCACCATGGAAAGATGCGTTATCATACCTTTGTGTATGTTGTTAGTAGCTGCAGGACTGTGATATATGGATTTATATTCCAGGATTATAGCACTGTTGGTGTGTCCTCACACTGCTGTGCTCTGTGCAGCCAGTGTTATGTATGGTCCCTGGAGAGATGTGTAATCTTACCTTTGTGTATGTTGTCAGTAGTAGCGAGAGACGCGGATACGGAGAAGTTTATTGCACAGAGCACAGCAGTGTGAGGACTGCCCCCTCTAGAGCTACAATTCTGAAATATAAATCCATATATCACAGTCCTGCTGCTACTAACACCATATATAAAGGTCTGATTACACATCTCTGCAGGGACAATGCATAACACCTGCTGACAGCATTGCAGAATCACGAAGAATATTTCTATTCACTCACTACTAAGCAGCGATATTTGGATATTCACATTTTCAAATAACTTTATTGATATGATATCATTGCACACAATCTCGCAGCGTCTCCCCGCGGCTGTACAGTAAGCGGAGCCCCGCAGTGCGGGTACATGATGGGGGAGGCGTCACTAGGATGTTGATGATCGAAAACTAAACAGAACTCCAATCATTGAAACTACATCTCCCACAAGTCCCCGCGCCCAGCCGCGCATGCGCGCTCAAGTGGGGCTGAATATGTGAAGCTGAGCTGCGGCTGCCAGTGGGGAGTTCGGATCCGGCGCCTGTGATTGGCTGAGCCGCACGTCAGTCACAACCCGGGCTGGATCAAGTTGCCCGTGAGTGTGAGCGCTGGCTGCGGAGAGTGGAGGCGGCGGCGTGAGCTCCGGGAGCCGGGAAAGATGATGAAGTTTCGCTTCCGGCGGCAGGGGCACGACCCCCAGAGGGAGAAGATCAAGCAGGAGCTGTTCTCCTTCAACAAGGTGCGGGGCCGGAGTGTGGGTGGGGGCCCCGGGGGATAGTACTGGGGGAGCTGATTGTGTGCCCCCTCTGCAGGAGCTAGGGGGCGCCGCTTGTGGTAGGAGGGACTGCGCCCCATCAATCCAGGACAGTGATGGCAGGGCACCCCTCAGTCAGTGTAGGGGGCGCTGATAACTAGAGGGGTCCACTAATGTGTCTGCAGTACCCCATTATATGAAGGCATAACAAAATCTAACCTCTTCATATGTGCTGATGGTTAAAGGGGGTTTCCACATCCATCAGCTGCATCACTGTGCACAAGGGGGCAGGCTCTTAACTGGAAAGTCACCCCCAAGATTATTATTATTATTATGTGGTGGCTGATGTGTCCTGGTGGAGAGAAGACCAAAAATTATCTCCACCACCTCTAGGCACAAGGGCATTGTACCCATGGAAGCTGATGGTGCATGTGTGCTCCAGAGCTGCACTCACTATTCTGCTGGAGCAGTCACTGTGTACATACATGACATTACTTATCCTGTACTGATCCTGAGTTACAGGGGCACCTACATAACCTGCATTCTACTCTACCTTACATCACACTATAGGTGGCAAATGCCCTCCTTGCAGCATTTCACACCAACGGACCACAAACCCCCTACTTTGTGGCCCAACTACTGTAATCTAATACTACAAGTATTCACCTGTACTGAGGTCTAACATTACTAATCCTCTACCAGCAGAATAGTGAGTGAAGCTCTGGAGTATAATACAGGATGTAACTCAGGATCAGTACAGGATAAGTAATGTCATGTATGTACACAGTGACTGTGCCTCACACTGCTGTGCTCTGCTCTATGCAGCCAGGGTTAGTATTCACCATGGAAGATGCGTATCATACCTTTGTGTATGTTGTTAGTAGCTGCAGGACTGTGATATATGGATTATATTCCAGGATTATGCACTGTTGGTGTGTCCTCAACTGCTGTGCTCTGTGCACCAGTGTTATGTATGGTCCCTGGGAGATGTGTAATCTTACCTTTGTTATGTTGTCAGTAGTAGCGAGAGACGCGGATACGGAGAAGTTTATTGCACAGAGCACAGCAGTGTGAGGATGCCCCCTCTAGAGCTACAATTCTGAAATATAAATCCATATCACAGTCCCGCTGCTACAACACCAATATAAAGGTCTGATTACACATCTCTGCAGGGACAATGCATAACACCTGCTGACAGCATTGAAGAATCACGAAGAATATTCTATTCACTCACTACTAAGCAGCGAATTTGGATATTCACATTTTCAAAAAAAATTTATTGATATGATATCATTGCACACAATCTCGCGCGTCTCCCCGCGGCTGTAAGTAAGCGGGCCCGCAGTGCGGGTACATGATGGGGGAGGCGTCACTAGGAGTTGATGATCGAAAACTAAACGAACTCCAATCATGAAACTACACTCCCACAAGTCCCGCGCCCAGCCGCGCATGCGCGCTCAGTGGGGGCTGAATATGTGAAGCTGAGCTGCGGCTGCCAGTGGGGAGTTCGGATCCGGGCTGTGATTGGCTGAGCCGCACGTCAGTCACAACCGGGCTGGATCAAGTTGCCGTGAGTGTGAGCGCTGCGGAGCGGATGGCGGGGGCGGGACGGCGGGTGAGCTCCGGAGCCGGGGAAAGATGATGAAAGTTTCGCTTCGGGGCAGGGGCACGACCCCCAGGGAGGAAGATCAAGCAGGAGCTGTTCTCCCAAAAGGTGCGGGGCCGGAGTGTGGGTGAGGGCCCGGGGGATCGCACTGGGGGAGCTGATGTGGTGCCCCCCTTGCAGGATCCGGGGGGCGCCGATGTGGTGGGAGGGGACTGCGCCCCATCAATCCAGGACAGTGATGGCAGGGCACCCCTCAGTCAGTGTAGGGGGCGTGATAACAGAGGGGTCCCCTAATGTGTCTGCAGTACCCCATATTTAAGGCATAACAAAATCTAACCTCTTCATAGTGGTGATGGTTAAAGGGGATTTCCACATCCATCGTGCATCAATGTGACACGGGGGAAGGCTCTTACCTGGAAAGTCACCCCAAGATTATTATTATGTGATGGTGGCTGATGTGTCCTGGTGGAGAGGAGACCAAAAAATTATCTCCACCACCTCTAGGCACAAGGGCATTGTACCCATGGAAGCTGATTGGTGCATTGATGTGTGCTCCAGAGACTGCACTCACTATTCTGCTGGAGCAGTCATGTGTACATACATGACCTTACTTATCCTGTACTGATCCTGAGTTACATCCTGTATTATTACCCCAGAGCTGCACTCACATTCTGCTGCTGGTGCAGTCACTAGTGTACTACATGACATTACTTCCTGTACTGATCCTGAGTACATCCTGTATTTACCCCAGAGCTGCACTCACTATTCTGCTGCTGGTGCAGTCACGGGTACATACATGAATTACTTATCCGTACTGATCCTGAGTTACATCTGTATTAACCCAGAGGCTGCACTCACTATTCTGTGCTGGTGCAGCATGTGTGTACATTACATGACATTACTATCCTGTAATGATCCTGAGTTACATCGGTATATAA
>WNYA01000131.1:149329-172754 GCA_019512145.1 Engystomops pustulosus | reverse complement strand
ATTATACCCCAGAGCTGCACTCACTATTCTGCTGCTGGTGCAGTCACTGTGTACATACATGACATTACTTATCCTGTACTGATCCTGAGTTACATCCTGTATTATACTCCAGAGCTGCACTCACTATACTTAATGATACTGAATGCGGCACCACATTAACAGCGACTTGGAATGGAATTTATAACATTAGAAAGGTGATAATCCAATTCTTTCTTTACATACTTTTTATTTTTGTCTAACAACCCATAGAAACCAATACTTCTCACAGCTGGGCATTTGCTACAATTGTATCCATACATCAATAATTTCCTCTGGTCTGATATATTGTAACAGAAGTTTCATACAGCTGACAGATGGATAGATTTTATTCTGGTCACACTGACATATGGCATCATACTAAAATGGATTTGTTAAACATTGCTTCAAAATGATGGTTAATCCATCAGCTTGGGGGTTCCATTAGAATCTGCCTTTATGAAGGGGGCACCTACATAACCTGCATTCTACTCTACCTTACATCACACTATAGGTGGCAAATGCCCTCCTTGCAGCTTTTCACACCAACGGACCACAAACCCCCTACTTTGTGGCCCAACTACTGTAATCTAATACTACAAGTATTCACCTGTACTGAGGTCTAACATTACTAATCTTAAGTAATGTCATGTATGTACACAGTGACTGCACCAGCAGCAGAATAGTGAGTGCAGCTCTGGAGTATAATACAGGATGTAACTCAGGATCAGTACAGGATAAGTAATGACATGTATGTACACAGTGACTGCACCAGCAGCAGAATAGTGAGTGCAGCTCTGGAGTATAATACAGGATGTAACTCAGGATCAGTACAGGATAAGTAATGTCATGTATGTACACAGTGACTGCACCAGCAGCAGAATAGTGAGTACAGCTCTGGGGTGTAATACAAAAGGTAATGCAGCAAATTGTAGGTTGTATTTTATGGCAGCCTGTTTTCTATTGATCCACCTACGGGTTACTTTATGTGTGTGCTATTTCGGTATGTGCGTGTTGTATAAGTGCAGGTTTATGGAGGAGGACGGGCAGGCTCCAGCCTGCAGCTTCGCCTCATTATGATGCCAATGTCAATATTATGCCCGCTGTCTATGTGTTTGCTTGATCCCATATAATCTCCTGCTATTCACTATATACATGAATGTGCCCATGACCTAGGACGTCACATCACAGCTGTTTACATTTGGTGTGGGGTTACCTGCGGTCATTGGCCGTGTGACCCCTCCCCTCCCCCACCATACTGTATGTCACATACGCTGCTATGTAAACCGCACTTCCAGGAAATCATCAGAATACTTTCATTGACAAATACAGCGCCCAGCGGCTTCCTCTACTCTACTGTTTACCCACAAAGGGGACGATTTTATTTTATTTCTTAATCCGTCAGAGCACGCTGGGGGTTGTAGTTTCACCACAAACTGGAATTCTATTAACACAGCTGCAGTTTGTTACAATGTATCAGCATGGGTCAAGTATCAAATCTGATCTTAAAAAGATAGACAGAGCAGAAGCGTTTTCAAAACGCATCCATTTTAGACCATTTTTGTCAGTTTTTCCCAACTAGGACTTTAATCACGCTCATGCAGCTGGTCTCATGCCACGTTGGGAGTGGTAGTTCAGTAACATGTTGAGGGTCATTGTCTGACGTATAGTAAACTTTGTTCACAAAGTCCCAGAAGGATGATTGATCTGATCCCACCCAAGCAAGTCATGCGTAGAGGAGGATAACTTTTAGGTTATGTCTAGAACATGGCCGCCATCTTGGATCAAGGGCAAGTTTTTCCCGATAGGAATGTGACAACGTAGCAAAAACTAGAAGACTAGTCGATTGGTCAATTGCCGCAATCAGATCTGCAGTGGTGGCTCATTAGGGTGGTGGCACACGTGGCGCTTTGAACCCTTTTTAGGCCCGTTTTTAAGCAGTCCGTTAAAAAAAACGGATGCGTTTTTGACCCGTTTTAATTAAGAAAGTGGGGAAAAACTGACAAAAACGGATGCGTTTTTTAATGGACTGCTTAAAAACGGGCCAAAAACGAGTTCAAGTGACTGGATGCAACACATTTGACAACACGTCACGTAGCTGTGCATCACAGGGAACGTTCCCAGTTGTTGTTGTCGTGCTGAATCCAATCATTATGGACCCCCATGTATTAAAACAGACTCAAAGTGAAAGAGGAACCATTGCCCACGTCATTCACATCCCCCTCCGCTTTCTTTTTCCACACAAACTCTGTCGCTATCACAGTCTTGTGGCAGACATGTCGGCGCTAGCAAATCATGAATATCTGCCAGCTGTATGACGGGACGCTGCGACACCTGGCAGCGAAATACAGACACAATTTCCAAGTCAGAAATCACATTCGAGTATCAGGTGTACATAGTTTTATTTGAACAAAATGGCCGCCAGGAGGCCTGAGGTAAACCTAACACACTAGAATTTGCAGGCGTTTTCCAGGGAAATTCCCCCAAGCAGAGATCCATAATATATTATGGAGGGACTAGATTGATGTGGTCTCATTCACACTCACAACAACATCATTTTCTAATTGTCAATTTACAATATATTCTAAGTAAAATGGTGTTTTTTCCACTACAACCAGTCACAGCACAGATTACATCGTTCAGAAGTCGAATTAAAAATGAAAGCTTTGCTGTGATTGGATGCTTTACAAATGCCATTGTAGTCACATTACACCTAAGTATTTGTCAACCAATCACCACACCACGCTGATATTTTTCATGACCAGAATACAAAGTGAAAGCCATGCTGTGATTGGTTGCCAATGTAGTCACATTACAAGGCCTAAAATGATCATCACCCTAGTAAACAATATTTGATTTGATGAAATAGAGGCAATTAAAGGGGTTGTCCACTTTTAAATAATTTATATTGTTTGTGTAATGAAAAGTCCTATAATTTTTCAATATAATTCCCGGATCCATTCCTCATTTCTAGATCTCTGCTTGCTGTCCTACTATAGGAAGCTTCAGTGTTTATTTCCTGTGAATAGAGACCAGTCATGTGAGATCACACAGGAGCACAGCTTGTTCTATCCCAGGTCATGTGATGTCACACAGGTGCACGGCTCATTATATCCCTGGTCATGTGATGTTACACAGATGCAAGGCTCGTTTTAAACAAACAGCTTTGATTACTCTCAGGGACAGAACAAGCCGTACACCCCAGTGACATCACTTAACCAGGGACTGGGGTTTGTCCACAGGAAGTAAACATTGAAGCTTCCTGTAGAATGACAGCAAGCAGAGATCTAGAAAACTGAGCAATTGATACAGAAAAGTATATTGGAAAATTGTATAACTTTTCATTATAATAGAATTATAATTTGTGGATAACCCCTTTAAGTCCTGCCCTTCTAAATTACATAAAGACACCCATTTACAGATGGAACTTGTCAAAAGCCACAACCCAAATTTGAGGAGATTGGCCTTGGCCTGAAATCGGAGAAACAAAAAAAACATTGGCAACTTGAATACCTGGTTACATAACCAGGACTTGGGGTCACCTATCACCAGGATGAAGGGCTGTATGCAAATGAGCCTGAGGGGCTCCGGGCTCCATTAACACCTATGGAGCCTGAAGCCACTCAGGCTCATTTGCATACAGCCCTTCATCCTGGTGGTAGATGTCCTTTAACGGTGACGATCCAATAACCAAAACCCACCACCATCTCTGGAGGATCTGACACATGTAATACTAATTTCCCCCTGCGGGGGTGCTACAATGCTTTTCCCAAGGTACCTACAAGGAGGAAAGCTGGGTGAGGACCCCTTTAAGAAAGTTTTCCCAGAATCCAATATAAATAACAAAATTAACTACGGAATTTTAGAGAAATCTACATAATAACAAAACGATAATTAAATTTCTGCCGCAGAGAAGATGAGAGTCATTAATGGTTAGTCACAGCGAGCGCGGAGAGCGGGACAAGTCCTCGGGGATCCATACATGGGAATTCCCGCCTCCCACAGACTTTTATTAAGGACTGGCTTTCATCAGCGGCTGCACTCCGACCCCTGTTCATTAAGGGGGTCTCTTCCATCCCCCTGAGAAATATCATCTTCAATACTTCATTATACATCCAAAAAGTCCTGGAGTTTTTCCAGCCCGCACTTCAATAAAACTCTTCTTCTGTCAGTTCCCTCCCAAAACTTACTCCACCAGCTCCAACTTCCTATTAACCCCCCCACCACCACCACCCTCAATACCCTTCCTCTGACCCTATGGGGGTCTATGATGGGCTAAGAGAATCAGCCATAGCGGGTTACACATAAGGATTGTGTTTGTGTCAGTCTAAACTGCAGTTCTTGCATTTTATTCATTTTTCAAATTTTGGGAAAATTTGTATTCCGAGATGGAGCGCTCTCCCCCATGGCATCTGTTGGACGATGAGTGAGCACGATTTTACAGCACTTTTCCAAGGTGAGTCCTCACACTGCTGTTCACTTAGTGCTCTGCATGGAGCTGCTTCACATTCACTCCAAGCTTATAGGTAACTACAGCAGCAGTCATTTTGAGCAGAGAGAATGGGCTGCAGAGTAGCTTTATGCAGAGAACTAAGAGCAAAGCAGTGTGAGGACACAATCCTGAATGTATTTTTCACACTCCTGCTGCTACTAACACAAAGGTATAATTATACCGCTCTCCAGGTACAATTCATCGGCTTCAGAGAGCACAGAGCACAGCAGTGTGAGGACACAACCCCAGTTCATATTCCTAAATGCATTTTTCACACTTCTGCTGCTAATAACACAAAGGTATGATTACACATCTCTCCAGGGGCAATACACTGGCTTCAGAGAGCAAAGAGCACAGCAGTGTGAGGACACACCCCTGGTCCACTTGGAGTAGCTACAATCCAGGAATATAAGTCCATATTCACAGTCCTGATAGTACTAACAACATACAAAGGTCTGACTACACACCTCTCCAGGGACAATGCATAACACTGGCTGCAGAGAGCACAGAGCACAGCAGTGTGAGGTCTGATCACACATCTCTCCAGGGACAATACATAACACTGGCTGCATAGAGCAAAGCAGTGTGGGGACACACCCTCAGTATAATCCTGGACTATAAATCCATTTTATCACAGTCCTGCAGCTACCAACAATTCACATAAAGGTATGATTACACATCTCTCCAGGGACGATACACAACATTGCCTACAGAGAGCACAGCAATGGCACAGAGGCAGCAGAGAGCACAGCAGTGTGTGCATACACCTCCAGTGCACTTGGAGAAGTTACAATCCTGGAATATAAATCCATATATCACAGTCCTGCTGCTACTAACAAAACACACAAAAGGTACAATTACACATCTTTCCAGGGACAATACATAACTTTGGCAGCAGTCTGTATGGTTACACCTGCTGATAGGTTCCCTTTAAAATTTCAAGCAGGATACAAAGTTGCCACAACTACACCAAAACTAGACTGACACAACTTTGCATCTTGTATCTCTTTGGACAAGTTGCCTTTTCCTTTGCTCTCTGCTTTACACTGCAGCTTTGCTTCACTGTACGGCCAATGTTTCCTGAACAGATGTCCATTGCTGGGAGGGAAACCATCAGCAAGTCGATGCCGGCTTCATCCATCATAAGGGAAGCATATAGGCTGTATGTTATCTGCCTCCAATGATGGAGGATTGTGGGGGGGGGGGGGTAATATCCAAAATTACAGCTCGGCTTTGATCAGCACCTGCAAAAACTAAAGAGTTCCCATAAGAAGTGCTCTGGGCAGACACTGCTCCTCAAGGATCTGGACATCTTCCTAGCAAAACACCAGATCCAAGGCAGATCCATTAATACACACACGACAGGGGGCACAGAACTGACACAGTCCAGATCCCGTCATCAAGCTCACATCCAAAGCTGCAGCGAATAACTGCCTGCATCAAAGGACAGGGCCTTATAGAAGCTCAAAATGACAAAATGTCACACGTCTCCATCATTAGAAGCAGAATGAAACCGGATAGAAGTGAATAGTAAAATCCTCGATGCAGCTTTAGATGTGAGTGGAGGATATCAATACAGTTACAGTATTTTGGATAGGAGTAGATGGTTTTATACTTTAATTCCTTTTAGATACATTTCAGCCTCCAATTTAAAAAAAAAAACTGCATCAAAAACTCCTAATATGATTGCAGCCTTAAAGGCAAAGTTGACCTTTAACCCTATTGGTCACAGCAGTTCATTGCAGTAAAGTTTGGTATTTTCGGCTTTACAAGAAATTACCTTTAATCCTCCCCAAAGCCGCCACCATAATAGGTGATATATATTACAGGTCAGCAATCAGAGGCTGTAAATCCTAGTCAAGAGGAACTGCGAGCACTACAGCGCGGTCACATGCACACCACCAAAGCTGCAATTACGCCTCTCAACGCATTAAAGTGCATTCTTCCCGTAATCGGAAAACCTTGCGGTTATTACATGTCCTTAAGTGGCTCAGGTCAGGAAGTGAAGCAATCGGATTGGTTACCGATATGATGAAGTTCGGAGGGCTAAATGGAATAACCCAGCTTTTCCTGGATCAGAAAAGAAGAATCTGCATTGAAGCATCTCTTAAAGCCATAGAGACGGGCGGTCAGAAGATTTTAAAGGCTGGACGACAACATACAAATATTTTATAAAGCAACTTGAGAGGTGGCGACACCATATTTTTAGAGGGGATGGGTGTAAAAGTTTCTTAAAGGGTATCTCCACCAATGTCAACTCTTTGCACCCTTTAATAGGAATATTTTCCCTGACTCCAGAGCAGTTGGCATTTTTTCTCTAGCCCTTACCGTTCCTGAGAAATCGGCGTCTTAACTTTTTCTGCACCCAATACAATATGCTAATGAGGCTCGACTGTCACGTGGACATGACCCAGCCTAATTTGCATATTGGATACCAAAACTATCACCTATGATTTCTCTGGAACGGTAAGACCTACAGAAAAATGTCCAACTTCGCCGGAATCAGTGAAATTGCACCTATTAACTGATGGACATCTCCATCCACTGACAGCAAGCAGAGATTTTAACCATACTGTGGAATTGAGATGCAAAGACGCCATGGATATAGACATGGATACAACTCCCATCGGATGGAGTAGACACCATCAGCTTATTAGAAAACAAGCAGCAGATTTGCCGCTGGGAGCCGCAGAGGATGAGTGGAGACGAGTTTGTCATAAACGTCTCAGGTCCCAGGAGTGAGGCGCGCGTTGAGTCACCGAGATGATTAATGACACAATTTGTGATACTGATCCGGTTGTATCTTATTCTTCATTCACAATCCAAGAAGAGACGGGCGCAGAGACGGGCGCAGAGACGGGCGCAGAGACGGGCGCAGAGACGGGCGATTCCAGAAGATGTTTTCCGGTTTCCTAATTTCTTTACCAGTCCCAAAATTCTCTTTCTAGTCTCCTTAAAGGGGTTGACCGATAATAACTACTTATTACTAGTTGATGGGTTTGGGGGCAGACACCCATTCCGTGCACTGATCAACTGCCCGGATCCCTGTAAACACAAGGCACGGAGTCGGAATCAGTCGGATCCATGTTCCTACAGTGGTCGGATGGTGTAACTACATCTGCAGCTTCCATTCACTTCCAATGTTAGCTACAGCTCCAGTGACAAGACCCACAGGGTCCGGGTGGAAGCCCCCTTTACCCACTGAATTATCCACAGGATAAGCAATCAATGGTAATTCCTTGCCAACCCCTTTAAGGCTGAAGAAACCAAGTTTTTTGGTGCAAATTTGAATACAATTTTTGGAACCAAAGTCATGAATGCATCTGTCAGGATGGAGATGTACAAGTCCTTCCTTATTACCTACTCCTGGATTTGGCTAAATAACAGAACTGCACCAAAATTTGCAACGTCACGGCCAGTCTTAAAGGGGTCCTCCCCCCTACACATAACTGTATTTTGCCAAGTTTGTCTTGATTGATTGTTAATGGCTCCAGAAGCCTTCTATGGTCGGGCACTTCTATGGTCAGATTTCCTTCATGTGACCACGTCATCTCCTTGTACATACACTGTGCCCGCCGCAAGAAGGAAATTGTGGCCGGGTCCCTGACAAGTGCCGGACTGTACAAGGTTTCTGCTTTCTTGGTCGTATCCAAATATCCTCACTAAGAAAGGAAGGAAAAATCTTTGAAATTCTGCTTAATTGCTGCAACATTGTCTATGGGCAGGACCCTTTAAGCTCCCCCCTGGCAGCAGCAGTATAAATGGGTGCTCGCCCTGTGCATATATTAGGGAACCCTGGATGGTCCTCTAGTCATAGCAGCTGCATTCACAGGTCCCCTGAGGTCTTGCCAATGTTCCAGGGTCCTGGGGCTTTCATGCCAATGGGCACCCTCACAGCATTTGGTTAAAGGGGCTGTTCTATCAGGTCTCCTTAGCCTCTCGGCTAGTAACACTATTCTCAGGGTCCTTGACGTCTGTGCCAGTGCTCTGCTTCCCTTGCCAGGCTGTTTCTCAAAGCAGTGCCTACTCTTCGATATCAGTGGGTACTTAGTGCCAGCCATCAGTTGTCAGTCACCTCGCTCCCAGTGCCAGTGATGGAGATATTTTCAGCTTCTATTGGTTCTCATAGATCTTAAGCCTCTTAGTCTGCAGGTTCCTGGGCTTCCTTCCAGGGCTAGCATTCCCTCCTCCATCATACTCCGTCTACTTGTACCTACCAATGCCAATGTCTCAGTGTGTACAGGCATATAAACTTTCCCGTGCCCATAGCTCAGATGCCCTTAACCCCCCAGCATCTATGCCCTGTGCCCAGCTCTCACTTACCCGCTCTTCCAGCTCACAGTCTGCAGTAGACGGGACGTCTTGAAGATGTGCGCACATCACTGCTCTGCTGGCTGGCGGTGTAGCAGAGCTGAGCGGAAGCTGTGGGATTGAAGACGTTCTGCAATATGAAGCGCGTGGGGCGATATTATGCTGCACCTGGCATTCGCCTGGCGGTTAACCCTTTGGTGCGTTACAACATCAACGTGCCAGCTGCTCTTCTCCCGATGACAAACACAACTCAACCACTCTGAGAAAGACACAGGCACAGCAGTGCTGAGGAGGTTAGCATCATCTGGGGGTGGGCTGCAGCTCCTCCTGGATCCCCACATTCTCATTCATTATGCAACAGGCACAGATGTAGCAGAGCCGAGTCGGTCGTGTGCCTTCGCATGTGATGTCGTGGGGCGTTTTTAATTAAGGATTTAATTCACTTATCCCAAGGCAAGGGGGGAAGAACGCTCTCAGCTCTGCTACATCCAGCAGAATTACAGGTGGTAACCAGGAGCCTTTCGTTACTGAGATTTTTCCATCTGAACCTCATGTGATACAATGCAGCGCACCCATTATCCCCGCAGGATGCAAATGTGTTACATTGTGACGATGCAAACCCCTTGGGGTGACTTGTTCCCCCACCATTTCTGTGCAGGCTAATAGATTTTTGGCAGCAGGTGGCATCCAGAGAAGCAAAGACCAATATGGAAGGGGCGTTGCATCCTCTCGCAGACGTCGCAGGTGGTCTCCCAGCCGCCTGCTGCCACCAGAACATCGGATTACTCATGACAGCGGCTGCCCCTCGGGGGAACTTCTCATGCACAGACATTCTCTGCACAGTCTTAATGTTAACAATTTAGTTTTCAAAGTACAGAATCATTTCCCGGCTTGCTGTCAGTGAATGGCAACAACAGTCTTAATCACATCCAACTATATACGCACAGAATTCGTTACAATGTATCAGATCACTCTCACAAGAAGCTCTGCACACCTACGTTACCATCCGGGGCAAAATCTGATAGCTGCTTCAAACAGCAACATTATAATGTATTGTCCCTGGAGAAATGTGTAATCTCATCTTTGTGTGTGTTGTTAGTAGCAGCAGGACTGTGATAGATGGATTTATGCTCCAGGATTGTACTTAGATCATGTCCTCACACTGCTGTGCTCAGAGTTCTGTGCATTGAGATACTCCATAGCTCTTCCCCACTATAATAGGCTCCTGGATACTATAGCAATCATTTACAGCAGATAAAAAGGACTTTGGAACCTCTCAAGCAGGGAGCCAAGAGCACAGAAGTGTGAGGAACGCACTTGAAGAATCTAAAATCCATATTTGACAGTCCTGCTGCTACTAACAATATACACAAGGTATTACAAATCTCTACAGGTATAAAGCCAACATTGGTTAAGGAGAACAGAGCACAGCAGTGTGAGGACACACCCCAGGGCTACAATCCTGGTATATACATCCATATTTCACAGTCCTGCAGTTCCAAACATCACAGGAGAAGGTCTGATTACAAATCTCTCCAGGAACAATACATAACACTGGCTGCAGAGGGAACAGAGCGCAGCAGTGTGAGGACACGACCCCAGTGCACCTGCGGAAACTACAATCCTGGAATATGAATCCAGGTCTCACAGTTCTGCTGCTACTAACAGAATACACAAATGTATGATTAAACATCTCTCTAGGGACAATACACAAGACTGGCTGCATGGTTACACCTGCTGACAGGTTCTCTTTAAGGGACATAAGACTGCCAAAAATGTAATATGCAAATTAGATGGTAATGATGCGGTGCTGCCCCTTTAACAAAGTAAAGCATAAAATCCCTTTAATCCCATGTGTTTTTTGGCATCTTCTAAACATCTTTCTCAGACCTGACTGGCAAATATGCAACACTGAATACTACAATAGTAGATAACAACCTACCAGGGTAGGCTTGCCATTCTGGAACCTGGGAAAGCTGGGTGATGTCCCATAGATCTGTGATGAAATCTCTAATAGTTGACTTGCCACCCACCTTTCTCAAGCCTCTGAGAAGGGCTAATATACAAAGCCTCCAGGAGTCATTAGATCACTGCCAATCCAAATATAGGAAAGCTGGGTGCTTCAGTGATTCCACCCAGCTTTCTCAGACCCTGTAAAGAGTAAGCTTATATTGATACATTCCATATTCAAGATATCACTACCCCGTCAACATAGCAATCTGGGCACTTCCCTCCACCCAACCTGGTTGTCACCCAACTTTCCTAGAGCCAGTTTATATATGGAAAGGAATCTGGAAAAGCTGAGTGATGTCTGAAAGAGCAGCTGAGGGATGTAAACAGAATGGCCCCCCCAGACATTACATAATGAGGGTTGTTGAGATAGACCCCCTGGGGTACGAGGACGGACTGTACCGAAAATATACAGGGTCTCACAGAATCGGGAGGGGAAGCCTTTCCCACACTTAGGGGTCTTTGAGGTCGGAGGGTAGAGGTCAGGAAGCGTCACTTGTACATACATGTAATTGCCGGGGATCTAATCCTGGCAGATGTTTGTTAACCGCTGCACAATAAGCTACAGATGTAGCAGAGCCCACTTTGTCACAATGAAGACTGGAAGAGAACTCGGGTCTGTCCGCAGTCACAATCTACTTAAAGGGGAAGGAACAATTTATATGATGAAACCACTGGGTCCCATTATGTCAGAACAATCCATCTCATTATTAGTTTCCATAATTAACAATGATTAGAGTTCATCATAATCCGATTCCAAAGGGTCTTGTATGGAAAATGTAATGTCTCAAGCGCGGCCATTATGTCTAAGTGGATGATACATAATCGTGTAGACAGGGGGCATCAGAGGAGATGACAGATTCTACCCACCCGGGCTCTGGGTGCAGGGGGAAAAACAAGGGATGGGGCGAGCAGGGTGGGATATAGGGAGGCGCAGCCGCACACAGAGAGGAGAGGGTTAAATGGGGTGCAGTAGTCAAGCCAAGGAAAGTGAAAATGGGTTTGCAGCAGCCACAGAAGGAAAGTGGGTGCAGGAGGTAAAGATGGATACAGCAGGAAACCCCTTAAAGCAAAACATGGGGAGCAGAACCTACTACAATACATTTTTGGTGCCCCCTAGAAGGTAAAGGTACAATGGTGGAGTTGCACAGAGATCGGGACCCTGGCAGAGGGGGAAGAGGGGGGGGGGGGGGGGGGCAATACATAGATGAAGATAAAACCAGAAAAGGGGGCGCAGAGCTAAACCTTGGACGTGCAGGATCTGCACAAACAGCCTAGAAGCTCGCAGCGGGGGGCACGGCGCCCAGATGTCTACAATTGCTGAAATTAAGAGTGAAGCAACCAAATAAGCAGAGGCAGGATAAAGGGGGGGAAGAACCAGGCTGTACGATAAAAAAAAAGGGGTGCAGAACTTGATATGAGGAGCACAACCCAGGCATACAGGATAATGGGGTGATGCTAACAATACTTTAGGCTGTGTACCCCTGTATGCAGTCACAGAAAGGGTCCACTCACAGCTGCAAGATGCACAATGTCCAGCACCAGATATACACTGTGCTGCTACATGGGAAGTGGGGTGCAGCACCCATACAGATATACACTGCGCTTCTACACGGGAAGTGGGGTGCAGCACCCATACAGATATACACTGCGCTTCTACACGGGAAGTGGGGTGCAGCACCCATACAGATATACACTGCGCTGCTACACGGGAAGTGGGGCGCAGCACCCACACAGATATACCCAGCGCTGCTACACGGAAAGTGGGGCGCAGCACCCACAGAGATATACCCAGCGCTGCTACACGGGAAGTGGGGTGCAGCACCCACACAGATATACCCAGCGCTGCTACACGGGAAGTGGGGTGCAGCACCCACACAGATATACCCAGCGCTGCTACATGGGAAGTCTATGTACAAGAATAGAACTGCTATAATACTGCCCCCTATGTACAAGAATAGAACTGCTATAATACTTCCGCTCCCTGGTTGCTCTGCATCGTCTCAGCATTCTATGAGGAGTTGTGAATTATTAAAGGTGTTGCGCTCCTCTCTGCATTATATATGTATGACTTCTTTGCTGGCAGTTGTACATTCTGTATCTGGATATTATCGCTGTCTTTGCTCGGTGCAGATGACTTGGGCCTCTTTAACTTTAAATAAAGTTTATCATGTGTATTTGGGAGGTGAGAGAGGGGGGTGGGGATGTGATTGTATTCATAGTTTAAGGTCTTAAAGGGATAGCTGATTATTCCACACCTTCCTGAGGTTCTGTGTCTCCATGTTTTGGTGGTCTTCTTCCTCCTCCTTCCCCTTATTCTTATCAATGCGCACGTTTGTATTCTGACTCTTAACCCCTTCTATGACGCTGCTGACGCCCCTTCACATCTCATAGCTGATTACATTGCATTGTTGGCACATTAGGGGTTAATCCTTGGCCGACTACCTCCGGTCATTGAGCAGGGGCCCCTCTTCCCGGGGTGGCATTGTGGTCCGGTCTCTCTGATCTCCTTTCTGTGGCTGGAGCAGGACCCCACCACCTCCCACCCCCCTCTTTGGGGTATTGTGCACTTTCTCTATAGTAGACAAAAGCCCCATTTTTCTCCATCCCGGGATTAGATGCTCCATGGGAACAATAGTCGTCCCTAAACTTCTCCCCCTCCCCCCCCCCCCCCCCCCCTCTGTTGTATATTTCGGGAGGGGGGTGGGGGGTATGTTGCTTTTTATGGAAACTTCCGCTGCTCTTCATAGATGTTGCATATCTCGTACACTTCCCTCGTACATGTCCTATATACGTCCTTCTCCCCACCTCTCCCCATGATCTACAGTCGGCATTGTACGGATAAACTTCCTAGGAAATTCCTGACAAATTCCTGTTCCCTTTGGGACCCCCTGTTGCTGGCTGTGGTGGGGTCCTGTGACTGTAATGGGATGATTTCTACAAATCGGTCCCATAGGGCGACTTCATTTATTTACAAATGTGTGTGTTCGTCTTTTTAAAGGGATGTGCCCCCCTTTCCCTTAAAGGCATCAGTTTATAACTCTAGCAATGTAGGAGTGTTGTGACATCCTGTGTCAGTCTATACTGCATCTCTCGCATTGTATTCAGCACTGGTGAGTGGGACATATGCTTTCTCCTCACAGAGTGGCGGTTATGGCCTGCAGGCTCTCTCACCAGTGCAGACTATCTCTCCATTACCTCATGTTTACTCACAGCGTTGTCTGGGGATGGTTGTGACAGACGTCTGTTATCGGTAATCTCCTCAATATGGCGTCAGCGCACGTGTCTGTGTTTTCATCCAGGTTCTGGCTCCTTATAGCGTGACCCCCCCATACAAGGCGACTCCACAACAGTCCAGGACAGGGAGTGAGTGTCATGGCAGAGTATTGTTATTCTCTTCCTTTTTATCACCATTCCTGACAGAGCGACCAATCGCTGTGCAGCTTTTAATTCATTTTGTACCTCTGAGAAATAACAGATGCGCTCTTATTGGTCACTATCGGCAGCAGCAAATCACAGGGCAGCTTTCATTTTGTAGATTAGTATGTAGTGAAAGCTGGGCTATGATTTGTTATGGGCAGTAGACCAATCCCAGCGCAGCTTTCATGTTTCTGAAGCCATACGTGAAATGAAAGCTGCACTGTCATTGGTCATATATCGGCCTCCTTGATATAGTACACTTGATGTCATGGAGATAAACTTTAGTTTTACAGGTTACGTGACCCTGTGTTGGCATCAATTTTCAGCCACATTGTGGAGGAGTCTGATTTGACCCTTGGGATGGTGGCACACGTGGCGTTTTGAACCAGTTTTTAGTCGTGCATTTTCAGTTCGTTAATAAACGCATGCGTTTTTGAAACCACATCCGTTTTAAATTAAGATAATTGAGAAAACCGGACAAAAACGCACGAGTTTTCCAAAACGAACTGAAAACGCATGACTAAAAACGAGTCCAAAATGCCACGTGTGCCACCACCCTAAAAGGGTTCTTCTTTCTGTGTACACTTCCCCTCAACCCCAGTGGTCAAGCCCCCAACTATCACTATATAAAGGTGTCTGGCACATATCCGCTCCACTTATCATGGGATTCCCCAGTTATCCTCCTTTCAGTCTTGGTTCTATCAAATGCGCTGGGGTTGTGTGCTCACACTGCTGTGCTCTTGTTTGTTTTCTTCAAAGTGCACCCCCCCTTCTTTACCCCAGGTGAAAGCTATAGGAGGCTTCTCCCTTACTATTGCACAGCAGTGTGAGTATGTGTAAGGATAACTGCTTTCACTTAGAGCTGGGTCATGAATCTTAATTCAATTGTGTGCACAGCAGTGTGAGGACCTGTGCACTTGAGAAGCTGCAAACTTGGAAACCTTTTTCAGTCCTGGACCTACAAACAATTCTGTGATTAAAGTTTTTAGTATGTAAATGTATTGTATTCCAGTATCCTAGCTTCTCGCTTACAGCAGGAGCCGATCCTCACACTGCTGTGCTCCTAGCCTGTTGTTATTCCAGTCTCATTCCTCTTCTCTGAACGACTTATGTAGTATTCATTCAGAATCCAGCTGATCTCCCTACCAGCTAAGATTGAGGTGGGGGGGAAGCTTGATGTAGAGAGCTGAGAGCACAGCAGTGTGAGGATACGTCCTTAGAACACCTGCAGCTACATGGCAGATTCTAGTTTTCCTACAAGACATCTGGAAGAGATGGTGGAAGAGATTTTTGTATGTAGGTTATAACTAGGACTACCCTCAGGGTGACCACCTACTGCAGAGACCAGTCCCTGCCGTTCTCCTCCATGACCTGTCTATGCTGAGACACTATGGAGGGGGAGGAGGGACATCTCACACTCTCATAATTAGAATCAGATTGTTGTGGAGATAATGGATTCATAGCGGATGCAGCTGGATGTGATCTCAACCTGCTCCTTGAAGGATTGTGCTTCCCTTGCTCCTTGAAGGATTGTGCTTCCCTCCCTTGGCCGGGTGCATTGGTGGGGGGGAGGTTATTTTCTTAATTTTCATCTTTCCTTACTCTGCATCTCCTCATGTTTGTTGGCCGTGCTTCTTGCATGGCTGGAAGCCGCCCAGATCCCTCATCGGAGGTCACGGTACAAGGAAGGAGAAGGATTGGGCTTTAATGATCCCCTCTTGTGTCCAGGTGTTGTCCTCCGGTGGCGCAGATCATGGCTGAGGTGCCAATTAGCGGGCATGGGGTGAGGACTGCCCTGCGGAACATAGGGGGCAGTATTATAGTAGTTATATTCTTGTACATAGGGGGCAGTATTATAGTAGTTATATTCTTGCACATAGGGGGCAGTATTATAGTAGTTATATTCTTGTACATGTGGTGGCAGTGACATCCTGTTTAGTAGGTGACATGTGCTTGGACTTGGGGTGAGAGGAGACGCTGGATACTGCAGATACTCGGCTGCTGGTATATGTCATCCTCCATGCTGTGACTATAGATGAGTTCATCTTCTTGACCCCTGACCTTCTGCAGATATGGGGCGCCCGGTGTGGAGTTTACTGGTCTGCACAAGGAGACGGCCACCGTGACCCAGATGCACTTCTTACCCGGTCAGGTAGGTGCTTCCTCCCGGTCTGATGCACTTGTATATACGCCTGTAGCGCCATCCGGTGGTTGGTTGCAGTGTAGCTGATGTCTCCTCGCTGTCTCCTCCAGGGTCGTCTCCTTACGTTGCTGGATGAGAACACCCTCCACCTATGGGAGCTGCAGCAGAAGGACGGCTGCTCTTACCTAGAAGAAACCCGCAGCTTCCTCCTCCCGGGACGACCAGGGTTCGACTGCGCTAAGTACTCACACCCCCCTCATTACTCTCACGCTTGTCTGGCAGGGAGAAGGGCATGATGGGAGTTGTAGTCTTGCTCCTGATGGGGGAGAGATTATCTGCAGATATAAATCGAATGTGGGAAGGGTTTTCCAATGTATCTCATATAGAAGTTATTTCCCCACAATGCATTGCGTGTGGATCAGACGCTGCTGATGGGTTCCCTCTATCTGTGATCCAAAAATTCCTCCCCATCCCGTGTTTATCCCTATCCTATGACCAATGATGGTTCAAATCGTGTGACTATTCCCGTCTGGCACCAGGACCATCATCGGAGCAGTACACAAGCGTGAGGAGGGCAGACGGTCACTTTGGTGGAAGTTTTGTGGTGTCCCTGGTGCAGGGTGCTGGCTGTTTCCCATCCCCTTTAATTAAAGGGTATCTCCAGAATTGGTTAACATGGCTGCACTGTTCTAATATTGGGTGGCAGTGATGGTCATGGTGTAAGATCTCTGTTTTTATTGCATCGGGGGTCTCATAGTTGGTGCGGTGAAGTTGTGGCGTCATTTCTCTAATCTCCCAGTAAGGGCCTTGCTTACATTATCTGAAGATTCTCTTAAAAATGAAAGCTGGAATCTGATTGGTTGCTTTAAGCAGCAGCTCCAATCTGAAAATGAAAGCCAGTCCCTTCTATATGGAGGGAGGTGGTTGTGCGGATCATGATTGTCGCCGTCTTTCCCCAGCTCCTCTCCCAGTGTCACCCGCGTGACTGTGATCTTGGTGACTACTTCCTGCGACGTGGTGGCTCTGGGGACAGAAGGAGGCGGAGTCTATTTTGTCCAGATCCCAAGCCTTAAACTCCTCGAAGAGCAGACCCTGCTGCAGGATGAGATCTTACAGAGGTGAGGGGCACCTAGTCTATTAACCGTATACATAATGCGCCCCCTAGTGGTGGCTGCAGATTGGATTTTATTATAATCAGGATTTTTCCATCTTCTCTTCGTCAGCCTTCCGGATGAATACCGATGTGGGAAGACCCTGGGGCCAGTGGAGTCTCTGCAGCAGCACCCGCAGCAGCCAAATAAGATGCTGATTGGATACAGCCGGGGACTCGTGACCTTATGGGACCGAGAGTCCAGGAAAGTGGAGCATCACTTTTTGGGGAACCAGGTGACTATATATTAACCCTATAGTGCCTGAGGGGTAGAGGATGACACAGAATGTTTGGTATCATGTTCCACGTTTAATTTGTTTCTTCAGCAACTGGAGAGCCTGTACTGGGAGAGCGCGGGGTCGTCCTTCATCAGCTCCCACAGTGATGGCGGATACATGGTGTGGGCCGAGAGCAGCAACTCTTCCAGCACGTCGTCGCCCATCACCTCTACTGTACCGTACGGTGGGTGCAGCGTTTATCCAGTGGTTTTTCCTGCTGGTTAAATTTGCTGATGGGTGGGGGTCACAGTGATGGGACCTCACAGATCTTGAGATTGGGGGTCTGTTGTACCTGTTATGTTAGAGGTGACCGGATAAGCCAGCTGTTCATGAACTGACTGCTCCGTTCATCTCTATGGCGCTGACTTAAAGATAACTGAGCTCCGCAATCTGCTTCGGCACCATAGATGTGAATAGAGCAACTGGCGCATGATTGACTGGCTGCTGCGGTGAACTCGAGCACAACAGGGATACAACGTACTCCCAATCTCAAGATCTGTGGGGCTCCCATCACTGAGACCCCCACCGATCAGCGAATTAGACCTTGTGGAACGGACCTAACTTGCCATTTCTGGGAAACCCCTTTAAGGGCTTCTATAGGGAGGTGTCTGCAAACTTAGACGCCCACCCCCACCCCAAATTGTCACACCGAGAGAAGTGGCAGCCAAAAACCTTCAAAAAAGAAAATACCTTCGTTTTTTTTTTTTTTGAATAATTATTGATTACTAATTTAAAATAATTATTTTTTTATTTTGATTTCACATGTATTTATTTTTTAGGTCCGTTTCCCTGCAAAGCGATCAATAAAATCCAGTGGCAGTCCAGCAGCTGTGGGTGAGTGTCTCAGAGTTCTGGGGGGTGGGAGGGGGCTCTGATTTTGTAGGTTTATACTTTGGGCACCTGCTGTGTTCCGGTCTCATGGGGTTGCAGCTGTCTCAATCTTGTCCTGACCATACACGTCCTTCCATTTCTTAACATTTCCTTCCTTCCTCAGGAATCACTTCATCCTCTTCAGCGGGGGGATGCCTCGGGCCAGCTATGGGGACCGCCACTGCGTCACCATCATGCAGGGGAAGAATCTGGTCACCTTGGACTTCACCTCTCGGGTCATAGACTTCTTCACTGTGTGTCCCATCAAGAGTGAGGATGGTAGGGAGGACTCCACGACTGTGCCCTGAGATCTGTGCTCCCACAATGCACTTTTTAAGGATGACCCATGTATAGGATGGATTATTAATATTGCTACAACCCAACAGTAAGGGGAAGGGGGTCCTGATCTGTGATGGGTGTTTTGAACCGGTGTCCATAGAAGGGTTTGACTTGTCATATAGGAATCTTTTAGAAATTTGTAGGTTTATACTTTGGGCACCTGCTGTGTTCCGGTCCTTCCATTTCTTAACATTTCCTTCCTTGCTCAGGAATCACTTCATCCTCTTCAGTGGGGGGATGCCTCGGGCCAGCTACGGGGACCGCCACTGTGTCACCATAATGCAGGGGAAGAATCTGGTCACCTTGGACTTCACCTCTCGGGTCATCGACTTCTTCACTGTGTGTCCCATCAAGAGTGAGGATGGTAGGGAGGACTCCACGCCTGTGCCCTGAGATCTGTGCTCCCACAATGCGCTATTTTGAGGATGACCCATCTATAGGATGGATTATCAATATTGCCACAACCCAACAGTAAGGGGAAGGGGGTCCTGATCTGTGATGAGTGTTTTTGAACTTGTGTCCATAGAAGGGTTTGACTTGTCATATAGGAATCTTTTAGAAATTTCGCTTACGCGCTGGAGGTCCCGTCGCGGGAGAAGCTCTCGGATCGCTCTGCAGAGGCCGTCCTGGGGAAGGAGATTCAGCTCATGCATCGAGCGCCAGTCGTCTCCATTGCGGTCCTGGACGGGCGCGGGAATCCTCTCCCAGAACCCTTTGAGGTGTCTCGTGACCTGGCAAAAGCCCCGGACATGCAGGGGACGCACTCCGTACTCATCGCTTCGGAGGAGCAGTTTAAGGTGAGCAGTGTTGTGCCTGTTCAATCCAGAGCTTTACGCTGCAGCCTGGCATTGAGCACGTTCTGTCTCCTCCTCTCCAGGTCTTCACTTTGCCCAAAGTCAGTGCCAAAACGAAATTCAAGCTGACGGCTCATGAGGGCTGCCGGGTGCGGAAGGTGTCCCTGGCGAGCTTCTCGAGCACGGCGTCCGAGGATTACTCGGAGAACTGCCTGACGTGTCTGACCAACCTGGGAGACATCCACGTCTTCAGCGTCCCGGGGCTGCGGCCTCAGGTGCGCTACGACTGCATCCGCAAGGAGGACATCAGCGGGATCGCGTCCTGCGTGTTCACCAAGTACGGCCAAGGTCCGACATGTCTTTATTTCCGGCATTATGTTTTCGGAGACTGGGAAAGCTGAGTCGTCGTCAAGATGTTTACATTTTATTTTTTTTCTCCCCCTTCAGGATTTTACCTGATTTCTCCCTCAGAATTTGAACGTTTTTCTCTCAGTGCCAAGAATATCACGGAGCCGCTGTGTCTGGTGGAGTTTGACCGCCCCCACGACCCAGTGTATCTCAGGTGAGAAGCCACGAATGGGCCACGCGCCTGTTGTCACCACACGGACATGAGGTAGAATACGCTATAAAACTTCTCTCCTTCCGATTCTTTTGCTTTCAGTAATAAAGAAACTTTGTCCCCCAAAAACCACCAAGCGAACGGCACGCACATAGTCCGGGAGTGCGACGGACCCGCGCTCCTGCCTGAAGGTAAGTGACCGAATTAAAGGGGTCATCGACTTTAATCAAATCATTTTATATTATTTGTGTATTGAAAAGTTATACAATATTCCACTACAATTTCTCCGTTTTCTAGATCTCTGCTTGCTGTCCTTCTATAGGAAGCTTCATTGTTTACTTCCTGTGGGATAATGCAGGTGCACGGCTCGTTATAACACACAGCTGATTACTATGATATAACAAGCGGTGCACCTGTGTGACATCACATGACCAGGGATATGAGCTGTGCACCTGTGTAACGTCACATGACCAGGGATGTGCGCTGTGCACCTGTGTGATGTCGCACAGGTGCACAACTTGTTATAGGTCCCCAGTCATGTGATATCTCACAGGTGCATGGCTCATATCCCTGGTAATGTGATGTCACACAGGTGCACAGCTTGTTATATCATAGTAATCAGAGCTCTGCGTTATAACGAGCCGTGCACCTGCATTAACCCACAGGAAGTAAACAATGAAGCTTCCTAAAGAAGGACTGGAGAGGTATAGCAAGCCCTGCACCTGTGACATCACATGACCAGGGATATTTGGAGCCCTGCACCTGTGACATTTTTACCTCCCCAGTCATGTGATAAGTTGTGCACCTGTGTAACATCACATGACCATGGACCGGTTTTTATCCACCGGGAATAAAACTGAAGCTTCCTATAGAATCACAACAAGCAAAGATCTAGAAAAATGTGAGGACTGAAAGTATATATTTTCATTACACAAACAATACCAATTATTTGCTGAAAGTGGACAGCCCCTTTAACAGATTATTAGATTTTTTTTTTTGGATCATTTTGACATCTGTTTATTGTGTTCAGCGAATTCCTGTGAGCACAGCACGTTGTCGCCCTCGCCCCTGGACTCGCCCTTAAACAGTACGGACACCACCCTGGACACCACCGGGGACATCACAGTGGAGGATGTGAGGGATATGCTGGGGTGAGTCCGCATTACACAGAGCGCTAATCTGGATCCTGACCCATTCACTGCTCCATCAATGTCTGTGTGGCAGTTGTTGGTACTGCACCCCTGTTCTTGTTAGTTAACTCTGTGAAGCTTCTGTGCCTTTCCCCCTTTTATTCATGTTCTGCCCCTTGTACTGCAGAAGTTTGACCCAACAACTTTTCTCTCTAGATCCAATGAAGAGTCCGAGAAAAACATGAAGAATTCCTCAGATGAGACGCGGCCCCCGGAGATACTGATCAAATGAGGTTGGTGCCCGATCCAGGTGGACTCTGTTGTAGTTTGGGGTCTTCCAGCGGTGTACATGTGTTCTCCCATCTCTTGCAGGACCGGGGTGTCTGCAGCCTCTGATCCGGTTTACATCTTCATCATTAAATCGCCCGGTCCTGATGCCACCAGCGGCCCCTGGTGCCCCCCACGCTCCATGACGTTGCCTTCAGTATTGGTGGATGATCACCGCCTCGTGCCTCATTCCATACGGCTCCATTCAGATTCTATCCAGGATTCCGGAATCCCTATAGACTCTGCTACGTGGACCATTAAGGACTGTGTGATGTGTCCCCAATCTCGGGATCTGGGTCATGTGATGTGTCCACCATTCCTTTCTATGGACTCGTTCAGCATCTTGCACAATAATTGCAGCAGTAGAACCCCCCCCTGTACCCCAGCAATACCCAGCCCGCTATATAACCAGGCATGGAAGCGGAGCTCGCTATCGCCCCCTGCTTATCCGTGACCAAACAATCCTCCTGGCTGCGACATTAATGTGAATGAGGACTAAGACTTGTACATGACTGTGAGCTTTGGACCCCTGCAGCATTTCAGGGGTTAATGTTTCATTTTTTTTTTTCCCCCCCCCATGACCATTACGCGATTTTTAGATCTATTTTTCTACGCCCTCCATTTCTGAGGCTATTTTTTGGTACCACTTTTCTGTGAACCTTTTAGGATTTGTAATTAAAGGGGCGGTGGAGAGCTGGATTGGGTGTGGTCCTGAGCCATGAAGGGGGGGGGGATCTTATAGTAGGAGGGGGGTTATTTTGCTAACCTTATTGTCTTTGACAAGATTCTTTGAAGAATTATCCAGTTTACATGGATTTTATTTTTGTGGTTAGGATGTAATCTTATTTTTGTTTAGTTTTTTTTTTTGTTAGATACAAAACAGTTTTTATTAAAATAATAAAGAATATTAAGTGTTTCTTAATCAGCCGGACACCAGGTTTGTAGACAAGTTTACTCACCACTGGGTCTCGGATCTCAGATCCATTTGATGCGATACCAGGTGTAACAAGGTTGTGGCTAATGGATAGAATTTAGTCTGCCAACAACGACCACTAGGGGGAGCTCTAATGTCAACAGTAATTTAACCCTTTCAGGACCTGGCCCTCTTTTGTTTTTTCATTTTTTACTCCCCATGATCAAAAATCCATAACTTTTTTATTTTTCCATGTACAGAGCTGTGTGACGGCTTATTTTGTGCGTAACAAATTGCACTTCATAGAGATGGTATTGAATATTCCATGCCGTGTACTAGGAAGTGGGAAAAAAATTCCAAATGCAGTGAAATTGGTAAAAAAACGCATTTGTGCCGTCTTCTTGTGGGCTTGGATCTTACGGATTTCACTGTGCGCCCCAAATGACATGTCTACTTTATTCTTTGGGTCTGTGCGATTACAGGGATACCAAATTTATATAGGTTTTATAATGTTTTCATACATTTAAAAAAATTATAACTCCTGTAAAACATTTTGGGGGGATTTTGCCATCTTCTCTGGCGTCTACTAACTTTTTATAACTGGTGGGTAGTTTTTGCGGATTTTAGTACTCATACATTACAATGTGCTGATAGCACATTGTAATGCATGGGTT
>WNYA01000131.1:99294-149267 GCA_019512145.1 Engystomops pustulosus | reverse complement strand
TACGGGATTAAACGCAGTGAAAAAACATTATCATATTTTGATAGAT
The DNA here is from genome assembly GCA_019512145.1 of Engystomops pustulosus. NCBI lineage: Eukaryota > Metazoa > Chordata > Amphibia > Anura > Leptodactylidae > Engystomops > Engystomops pustulosus. Next base: position 149,221 of record WNYA01000131.1, on the reverse strand, counting down.
CTGGCATTTTCGGACGCGGCGATACCTAATGTGTTTATGATTTTTACTGTTTATTTATATTTATATCAGTTCTAGGGAAAGGGGGGTGATTTGAACTTTTAGGGTTTTTTATTATAATTTTTTTACTTAGTACTTTTCAGACTCCCTAGGGTACTTTAACCCTAGGTTGTCTGCACGATCCTATCTTATACTGCCATACTACAGTATGGCAGTATATGGGGATTTTACTACTCATACATTACAATGTGCTGATAGCACATTGTAATGCATGGGTTAACCCGAAGTAGCCTCGGGTCTTCGTGAGACCCGAGGTTTACCATGGCGACGGATCGCCGCTCCCCGATGACGTCACGGCGGCGGCGATCGAGGTGATATGCAGCAAAGACTTACCGCGTGAGCCCTCTCCATGCACCCGCAGCTGACCCGTGACGTGCTATTATGTTGTGTTTGGCCGCTGCTAGTTGTTACTTTTATGGAGAACCTTTAGCAGTCGTGTGAATTGCTAAGTGGTACCTCCCTTTAAATTTAAAGGGGATGTCTCAAGCTGTGACATTGTTTTCCTATTGTGCTGTTACATAATGCTAATATTCCTGGGTGTAAATGAGACCCAAATCTGTTGATCAGAGGAGAATTTTTACGTACAATTTTCCTAGAAGCCACATGGTTTGTGTAGTCTGTAACTATGGATACACATAGATCTGCACCAGAACTGTATAAAAATATCATTCCCAATTTTGTTTCTTTACAGAAAGTAGGGGATAATATTCCTATCACTGGGACCACCAATTACATGAAAGGGTGGGGGTCCTGTTTCTGCTATTGGACGGAGTAGGACCAGTCTTGTCCATCTATGGCACCTGATAACAAGTGTGGAGCTCAGCAAATTCCACTTGTCCCATAGAGCTGTAATGGGGAATGGGACCCCCACAGAATCCTACACCCCAAGTCTTACTCTCTATCCACAGGGTAAATTTTAAACAAAGGTTTGGAAAATGCAGCGCCACCACTGGCTGCGTCTGGTAGTGCGTCGCTCCTTACTGATAGAGGTGGATCTGCAGTACCACACTTGGCCTGTGACTATGTGGTGCTGTTTCATGTAGGTTCACTTTAAGGCCCTAATGTGGGTACAGTAACGACCTGTCACACGGTGTGAAAGTGAAGTGCAAATTTTATTAAAATATAAAGCTCATACAGTAAAGTCTCCCCCTCCCCCATAGTGGGTGCACATCTTCCAGTGCAAATGGCCCCCCGGCCCCTATAAGCGCTGCTGAGCCTTCTCCAGGAAGAGCGGGGCAGAGGTCACCCCAGGATGTGCACCTGGCTATGACTTGTGAAGAGTAGCTGCTCCCCAGGATGGGGGGATAACAATCTGACTGGTGGAAGTTTGATTTCTGGGACCCCTAAAAATCTCCAAAATGGGATCTTATATATTGTAATTGATGGGGCAGCAGCTGCGTCATAGCTAGCTGGGTGCTTGGTATAGCCAGTGATGGCACTTACAGACAAAGGGAGCTGAAAGATGCAAGAGCCATCTGCCCCACCAGTGCACAATCCTGGAATATACATCCATCTATCACAGTCCTGCTGCTACTAACCCCATACACAGTGGTCTGTACACTGGCCAGATATGCTGACAATTTCCCTTTAAATAAGTCTGACCTGGGTGACAATACTCCTTCCTAGCAGGCACTTATATTAGAGGGCCCCATAGCTAAGCCTGTGAGCCTATAGGGGGCGCCACAGGGCAGGAAAGGACCCGGACACCATGGTGGGGACTGCAGCTTTGCTTACAGTTCTGGAAGATGCATCTAGACGTTCCCCTTAGTGTGCAAAACCCTTTCCCGCTCTTATTAACCCTTAACACTGTAGAAATGGAGTCACTGAAGATCGCGGTAAGGCCAGGGTTCTGCCCCAGCTGCTATACAGTAAAGAGTCGGCCATCAGGGGGCCAAGGAAGGGTTAAATATATTAATATCCTCTGTGCAAGGGCCGGTGCGGTAAGCAGCCACTGCCGCCCTGGTGGATGATCCAAGGTGCACGGGGCCTAAGCTGGCGGCTTGCGGAAGGCGCCCCAGGCGTGGAAGCAGCGGGTGAAGGCGTGAGGCTCATTTCCCTTACGGACCAGGCGCAGCTTCCGAGGACGATCGGGGTCCTTGGCTCTCATGTGCTGGATGTAAACCTGGAGGGAGAAGTAAGGTAACGCTTACACTACTCTGCCACCTCTTATCCTGTAGGTCTAGGGGGCAGGTTATATGAACATGACAGGGATAGAGGGTGGATGTGTCTACAATGGATTAACCAGTAGGAGCTGCAATACCAAGTACAACCACTATACAATGATGATGCTGTGACGACACTACAGACCCCCAATAACTTGATACCTATGAAAAGGGCAGCGTCCTAGAAAACCCCTTTAATCGGAGCAGTAAAAGTTCTATATGTTTTGTACTGGAGGTTGAAGGCCACTTACCTGACATGCCTTTAAGCTGAGCTTGATTTCCACCTGGCTGGTCTGACTGCCGACCCACATGTAGACCTGGAAATAAACCAGGATAAATCATCTGGGTTCCCCAATAACCAGGACCCCCTTACTGTGTGATGTGCTGCACCCCCTCACCTCTTTGCCGTTGTCTAGCAGCATGATGTCATCATCGGCGAGATCGTCCTGACAGAAGTCCGAGCATTTCTCAGAGACGGAGAAATATCCCTTCTCATTGGAGCATCTGCGTGAAAGGGTTAAAGAAGGGGGGGGGGGGGGAGAGAATCAGCACAAAATCTGGATATTATTGGTAATGGTGGCCCAGATGCTGTAGGCCACTAGCGCCCCCTAATGGCAGGCAGGCAGCCAGAACATACATAGTGCAATGTGGGGCCAGGGCTCCCAAGTGCCACCTGGTGGCCAGAGAAGAGAAAGACATAGTCCGATCACTTACCTGAATAACCGGGAGAACTTCATATACTCCGCGTCTTCATCATACGGTTTCTGGCCTCCGATGCCGACCCAGAAGAAATTCTCTGGTTCTTCTCCTTCATTTATCACCTGGAAAATGGAAAAATTGTAGTTCCCTTCCTCATTAGAAGACCCCCGGAGTCTTCTCCCCTCCGAGCCTCGCACCTGTTTACTATATGTATCATCAAACATGGCGTTCATGATGTCCTCGGCGAGCTTGGCCTCCTCGGGGTCCGCGGCTCTGCCCACCCAGGTGTACACAATGCCCTGGTTGTCTGTGCTCTCAAAGGGGACCTGAAAGACATGGAGAGGGGGTTCAGGAGGGAGAGTTGGGGGTCAGACTGCAGGGGGCGTCATGGCTGCCGCAGTAACTCACCTTCAGGAGGAAGCAGAATTCGGAATTCAAAAGGCTGCAGTCCGTGTTGATCTGGATGACCCTGGGGGTGCAGAGGAGGATGATATGGGGTCACCAGGACATGTGCTTATCCCTCCTCCCTCTGACCCATCTCCCCCTCCATACCTGGTGCACAGCGAGCTCCCGTTCGTCCTCATTTGGTAGAGGTTCGGCTGCAGCCCCACGTCCCTCATCTTCCGTTTCCCTTTATGAATGATGAACTTTCTCTTGAAGTGAGAGAGGAACTTGGCATTTTCTTGTTGCTGCGTCATCCGGACGACCTGAAGGAGCAGAACAGACTCCCTCATAAAACCCCTCTCCATGCATTTCAGGTCCCCTTGAGAGCACAGACAACCAGGGCATTGTGTACACCTGGGTGGGCAGAGCCGCGGACCCGAGGAGGCCAGCTCGCAGGGAGAGTTGGGGGTCAGACTGCAGGGGGCGTCATGGCTGCCGCAGTAACTCACCTTCAGGAGGAAGCAGAATTCGGAATTCAACAGGCTGCAGTCCGTGTTGATCTGGATGACCCTGGGGGTGCAGAGGAGGATGATATGGGGTCACCAGGACATGTACTTATCCCTCTGCCTTTTGACCCTTTCCCTCCTCCATACCTGGTGCACAGCGAGCTCCCGTTCGTCCTCATTTGGTAGAGGTTCGGCTGCAGCCCCACGTCCCTCATCTTCCGTTTCCCTTTATGAATGATGAACTTTCTCTTGAAGTGAGAGAGGAACTTGGCGTTTTCTTGTTGCTGCGTCATCCGGACGACCTGAAGGAGCAGGACAGAGGGATGAGAGTGGAGAATGATGTTCCTCGGGCGAGCTGGCCTCCTCGGGGTCGCGGCTCTGCCCACCCAGGTGTACACAATGCCCTGGTTGTCTGTGCTCTCAAGGGGACCTGAAATGCATGGGAGGGGGTTTTAGAGGGAGGTTGGGGGTCAGACTGCAGGGCGTCATGGCTGCCGCAGAAACTCCACCTTCGGAGGAAGCAGAATTCGGAATTCAAAGGCTGCAGTCCGTGTTGATCTGGAGAACCCTGGGGTGCAGAGGAGGATGATATGGGGTCACCAGGACATGGCTTACCCCTCCTCCCTCTGACCCATCCTCCCCCTCCATACCTGGTGCACAGCGAGCTCCCGTTCGTCTCATTTGGTAGAGGTTCGGTGCAGCCCAGTCCCTCATCTTCGTTTCCCTTTATGAAATGAAACTTTCTCTTGAAGGTGAGAGAGAACTTGGCATTTTCTTGTTGCTGCGTCTCGGAAGCCTGAAGGAGCAGAACGAAAGGATGAGAGTGGAGAAGACGAGACGCGAAGCTGCGGGTCGGCATGGGGGGGGGGGGCGGGGGGGGGGAAGGGGGAGAGCTTACCTCCAGCTCCCAGGGGACAAGACTCTCAAACTTCTTCTTGCAGACTGAAGGTGAAGGTGAGCCAGCCCATGTTGGAGGCTCTCTGCCCTGCCAGAAGTACACCAAACTGGAAGTCTTCTTCTGGTGCTTTCCTCATCGTCGTCGTCTTCATCGTCCTCTTCGTCTCCATCGTTATTGATCTTCCTTTCTTGCTCTGTGCTGCTTTCTTCTTCTTCGTGCTCTACTGGAACACAGTACCCTGAAGGAATATATTGTGGATGAGGCCCTGTGCGCGGTGACGCGGCCAAGAGATGGAAAGGGATTGTAATATTCTGGTTACCTGCATAGGAAAGACGTAAACAATCCTCCGTGGGAAGTGGCCAAACTTTTCTTCAGGAAGACGCGCAAACTTCTTCCCCTCCAGGACGAATCCCTCCTCCCTTCCAGGTCCTCTCGTTGACGACGCACTAGCACATAATCCCCACCACCCTCCTTCCGCGTCGAGACAACCGCCCTCCAGAACCCCTCCAGCACCTGCCCGAAACCACACACCGGCAACCCCCGCAACAACGCCATCCACCCAAACACCCTCCCCATCAAGCCCCGCACAAACACCCCACATCCCCTCCCAGAAGCGGCCCTCTCCACAACGACCATGCTTGTGTGAGTTGTAGTCCCACAATTACTGCCCCGGGGGCTCACCTCTGCAGCTGGCATGGGGGGCTGGCGTGGCAGGAAGAGCGCGGTGAGGTCAGCTTTCATCTGGTCCTTCTTTTCCGCATCTTTCTTCACTTTGCCCTGGAGCCCATCGGTCTGCACCACGCTCTCTGCGTTCCGGGTATAATCCACCTTCAGGACGTCATCCCAGTTCTTAAACTTGGACTTAAACACCTAAAAGCAGAAAACAGATGAAGCTCTCCCCGGAGCAGGACATTGCTGCTCATCTGGAGCCATGTTGGTCTCTATACCTGGCACTCAGTGCCCTCCAGGTTGCGGATCACCATGGCGTGTTTGGGTCGGTGCAGCATACCGCACAGTTCTTGTCCGAGCTTCAAAGCGGCCGCTCTGACCAAGCGAGAAGACTTCCTTCCAATCCAGATGAACAGATCGGTGAGACAGTCCAGGATGTAGACAGACTTGGTGTCCAGCAAACTCTGAAGCTGCAGAATATGAAATCATTATCGTCATATCTACATGTACAGAGATACAGCTCTTATATAGAGGACGCGTCTCCTGTGTGGTGTAGTATATAGAGGACGGCCGTGGGCTCTCCTCCCCCCTTGGTGGTGTAGTGTATAGAGGACGCGTCGGCCTCTCCCTGTGTGGTGTAGTGTATAGAGGACTGCGTCGGCTCTCCTGTGTTGTGGAGTTATAGAGGACGCGTCGCTCTCTCCTGTGTGGGTGGAGTATATAGAGGACGCGTCGGCTTCTCCGCTGTGTGGTGGAGTATATAAGGACGGCGTCGCTCTCCTGTGTGGTGGAGTTATATAGGACGCGTCGGCTCTCCTGTGTGGTGGAGTATATAGAGGACGCGTCGGCTCTCCTGTGTGGTGGAGTACATAGAGGACGCGTCGGCTCTCCTGTGTGGTGGAGTACATAGAGGACGCGTCGGCTCTCCTGTGTGGTGGAGTACATAGAGGACGCGTCGCTTCTCCTGTGGTGGTGGAGGGGAGTTACATGAGGACTCGCGCTCTCCTGTGTGGTGTAGTATCATAGAGGACGCGTCTCCTGTGTGGTGTAGTACATAAGGACGCGTCTCCTGTGTGGTGTATACATAGAGACGCGTCTCTCCTGTGTGTGTAGTACATAGAGGACGCGTCTCCTGTGTGGAGTGCTAGTGTATAGAGGACGTGTCTCCTGTGTGGTGTAGTGTATAGAGGAAGGGCGTCTCCTGTGTGGTGTAGTATATAGAGGACGCGTCTCCTGTGTGGTGTAGTACATAAGGAACGCGTCTCCTGTGTGGTGTAGTATATAGAGGACGCGACTCCTGTGTGGTGTAGTATATAGAGGACGCGTCTCCTGTGTGGTGTAAGCCCACCCAGGAGACACATCCTCTATATACTACACCACACAGGAGACACATCCTCTATATACTACAACACACAGGATTGCTGACACATCCTCTATATACTACACCACACAGGAGGCACCCTCTATATACTACACCACACAGGAGGCACCCTCTATATACTACACCACACAGGAGACACATCCTCTATATACTACACCACACAGGAGACGCATCCTCTATATACTACACCACACAGGTATACGCATCCTCATATACTAACACCACACAGGAACGCGTCCTCTATATACTACACCCACAGGAGACGCGTCCTCTATTACTACACCACACAGGAGACGCTCCTCTATTACTACACCACACAGGAGACGCGTCCTCTATGTACTACACCACACAGGAGACGCGTCCTCTATTACTACACCAAACAGAACACCTCCTCTATATACTACACCACACAGGAGACGCGTCCTCTATACACTACACCACACAGGAGACGCGTCCTCTATGTACTACACCACACAGGAGACGCGTCCTCTATGTACTACACCACACAGGAGACGCGTCCTCTATACAAAAGGACGCGTCCTTTGACTACCCACCAGGAGACGCTCTCTATGTACTCCACCACACAGGAGAGCCGCGCTTCCTCTGTACTCCACCACACAGAGAGGCGACGTCCTCTATGTACTCCACCACACAGGAGAGCCGACGCGTCCTCTATATACTCCACCACACAGGAGAGCCGACGCGTCCTCTATATACTCCACCACACAGGAGAGCCGACGCGTCCTCTATATACTCCACCACACAGGAGAGCCGACGCGTCCTCTATATACTCCACCACACAGGAGGAGCCCGACCGTTCCTCTATATACTCCACCACACAGGAGAGCCGACGCGTCCTCTATATACTCCACCACACAGGAGAGCCGACGCGTCCTCTATACACTACACCACACAGGAGAGCCGACGCGTCCTCTATACACTACACCACACAGGGGGGAGGAGAGCCCACGCGTCCTCGTATATACTACACCACACAGCGTCCTCTATATAACAGCTGTATCTCTGTATATGGATACATGTAGATATGACAATAATGATTTCATATTCTGCAGCTTCAGAGTTTGCTGGACACCAAGTCCGTTTACATCCTGGACTGTCTCACCGATCTGTTCATCTGGATTGGAAGGAAGTCTTCTCGCTTGGTCAGAGCGCCGCGATTGAAGCTCGGACAAGAAACTGTGCGGTATGCTGCACCGACCCAAACACGCCATGGTGATCCGCAACCTGGAGGGCACAAGTGCCAGGTATGAGACCAACATGGCTCCAGATAGCAGCAATGTCCTGCTCCGGGGAGAGCTTCATCTGTTTTCTGCTTTTAGGTTGTTTAATGTCCAAGTTTAAGAACTGGGATGACGTCCTAAGGTGATTATACCCGAACGCAGAGAGCGTGGTGCAGACCGATGGGCCCAGGGCAAAGTGAAGAAAGATGCGGAAAGAAGGACCATGAAAGCTGACCTCACCGCGCTCTTCCTGCCACGCCAGCCCCCCATGCCAGACTGCAGAGGTGAGCCCCCGGGGCAGTAATTGTGGGACTACAACTCCCAGCAGGCTGGAGAGCCTCAGGATGCAGATGAGTGATGCTCTGCCTTGTCCCGCAGGCTGAGCAGCTCACCGAGGAGTGGAATGAAGACCTGGACGGGATGGAGGGATTCGTCCTGGAGGGGAAAAGTTTGCGCGTCTTCCTGAAGAAGAGTTTGGCCACTTCCACACGGAGGATTTTACGTCTTCCTATGCAGGTACCAGAATATTAACAATCTCCCCTTTCCATCTCTTGGCCGCGTCACCGCAGCAGGGCCTCATCCACAATATATTCTTCAGTACTGGGTTCCAGTAGAGCACGAAAAGAAGAAAGCAGCAGCAGAGCAAGAAGAGGAAGATTCAATAACGATGGAGACGAAAAGGACGATGAAGACGACGACGATGAGGGAGAAGCAGCCAAGAAGACTTCCAGTGTGTGGTGTACTTCTGGCAGGGCAGAGAGGCCTCCAACATGGGCTGGCCTCACCTTCACACTTCAGTCTGCAGAAAGAAGATTGAGAGTCTGTTCCCTGGGAAGCTGGAGGTAAGCTCTCCCCCTTCCCCCCCCGCCCCCCCCCCCATGCCGACCCGCACTTCGCGTCTCGTCTTCTCCACTCCATCCTTCTGTTCTGCTCCTTCAGGTTCGTCCGAGACCAGCAACAAGAAAATGCCAAGTTCCCTCTCTCACTTCAGAGAAAAGTTCATCATTCATAAAGGGAAACGGAAGATGAGGGACGTGGGCTGCCAGCCGAACCTCTACCAAATGAGGACGAACGGGAGTCTCTCTGTTGCACCAGGTATGGAGGGGAGAGTGGGTCAGAGGGAGGAGGGATAAGCACAAGTCCTGGTGACCCATATCATCCTCCTCTGCACCCCAGGGTCATCCAGATCACACGATGCAGCCTTTTGAATTCCGAATTCTGCTTCCTCCTGAAGGTGAGTTTTCTGCGGCAGCCATGACGCCCCTGCAGTCTGACCCCCAACTCTCCCTCTGAACCCCCTCTCCATGCATTTCAGGTCCCCTTTGAGAGCACGACAACCAGGGCATTGTGTACACCTGGGTGGGCAGAGCCGCGACCCCGAGGAGGCCAAGCTCGCCGAGGACATCATGAACGCCATGTTTGATGATACATATAGTAAACAGGTGCGAGGCTCGGAGGGTGGAGAGACGCCGGGGGTCTTCTAATGAGGAAGGGAAACTACAATTTTTCATTTTCCAGGTGTAATATGAAGGAGAAGAACCAGCAGAATTTCTTTGGCGGCATCGGAGGCCAGAAACCGTAATGATGAAGACGCAGAATATATGTAAGTTCTCCGGTTATTCAGGGTAGTGATCGGACTATGTCATTCTCTTCTTGCCCATAGGTGGCACTTGGAGCCCTGGCCCCACATTGCACTATGTATGTCTGGCTGCCTGCCTGCCATAGGGGGCGCTAGTGGGCCTACAACCATCTGGGCCACCATTACCAATAATATCCAGATTTTGTGCTGATCCCCCCCTTCTTTAACCCTTTCACGCAGATGCTCCAATGAGAAGGGATATTTCTCTGTCTCTGAGAAATGCTCGGACTTCTGTCAGGACGATCTCGCCGATGATGACATCATGCTGCTAGACAACGGCAAAGAGGTGAGGGGGTGCAGCACATCGCACAGTAATATGGGGGGGGGGGGGGGGGTGTCCTGGTTATTGGGGAACCAGATGATTATCTGGTTTATTTCCAGGTCTACTTGGGTCGGCAAGCAACAGCAGGTGAAATAGCTAGCTTAAAGGCATGTCAGGTAAGTGGCCCTCCCTCTAGTACAAAACATATAGAACTTTTATGCTCTAATTAAGGGGTTTTTAGGACGTTGCCCTTTTCATAGGTATCAAGTTATTGGGGGTCTGTAGTCTTGTCACACTCATCATTGTATGTGGTTGTATTGGTATTGCAGCTCATACTGGTTAATCCATTGTCGACACGTCCACCCTCTATCCTGTAATTTCATATAGACCTACAGGAATAGGGGTAGCAGAGTAGTGTAAGTGTTACCTTACTTCTCCCTCCAGGTTTACATCAGCACATGAGAGCCAGGATCCCGATCGTCCTCGGAAGCTGCGTCTGTCCGTAAGGAAATGGAGCCTCACGCCTTCACCCGCTGCTTCCACGCCTGGGCGCCTTCCGCAAGCCCCAGCTTAGGCCCGTGCACCTTCGATCATCCACCAGGGCGCAGTGGCTGCTTACCGCACTGGCCCTTGGCACAGAGGATATTAATATATTTAACCCTTCCTTGGCCCCCTGACGGCCAACTTTTTACTGTTATAGCAGCTGGGGCAGAACCCTGGCCTTCCCGATCTTCTGACTCCATTTCTACAGTGTTAAGGGTTAATACGAGCGGGAAAGGGTTTTGCACACTAAGGGGAACGTCTAGATGCATGCTTCCAGAACTGTAAGCAAAGCTGCAGTCCCCACCATGGTGTCGGGCCTTTCCTGCCCTGTGGCGCCCCTATAGGCTCACAGGCTTAGCTATGGGGCCCTCTAATATAAGTGCTGCTAGGAAGAGTTTGTCACCCAGGTCAGACTTATTTAAAGGGAAATTGCAGCCATATCTGGCCAGTTGTACAGACCACTGTGTATGGGGTTAGTAGCAGCAGGACTGGTGATAGATGGATGTACTGGTGGGGCAGGTGCTCTGCATCTTTCAGCTCCTTTGTCTGTAAGCGCATCACTAGCTATACCAAGCACCCAGCTAGCATGACGCAGCTGCTGCCCATCATTACAATATATAAGATCCCATTTGGAGATTTTTAGAGGTCCCAGAATCAAACTTCCACCAGTCAGATTGTTATCCCCCCCATCCGGGGAGCAGCTAATCTTCACAAGTCTAGCAGGTACACATCTGGAGTGACCTCTGCCCTGCTCTTCCTGGAGAAAGGCTCAGCAGCGCTTATAGGGGCGGGGGCCATTTGCACTGGAAGATGTGCACCCACTTATGGGGGAGGGGCACGACTTTACTGTATGAGCTTATAGTTTTAATAAAATTGCACTATCACTTTCACACCGTGTGAACAGGTCGTTACTGTACCCACAATAGGACCTTAAAGGGAACCTACATGAAACAGCACCACATAGTCACAGGCCAAGTGTGGTACTGAGATCCACCTCAATCAGTAAGAAGCGACGCACTACCCAGACGCTCCGTGTGGCGCTGCATTTCCAAACCTTTGTTGAAAATTTACCATGGATAGAAAGTAAGCTTGGGGCGTAGGATTCTGTGAGGGTCCCATTCCCCTAATGCTCCATTACAGCTCTATGGGACAAGTGGAATTTGCTGAGCTCCGCACTTGTCCATCTATGGCACCTGATAACAAGACTGGTCCTACTCTGTCCAATAGCAGAAACAGGACCCCCACCCTTTATAATTGTGGTCCCAGTGATAGGAATATTTCCCCTACTTTCTGTAAAGAACAAACTTGGGACTGATATTTTACACAGTTCTGGGTGACAGATCTAGGTGTATCCATAGTTAGAATACACAAACCATGTGGCTTCTAGGAAAATTGTACGTTAAAAGTTCTCCTCTGATCAACAGATATTTGGGTCTCATTTACACCCAGGAATATTAGCATATGTAACACACATAGGAAAGGAATGTCACAGCTTGAGACATCCCCTTTAAATGTAAAGGAGAGTTACCACTATCAGATAGCAATTCACACGACTGCTAAAGCTGTCCTCCATAAAAGTAACAACTAGCAGCGGCCAAACACAACAAGCTTTTAACCCGTTCACGACCCGTGACGTAATAGCACGTCACGGGTCGGCCGCGGGTGTATGGAGAGGGCGCTGAGCCCTCTCCATAGCCGGTAAGTCTTTGCTGCATATTGCAGCAAAGGCTACCGGTAACACCCGCGATCAGTGCTAGCACCGATCGCGGTTGTTTTCACCTCGATCGCCGCCAGCAATGCTGCCGGCGGCTTCAAAAGGATGGCGGCGCGTGGACGCCGTCATCTTTTCGAGGATCGCCGCTCCCAGTGACGTCATTAACCCATGCATTACAATGTGCTATCAGCACGTGGTAATGTATGAGTACTAAAATCCCCATATGTAGTATATAGAGGACGCGTCTCCTGTGTGGTGTAGTATATAGAGGATGTGTCTCCTGTGTGGTGTAGTATAAAGTTCTCACCAGCCTTAGCTCTGGTATAAGGTCAATCTTCGGTCTCTTTTTATGTTCTACACATATCTTGTAGTTAATCTGTGGCAGCTCCAAATATCCTAGACCCAGTCCGACCTACAGGGGACAACACAGACCTTTATAAGAGGCAGAGCACAGCACCTGCTCCTATAACACAAGGCCCAGAATTACTTCACCAATGATCCATGTGCGGTGCAGATACCTTATAAAGTTTGGGGCGAGGCGGCTGGAAGTCCTCAGGTACCCATGGTTTGATCTCGTCTGGCTGTCCTCCCAACACTTCCCAGAACTCTGGGGTCTCCTGCTCCTCTGTAAGGGTTAAGATTTCCGCCTTCCCTTTCCTCTCGTTCTTGTTGATCTTCTCAGCAAACAGCCTACGAATGAACAAGAATAAAATCAGAAGAGGAAGAAGGCTCCAGTACAGATGTGCGCCCCCTGCTGGAGAAATCACCACATTATCACATGTACACACAGGTCCGTTTTTTTGAGGTCCTCTCTATCGGTGCCCCCCTACCTTATAAATCCCATTAGGCACTGACCTGGCTTTGGTAGTGTTACTGAGTGTGGCCTTTGATCCTCTCCAGATGTAGATTTCCAGCCCATGGTCCAAGAGGAACACATATCTACAACACACAACGTCAGAGGAGTGAGCACCCGCCTTCCCATGGATAACATTAATATTCCCCCTAACTTAGGGGCACTTACCGTGGATCCAGACAAGATCCCTTTAAAGGCACCGGCTCCAGGCGGATATTCTTCTTGCCATAAATTCTGTAGAGTCTGGAGCAGAGAGACATAAAATTACAACTACACATAGGCTGCACGGGACCTCGCAGCCGAGCCCCAGGGGCTGTGCAGGAAAACATATGTACTTGGACAGGGCTATGGAGCCATATACTGCCCTCACCTGGTGATGTACTGGGAATCCTCCACCGTATAGAAGCCGCTGGCCGATCCTCCTTCTATGTAAGAAATCTCATTCTCAAACACCTGCAGACAGGATAAAAGGGCCGGTTAGGACGAGCTCCTGCGTCATCTATCACATGATAGGATAATAATGTCGTCGCCTCTCACCTGACTGAACTCCTCGCTCTCATCCCCCATCTCCTCCCGGATGGTGCGACACTCGGCTCCCAGGTAGTTGCGCAGATTGACGGCGTGGATGGCAGAACAAGCTTTCTTATCCAGCGAGGTCTCCTGGCCGATCCAGTAATAGATCTCCCAGTGTAGGCCGCCATTGTCATCCAGGAAAGTCTGCGGGACAGAAAGCAGCTCACTGCATTTATTGTGATGATAAAGATTGTATAGATGAAAGATATCAAAAAGCATCAGGGGTCTATGTGATCTGTGACGCCCTCTACCTACCAAACCAGGTCAGGATATTGAAGAAAGAGCCAAGCTAAAATTTGTTCCTAGTGAGCACAGCGCCGCGCTGTGTAGTGTGGCTGTGCATGGCATTTTAGTTTAGGTAATCAATTTCTAAAACACAGAATAACCCTAAGATTTACTTAAAGGGGTTGTACTGATCGCACCCTTAGTGTCTGAGAAAAAGGGGACTGATAAAATGAGGGCCGGATAATGGTAACAGGGTGGTGGAAAACGTCCAAGTGGAAGAAGTACAGGTGCACATCAACAACCTCTGCACCATTCACTCTATGGGCTAAGGGATACAGAAGTGAATGGACCTCAGGATGAGTGCATGCACCATTAACATTGGGGCACTTCAGGGCATTTTCCATCCCCTGTTTTTGTGATCACTGGGGGTCTTAGCAGAAGAACCCCCCAGTGATCAGACACTTATCCCCTATACACAAAATAAGGGATAAGTCTCTATAACAATGTATATACCACAGTATAACCTCACCTTCAGCACAATGTAGCAGTCCGCTTCATAAAACTTCCCATGGAAAGCCTCGTCCACCATGATGGGAATAAAGTTTTCAATCTGCCAGACAGTGACTCCTGGGATCTGTCCTACGTCTTCTGTGAAAAACTCAGAATAATCCAACTGTGGCTTCTCCAGTCCCTGATCCCAGCGCCGGGTCTTCAGATCGGTGTATTTTACATCCCCATTCTCCTGCAGCAATGACCATACATTGGGAGGGAAGCAAATAATTACCCAGATATAGACATAATATATGGCCGCACAGGTGGGAAGCCATAGGCACAATGTTCTGCTATACTATCGCCCCATATTACAGGTGCAGGATTTACATACATCTACACTTATACCTTGCAGATTGGGTGAAGCAATAACCTCAGCTCACCTGTATCTTCTTGTTCTTCTCTTGAGCCACATCTGACATCCCCTTTAACACCTGCTTGGCCTGGTCATCATTGGTGGAGTCTTTGCCCGAGTCCTTGAGTCGTCTCAGACGCATCCTCCTTGCTGATGGATCCTTTGTTGCACTTGCAGCTATAAGTTTAGACATTAATGAATACTTTACCCCTGTACCCCATTCACACCCCTAAAAAAGGTCTGTAAAACTAAGATAAAACCCTTAAGAGGACCACCTACCCCCAGCAGCGGCGGCAGCAGCAGCGGCAGAGGCCGGGGATGCCCCCGCCAGGCGTAATTGGTTCTGCAAGGAGAAGTCAATATTGTAGAACTCAGAGGTGCGGTCCGCTGGCTTGGGGGGCATCACAAGGCTGGGGTTCTCCCTTACATCCAGAACCTGGAATGACATAAAGCATGAAGGTTTATGGGTGGAGTCTACATTATTAAATGAAGACTAAAAAGACTGGAAGATGTTATAAACGATATAATATATATAAATAAGACGGACCAAGAGCAAGTAGCATGGTATGCTGAGGTCTGTGATACCTTATGCTTATAGCTGTGATACCTACCTCTAAATCCGGCAGGAAGTGGACAGCCTCCGGCAATGTCACCAAACGGTTTTTATTCAGGACCAGTTTCCGCAATTTGCTTGATCTGAATAGAACAAGTAGTTAATATTGTGGATTTATGGTTCTCTCTATGAGGAGGGTCGTGAGTTCCTCATCGGCAGCTGCGTTACCTGCACAGACTCTCAGGGATCAGCTCCAGGTTGTTGTTTGATGCCATAAATTCCTCCAGATTGCAGAGTTTGCCGATTCCGGATGGGATCCCATCAAAGTCCAGCTTGTTGGAGTTCAGGTAGAGTTTCTTCAGCTTGGATAACTTGCAGATGGCAGACTGTAACCAGAGCACAAGCAGCGGGTAAGTGACATGCAATAAGGGGTCTTCTTAAAGGGGGGAAAATCAGAGGGGGAGTTCTTCCTTAGACAAAGAAATTACATGGATATTTGGCTATTCTGGGGGCCCCGTGGTTCCAGTAGGGGGTCTCCTTTCCAGCCTGAATAGAAGTCAAGATGTCAGAGAGGTCACGTGAGAATGGGCAGCACCTGACAGCTCAATCCAGGGACTGGATGAACCATGATATGAATATGTACACATCATCGGATGGGACAAGAAGCAATGGAGAGCTACTGCCGGAACAGGACAGGAGACAGGAGTTGTCTGATAATAAGCTATGACTGCCCTAATACACTATTTGACACTTCTCACAAGGTACACACCGGGAGTGAGGTCAGCTGGTTGCGAGAGAGGTTGAGGGTCTCGAGCTGAGTCCACTGGTCGATGCATAGGGACAGTTCAGAGATTTGGTTGCTGCTGAGGTTCAGGCGTTTCAAGTTGGCAAGTGTGTACAGGCACTCAGGGACCCGGGTCAGGTCATTCATGGACAGGTCGACATCTGGAAGGGATTGAAAGTTTTACAAATCAGCAGAAGAGACATCACATATCTGTCCTAGATGCTGGTCTATGCCCTAGACATCAGCCCCTCCCAATTGTGAAGTGCAACTTACCTGCGAGATTAGCAAGGCCTTCCAGGGATGTAGGCAGATTGCTCTGTGTTCTTTGTGTGTTCTTCAGATGCAGCGTCTGCAGGGCGACCATTGCGGGGAGCTGCCTGTTAATAGAAGGATAGAGTAGTGGCCATTACATGATGTCACTGGGTCCTTGGTCTGAGTTCCAGGGTAGTGGCTGGCATCCTGACCTCAGCTGGGCGTGCATCAGGGCGTTGTTATTAAGGATGAGGGTCTGCAGGTGCACCAGCCTCCGCATCTGTGGGGGAAGACTGTCCAGCTTGTTGTCACTGAGATCCAGGTACAGCAGATCCGTCAGATTAATGAAGAGCTGATTGGGAATGTTGTCAATGCTGCGGAGGAGTAAGGAGAGATGTGATAGGACGTCGAGTGATGAGCTTTAAAAGGGAACCTACCACCACAAATCTACCTATAAAGGTAGAACGAGTGGTAGGTGCATGTATGGGACCTGAGGACGGTAGGGTAGGGGGAACAAAGAGGCTACTGAGGCGTCGAGTAGCCACGACGTATAGCCACATGTCCGGCTACTCCACACCCCAGTAGCCTCTTTGGTAAATTTACATATTAGGGCAATAAAGATTTTAAAAAGATAGCAGGGGCGTGAGGATTAGCTCTAAAATGGGCTATCCTCACGTCCTATAGATCCACCTACCACCCGTGTTACAGGTAGATTTGTGGTGGGAGGTTCCCTTTAACTGGAGAATCCCTTTAAGTGATATATGGAGACATCTCACCTGTTATGGCTGAGGTTAAGGACCAGCATGTTCTTTGCATTTTCCAGCTCTCGTGGACACTCTGTCAGCTGGTTATAGCTGAGATCCTGCAAGGAGAAGCTTATAGTTAAGAACAGTCTGACAGCAATTATTCTCCTGGACTGATAAAGAACCGATAAAAAAAAATAATTTTAGCAATATTATATAATAAATGGAGGACTTGTTGGCATCATGGTGCCTATAAATGGACTGGAAAACTGCCATCAGGTGCTTTAAAACTTCCAATCTTGTGCACCTTCCAGCCAAAAGGCATTTCCTTGCCTTTAGCAGCACTAAACTGGCTACTTGGCCTCATAAGGGGCACTAGGGGGCACTCCTCCAGCACTCTGCATCAGGGGGTTGTGCCCGGCTCTAATACCCACCAGTACGGACAGGTCATCCAGCTGAAAGATGTCATCCGGGATCCCAGAATTCTTCAGGCTGTTGGCCCGAGCCACAATAGCCTGGGAACAGAGGAAGGCAGAGATCAATCATGTACAGCGCTGTGTACCTGCGCCGTATCACTAACCCCCTCTGACTACTTACCCGCAGGCAGGGTAGCGATGACAGCTCCCCATGTAACGTGGTTAGGCTGTTGTGACTTACAGACAGATGCTCCTGTACAAGATCAACACAAACGATTTAGACCCAACCAGTTGCTCCAAAACAACTCTGCGCCTCCATGGAAACAGACTACAAACAAATCCTTTGCAGTCAGATCCACAGTTTTTTTACATTTTGTAGGTAAAGGCATATATCTGATGTAGTGTAACGTGCAATCACCTATGGATAATTCCAGGTAGAGACAATCCAGTACATTGTCCATAGATGACAGTAAACTACTAATGACTATGGAGAGGTTGTTAGTAGTGAAGGCAGATGCCCCTGATACTTGGCTGCTTCTCTATTCCTTTCTATGGGGTTGTGAATGGTAGTGATCACATGTGCAGCACCGCTCCATCCACATAGACCCCAGGGGCACTTAGGGACCCTCATCCTCATGAATTAGTCTTGATAGGGGGTAAAGTAACGAAGACACGGGACCATCCCTCTTGATGAGTCTTTGTGGCTCCGGCTACTCCTTACCAGTTTGTGCAGGGAGGACAGCTCCTCGGGCAGGTAGCATAACCCGGTCCTGTTCAGTTTCAGCCATCGCAGGCTCGACATAGACTTCACATGTTCAGGAAAATATCCACCCTGCAAAGAAACAACATGGAAGATGTGCCGAGATTAGAATGGCCCCATTCACTGTCAGCAAGCGGAGGTTTTACAGCCGCCCCGTGTAAATTGTGAGGATTGCACACGCCTCATGTCTCAGATGGGTGTGAGGTTTTATTGAGGAGCTAATAACAGCTTGGAAAAACATTACAGATGACAGGGAGACGCGCCAAGGAAAGCAGAGTATAAGAGGTGTAAGGCAGCGGTAAAACTACAACTCCCATCATGCCCTGCACGAGACACTGGTGCCCATTGCAACCAATGGGAATCCGAAACCATCTACAACACAGTATATAGGCCCCTGTAGGATGTGAGTCACCGGAGCTGGACGGACACTCCCCGGAGTAGTGGAGCCGCTCATTACATGACAGTAGGATGTAGTAGTGCTGAACGAGCGCAGACACTATAAACTGATCCCTGTGACACCTGACGCATGGCTGGCTCCATTATGTGCACACGACAGGTGCTGTGTATCCATGACTGTACAGGAATGCTGCGTTACAGTGTTTCAGTTCTCCAGATTCCCACTTAGCTCACTCTTAAAGGGACATAGTAACTTAGATCGATACATGGTTTTAAACCTTGTCCTTGTGTCATGCTCCTCAATGTATAACGTTACATTAGTTCTGACCAGATCTTCCTTTGAAGTGTTTACAAGGAGGTGAAAATTGGGCTTGTAACAGTATACGGCGCTCAGTTTGCTCGCCACATATTGAGTATATTGGGACTGTTCACACTACAGGGATACAAGTAATTTATGTCAGGTGTGACCTGAGCCTGAACAGAACAGATAAAAGAGGCCACTGAATACAAGCTGAGGACAAGGGGGATGGGAGTCAATTTCGGAGAACGACAAGATCCCTCCCAGTCCTTGTCCCAGGGCTCACAATCTAATCTCCTCATCACAAGCACTTGGGAAAAATTTCAAAAGAAGAAAAATATCTCAAGTATGTGCAAGGGAGAAAACCCAAAACTGTGATACTGCAATGACACTGCATCCATGAGCAGAGTGAGGCCCCTCATGTACACCCTGCAGTCACCAGCTGCTGCCCTCCGTCTCCCCGGGGTGTACAAGGGGCTAAATATAATGTCTGACAGCAAGAGGAAGCGGCCGCACGTCACCGGAGGAGGAAGGAGAGGACCCGAAATAACCCCAAATAGCACGTCACCGGAGGAGGAAGGAGAGGACCCGAAATAACCCCAAATACATGATATATACTGTACATGCATCACTTATATATCCAGGAGAATGTATGACTATATCTGTAACTGTGTATCAGTATGAATGTATCACTTCTGTCTGTATCTGTGTATGTAAGATTGTCCATGTATGATGTGTAGGAGGATCTCCTGTGTATAGGTTTCTATACACAATAGTTATATATGTATTTACGTGTATAAACAAGTATGTAAGATTGTCCATGTATGATGTATAGGAGACGCCGTATGGATCTGTGTGTATGAATGTTATCTCTATGAGGTATTTGTCTATAAATGTGATAGTATATATGTTACATACACACCAGTTTTTACCCTCGTTACTGTACACACACCACAAACACCCCTGATGAGACCCCCGTGCTATGCGCCCTTAGATTGCACTTTCTTGGTTGGTGTTTTGAATTTTACAAAAATTGTAACTTAATTCACAAGCAAAAGATCATAATTCAAGCATCACCTGACCCTGCGCACCCCCCTCTATCACAATATTGTAGGAGGGGAAGACATAAAGGGGCAGATGTAAGTTTTCTGGAAGGTTTTTTTTTTTAACAGCGACAAATACAAATCATGTTACCTCCACGTCAGTCACGTGGCCCTCGTAGTGACCGCCACGTCAGTCACGTGGCCCTCGTAGTGACCGCCACGTCAGTCACGTGGCCCTGCAGAGTCGACCGCCACGTCAGTCACGTGGCCCTCGTAGCGACCGCCACGTCAGTCACGTGGCCCTCGTAGCGACCGCCACGTCAGTCACGTGGCCCTCGTAGCGACCGCCACGTCAGTCACGTGGCCCGCTTAGCGCCGCCACGTCAGTCCGTGGCCCTCGTGTGACCGCCACGTCAGTCATGTGACCCTCGTAGTGGCCGCCACGTCAGTCACGTGGCCCTCGTAGTGACCGCCACGTCAGTCACGTGACCCTCGTAGTGACCGCCACGTCAGTCACGTGACCATCGTAGTGGCCGCCACATGAGTCATGGGACCCCCGTAATGACCGCCATGACAGTCAGGTGACAAAGCTGTAACTCAATGTTGAGCGGAGAATATTAGTATACTATTAGAACAGGAGAGTAATATATGTGATATACACAGCTGTGCCCCCGCCTCTGTCTACTCCCGTACAAGGAGCTGATGGTGGCCCCCAGAGAGCCCCTCCCTGAGCCCCCGAGCTCACCTTGAAGTCATTGCCGCTCAGGTCCACCCCTCGGATGAAGGGCAGCACCCCGGTGGCCGCCATGTCCCGGGTCCAGGGAGGGTCTGTCTGGAGAGAGCAGCAGGAAGCGCACAAACCCCGCCCCCTCCGCTCACACAACCCTGTCACTGCCTGGACACACCCTAACCCGGCCGCATTCCGGCTCCGCCCCCGCCCGCTATCAATCACTGTCACCCGCCGTCAGTCATTGGACGATTGACACATCAATAAGCCAATAGGAAGCGCCAGTGTCAGTTATTGACACTCAGATCTGCCCCATTTCTCATCAATAAAGTGTTACACAAAAATACCAACCCGACATGACAACTAATGACGTCCTCAGAACAAAGAACACCGATTGGACAATAGAAAATTCTATTTTGAGACGCAGTAATTTTTTTAGAAGTTGTTTTTAATAAATGGGGCACGGATTGGTTGATTATTCCTGTGTCTTCAGTGATTGGTTGTTTTTACGCACCTCCCCTTTGATTCGTTGTAGATCTTCACCTTTAGCTATGATTGGTAAGGAGGCCCCGTACTGTCACTTGTGATTGGGAGGCAGGTAGGATGGAGGCGTGTGATTGGTCAGAGCGTTCTGCGAACGGGCACCCGGACGTTGCTCGCAGAGGGAGCAGCAAAGGCCGCGGGAAGGGCCGGTGAGAATTCCGCTAGGTCACAGGGGTCTCCGGGGACTGGGGGCAGCACCGGGGCGCGTGGCTCTCTAGAGGTCACCTGCAAAAATCTCTGATTACTGTAGAAATACAAGCCCCAGCATGTCTTGTAACTGTCTACTATAGAGTCCGGTAGGCTGAGCATGCTGGGACTTGTAGTTTTATAATTACTGTATAATCTCTATAGCTGTCTTATGCGGATACTTCTCCACAGCTGAGAGTTTGTTACACTGGAATCAAGGACGGTTATGAGACAACGCATCCAGTCTCCGTCTATTTGGTAGATATGTTATAATGTATCCCAGAGGTTTGTCTGTTACCGGACAAATGTAACAAACCTTCAGCTGTGAGAAGTATAAGATTAGAACAGGTTTTCATGTGTATAACAGTTTGTGCAGCCTCCAGTACAGGGATTGTCACCCAGCTTTCCCAGAGCCCTGATAAGTAGATCTGCCTTGTAATACATACCCTGGGCCTCTTGTATATAAACTGGAGTGTGGAAAAGTGGTTGAGTATTTATTGGAATGTGTATCACCAGTCACCCAGCTTTCCCAGGAACTGACCCCCTACTCATATTGCATCACTACACAGTGAAGAATGTGGCATTGCTCCGAGACATCACTATGTGTCTTATCCCTGTACTGTGACATCACTATGTGTCTTATCCCTGTACTGTGACATCACTATGTGTCTTATCCCTGTACTGTGACATCGCTATGTGTCTTATCCCTGTACTGTGACATCGCTGTGTGTCTTATCCCTGTACTGTGACATCGCTGTGTGTCTTATCCCTGTACTGTGAACGCTTGTGTGTTATTATCCCTGTTACGTGACATCACGTGTGTATTATCCATGTACTGTGACATCGCTGTGTTGTATTAGCCCTGTACTGTGACATCACTGTGTGTATATCCCTGTACTGTGAAGCATATCACTGTGTGTATTAATCCTGTACTGTGACATCGCTGTGTGTGATATCCCTGTCCGGTGACACCGTTGGTGTATTATCCCTGTACTGTGACATCGCTGCTGTGTGTATTATCCCTGTTGTTACTGTGAACGCCTGCGTGTGTATATCCTGTACTGTGACATCGCTGTGTGTATTATCCCGTTACGGTGACATCGCGGCGTTGTTGTATTATATCTGTACTGTGACATCGCTGTGTGTATTATCCCTTGTATGTGCATCGTGTGTGTAATCCTGTACTTGACATCGCTGTGTGTTATTATCTCTGTACTGTGACATCGCGTGTGTATTATCCCTGTTCTGTACTGTGACATCGCTGTGTGTATTATCCCCTGTTTACCTGTGACATCACGCTGTGTGTTATATCCCTGTACTGTGACATCGCTGTGTGTATTATCCCTGTACTGTGACATCGGCTGTGTTGGTATTATCCCTGTACTGTGACATCGCTGTGTGTATATCCCTGTATGTGACATCGCTGTGTGTATTATCCCTGTACTGTGACATCGCTGTGTGTTTATGTTATCCTGTACTGTGACATCGCTGTGTGTATATCCCTGTACTGTGAACATCGCTGTGTGTATTATCCCTGTACTGTGACATCGCTGTGTGTTTATCTCCTGTACTGTGACAGCGCTGTGTGTATTATCCCTGTACTGTGACATCGCTGTGTGTATATCCCTGTACGTGACACGCGGTGTGTATTAATGTACTGTGACAGCGTGTGTGTATTATCCCTGTACTGTGACATCGCTGTGTGTAGTTATCCCTGTACTGTGACATCGCTTGTGTGTAGTATCCCTGTACTGTGACATCGCTGTTTGTGATATCCTGTACTGTGACAGCGCTGTGTGTATATCCCTGACTGTGGACATCGCTGTGTGTATATTCCCTGTACTGTGACATCGCTGTGTGTATTATCTCCCTGTTACTGTGACATCACTGTGTGTGTATTCCCTGGTACTGTGACATCACTGTGTGTATTCTCCCTGTACTGTGACATCGCGTGTGTATTCTCCCTGTACTGTACATCGATGTGTGTGTTTTTCCCTGTATGTGACATCGTGGGTGTATTCTCCCTGTGCTGTGTACGCGATGTGTGTATTCTCCCGTGCGTGACATCGCTGTGTGTATTCCCCTGTACTGTGACATCGCTGTGTGTCTTATCCCCTGTACTGTGATGTTACTGTACTATAGGGGACGGGGTCAGTACGTAGTGATGACATCAGGACGCTGGATATATTGTGGATGTGATGTGTCCTCTCTTCCCTCTCGCAGGGTTATTATGGCTGAAATGCAGCTTCAGAAAAAGGGGAAGAAGTCGGACAATGGTATCGGCAGTGTGGTGGATTTCCTATTGGCCAATGCCAGGCTGGTGCTGGGTGTCGGGGGAGCGGCTATGCTGGGCATTGCTACCCTGGCAGTGAAACGGGTGAGGATCAGGGACTTTATTCATTGCACAGTGTTGGAAGGTGCTTTTTCAGTTGCAGCTTTATGTGTGACCGGAGCGTAAGACTAACTATAACTCCATCATTATAAGTAGATTGTGTCACCCAAATGTGTCAGGGGCCCTTTTAGGACACAGCTCGTGGTTGTGACATATTCTGTTCCTGCTGTTTTGTAGCTCATTGACCGAGCAGCGGCGCCTCCAGACGAGAAGGACGCGGACGGGAAAGTAGAGCAGAAATCCCTCGAAGAAAGCTGGAAGGAAGCCGTTCTGCTGAAGGCCTCCCCGAAACTTGTGCGAAAAGCAAAACGCTCCGACCTGAGCACCGCGCTCCCGGCCCCCGAGCCCCGGCTGCTCACAGGTCAGCACAGGAGGCCACATTATCACATGATGTCTGATCATTTCAACTCCAATCACATCCAAAGCTCTGTTGTTCTCGCAGCTTTAGATGTGATTAGAGTAGATAATCGGTAACGTAATAATGAAGTGGGGGGGGGGAGTAAATTCTCGAAGGTGCTGAGTGTCATGAACTTGTTATATTTTTATTCTCCCGCTCACAGATGTTGCAGAGTCGAGCAGGACCCCCGAGGAGCCCCCTAGTGAGAAGCCCCCCCTGTGCAGGACCCTGCAGGAGACGCTGCTACACTACTACTCCCAGGAAGCGGTGGTGCCCGATGCCGAGGTGCAGGTGGTGAAGCAGCTGGTACTGGACATCATGGCGGAGCTGCAGGACTTTCTGAAGGCCAAACACCCCCAAATGCCTTTCTGTGCCCTGCAGCTGGGGGGCTCCCTGGGCGGGGGGCTTCCCGTTACCAGTTTGGACACGGCTTATGTATTACTGCCCCTGATTCTGGAGCCGCATCTCTGGACCTTTGTGCCGGGGGAGGAGACGATTCTTAGTGACCCTCAGTTTTGGATGATTAAGAGGGATAATCTGGAGTACACAGCGCGGGGGAGCAGCCCCTGGGACCGCTTCATGTTGGGGGGCTACCTCTCTACCAGGATGGTGGTGGAGTCCTTACACAAGACCATCACAGCGTCTATCAACTGGCCGGCCATCGGGACCGTCCTGGAGTGCAGCATCCGGCCGGTCATTGCCCCCGATGACCTCAGACTGGAGGTCATCCACCAGGACTTCACCCTGACCATCAACGTCCTCCTGGTGGCCAAGGCCAACGACGCCGTCCTGCTGGCGTATCCCGACTCCACCGCCCCAGCCGAAAACCTCTGGAGGCGGAGCTACTACCGTGAGGAGGTCCTCCGTCTCCAGGACCTGGACAGCGCTGATTCTGGAGTCCGGCAGAAGTGTCTACACATCCTAAAAAGCATCTGCCGCCAGCGACCCGGACTCAGCCACTTATCACCAACCCACTTACGACACGTCCTCCTACACCTCACTAACGAGGAATCCGATTGGTCCGAGTCCGCCGTAGGCGACCGTTTCCTGCAGCTCATAGAGTCAGTCATCGGATATCTGGCTATCGGGACCCTCCCCTGCTATTTTAACGGAAAAGTCAACTTATTCTCTCACCTGACGGAGGAGGAGATCGATCAGGTCGGATACGCATTGTATCAGATCTTTTCCGATCCTAAATCCTTGCTGGTAAAGTGAGGTCACTGTGACTTTAAGACGTGCACCACGGAGTCGGGAGAATGTCCTGCTGAACGGCATAAGTTCTATGAGATCTCTGCTTGCTGTTTGTGAATGGAATCATCAATGGAAGAAAACCTGTCCTGCTCTGATACATTGTAACAAATAACCATAGGACGGAACATGAACAGGACATTTTGTTCCGTTTTCTGAAAGCAGAATTTTCTATTATACTGTGATTTAAGCTTTACCTGCATATGCAGATCTCCAACTCCTCTACCTGCTGCCTTTCCATTCATCTCCTGTGCCAGAGTTATAGGAAACCGGATCAGTAGGGAGCGGAGCTGCGCACATGGACGCTCATCTTACCACAGTGTATAAGGAATTGCAGTAAGACTATAAATGGTGCTGTACCTTTAAAATTCTGATCGGCGTGCGATTACTCAGCCTGTCAGGCAATGCCTGCTGGGAATTGTAGTCCTAACATGACGTGATGTGTGTGTATATAGGTAATTGCTGCTATAGTGTGTTGAAAATCCTAATATAGTGATATATTACTAGACCCAGAGGTGAGAGGCCACCACTGGGGGCGCCGCTGATCATCTCTTACATGGATTTTTTTTTAAATTTGCATAAAAATATTATTTCCTATGTGTTTTGCACTAATCCGGGGTACAGAGGGGTTTACTGGTTTCTTTACTAATTCACATCACATTGCTTTCTCTCTGGGAAAGCTGGGTGACAACCAATATGGCTGCCCTTGCTGTTTCCAAAATATTTGGCACTGTCTGATATCTTCTTTACGTTTTTAAGGATTGTGGGATTATCCGTGAGGGTTTGGCGTTGGCGGCCATGTTGGATGTCACTCTGCTTTGCTGGAAACTGACCAATCACTGGAATACGGGGACTAGTTTTGGGTTAAAGGGGTCACCCTGTACTGGATAAGCTCACAATATGGCCGCCCTGTGGGTGCAGGATATGAATTTGCACAGTTATTATAAGCCATATATTATAACGGTCTCGTCTACTCAGTATTCATTATTGGCCGATCAACAATGGATTGATCTATAGACTTGCATTCCATATTAAAAAGAGTCTACAGTCTAGAAAAACCTGATTTATAAAGCCGAATAAGAGGAGGATATCGGTGAATCTGTGATAGATTTCTTGGGTCTTAGGATTCCCTTTACCTCTGGCTGCTGTAGTAATCAGATTTCTTTATAATAGTTGATCTCCAGCTGCCCTGCACTACTACTCCCAGCACTGACTATGCACTAAGCACATGAACTTGCACGCGGTATGGAGTATAGCGGGGGTACATGTACAGACTATGGCACTTCTTTAAATTTTTTTTTATTTTTTTTTTATGCCCCCTCTGTATAGATTAACCCCTGAGGTCCCTGTTTATATCAATGGAGCAGCAGTATTTCAGATTATACTGATCTATATCATGCATTGTATACACAACTCCGATCCAGAGCTGCAAAGCTTCACCTCTATCCTCTAGTCACATCCAAAGCTGCAGATTTTCTTGTCGCTCTGTTTTATATAGATCTGATTGTAAATAGAAAGTGAGAGAA
Source organism: Engystomops pustulosus (assembly GCA_019512145.1). NCBI lineage: Eukaryota > Metazoa > Chordata > Amphibia > Anura > Leptodactylidae > Engystomops > Engystomops pustulosus. Next base: position 122,247 of record WNYA01000131.1, on the reverse strand, counting down.
TTCTGAATGCAGCTTTGGATGTGAATAGAGGAAAACATCAGAATTATTGCGATGGGTTTGGAGACTATATGTTATAGCCGCATGGGTTAAAGCAGGTTTCTACCCATCGTAACGTGTGAGGAGTTGTAGTTACATCAAGGCTGGAGGCTCTACCTGAACTCTCTAGTTAAAACTAATTTCAGTTCCCGAATTTCATTCCATTTATTTGCATCCTGTGTGCCAAACTTGGAGTATTGTCCCCTAAAAGTTAAGGAAATCCCTTGTCATCCTCTTGTTTCTGGGAAAGCTGGGTGATTACCAGTATGGCCGCCTAAGTGCCATTTCTATCTGACCTTCCGCTACAAAGTTAAAGGGGTTCTCCAGTATATTCTCTACCCTTCTATCTGTATCAGATCTGCAGGGGTCTTACACAGTCTTGCATTCAGGTGATCGCTGCGGTCTCTTCCCTCCATACCATATACAGAGACGTACATTGTATAGTGGCCGTCCTTGGTATTGCAGCTGAGATCCACTCACTCGAATGGGAGTAGCTGCAGAATGGCCCTTTAAATGACGGCCATATTGGTTGTCACCCGCCTTCTCCAGGAGCAGAATCTGCTTGGCAGATAAGTATACAGCGAGGATTCATGGGGGATCTTTATTTTTAAATTTGGGGTAAAAAAAAATGCTACTTATTGTATATAAGAGGTGGTGATCATGTGGGTGCCGCCATATAACTTTGCACTTACCTTCTATAGATAACACCTGTGTGTGTGTACTGGGGTGACCTCCCCACTGGGGGGTAATGACGCCTCTGTTGCTGCTTTCGATAATTGTGAATTTTGCTGCTTAAAATCCTATTTTTAAATGGAAATTGTGATAATAAAGATTCTTTCTGGATTCCAGTGTGTGGAGGATTTGTGAATACATGAAAGGATACAATGTATCAGTGTAAAGGTTCTGTGTGTCTATTGTGTACAGGAATAGCGCCGCTATAGATAGGAGCGCAGCTGCAGGACTCAAGGAGACTGACAGATCCTCAGCTCTGGGGAAGAAAAGGCTTGGAATCAGTATTTAGGTGCACTGTGGGTGTGGCCACACATTTTGGTGCATTCTGTAGCCCACATTACATCAGTTTTCATTATATGAGACTTCTAGCCGGCGCAGGTGCTGTGGGTTCTGTAGTGGGGCCAGGATTTTTGGCTGTATGGTGTGTGTGTGTGTAATATATATATATATATATTACACTATAATAATATATAATCCAGCCATATCACAGCTGCAAACTCTGTCCTAGCTGCAGTGCTGTAAGTTATCTGACCACAGTTGGGACAAAGAGTCGGGTGGAAATTTACATCAGTATTACAGATACATTGTAGATTTCTGAATATGACTTTACAAGAGGAATATTAGTTATTGCAATTTCACACACCTATTAAGCTTCAATCTTTGTTTTCCTGCAGCCACCACTAGGGGGAGCTTAGTGCACACAGTGTGTACAGGTTCCTTATTATATTCAATATACACATGTATGTACACTCTGAGCTTCTAATAGAAAAAAAAAACTGGTTAAAAACAGAATCACAGCTCGAAATGCTATATTTTATATTGTGACAAGAGCTTAGACTGTGGTGGGGAGAAGGGTGGGGTGATGAACAACTGGCCCAGAATAAAGTTATTTTAGGATTCAGACTGTAGAACAACAGTGGGATCTCCGGGCAGATCTGATGCTGGCAGCCTTCCAACTCGCGCCACTTCAGCCAAGATCTGGGCAGCGTCCGGTCTCCACAACATTGTACAAACATCTAAAATCTCTATATTTGTCCATCGGCTGAGAATGTTCAGTGTTCTTTGTAATCGCGCACCAGGAGAACTATTCTAGAATGATGAAAGATTTATGTTCAAAGTACAGTGGGGATTCGTATCTGATACAGAGCTCCAAATCCCCTGCAGGGATGTAACATTAAACAATAAAGCGAGAATTAGACTCACCGGTAATTCGTTTTCCATCTAGTCCACCATGACGGCCTGGAATTTTTTCCCAACCCTTACAAATGTTATTATATGGTTTTTATTGTATGTGGAGTAACATGCTAATAAAACCTCTTGCATCCTTCCATTGGTGTAATTATTTGGTAGAACACTGGCGAGGGATGCAGGGGGAGGGACATTTAACCTCTCTTCTTCCTGTCCCTGCAGAGGTCAAGGGGTAATCCTCCAGGTGGGCCGTCATGGAAAACTGTGATTTGCAGCCACCACTAGAGGGAGCTCAGGAGTTTACCAAAGACAGTATAGTCTGATGAAGTGTGGAGTGAACTGCCCTAGTGGTGACTGTACTAGGAGACATATTTTTTTTATAAATTACTCGTCTAAGCAGAGGATTTGGAGCTCTGTATCAGAAAACAGCTGTGACTGCTATACAACTATACTAGGAAATCTAGAATTCCACAAACTGTGTATCCATTTACATTAAAGCAACACAATCACTGTATGAGCAGAGTCCGTCATCGCCTGATACTGTAGCGCAACTCTGCTATGGGAGCAGCACTCGTTACAGTGTGTCAGCTAACCCAGATCAGAACAGAATTGTTTTTATTCACTGACTGCAAGCAGTTATATTGACCACTTGCAGAACTTCTTGAAACATAAACACAATCCAGATAATTTTTCTGAGTTTTATTTAAACAATATACCGAACAAAAGCCGCGCAAAAAGCGGTGTATGGTGATAACTCCGCCTTCAACGTGGACTGAAGATGACAGGGGGAGGTGAAGCGGCTAAATAAAATGTATTAAAATAATAAAACAAGTCTCTTTGTAATGTTTGGTTGTTTCTCTGTTCTATCTGTTTCTCGGAAAGTTGGGTGATTACCAACATGTCTGCCTTAAAGGCTTTACTATTGTAAGGAAAGCTGGGTGGTGACATGTGGATATTTCTCATATAGGTAGGAATGCTATTCAGGAATTCTGGAAAGCTGGGTGGTGACATGGATATTTCTAATATAGGTAGGAATGCTATTCAAGTATTCTGGAAAGCTGGGTGGGAACTGCAATGGGAACCAACACCTATACTGGCAGCCATATTGATAGTCACCCATCTTTCCCCCCCAATCAGAACGGAGAAATGGATAAACAGAATGTGTGCTAGTGCTATTAGAGGAGTATTGTTAGACTTGTACTTATAAATGGATGATATGAATAACCCTTTGTAAGTGAAGTCCTATTAAGGGGTTAATAAATGGGCGTCCATTGTTCAGGACTAGAGATGAGCGGACCCGATGGTCGGGTTCGGCTGCCCGCGCCGCTTATCTCTTGCTTGGGAGGACCTGTGCCCCCTGATATGTACAGACGCTGTGTAATACTACATTTCCCCTATGGGGGTGCTGTAGAGAAATAAAACATTCCAGGTTTTCCAAGATTCTACTTGATCACTGGGGATCGCAGTGTGTGATCTCCTCCAATAACACGAGAGGAAGCTGTCAGGGTATGTGACAGCAGAGAATGGACAAGGGCTCGCACAACAGGTTTTACTCTCTCTTTACCCCTGTTATCGAGGGTGTTGGTTACTTTTGGAGACTTTCCACATGTCAGTCAGTGGGGTCCAAGTACTATGGCATCCATTAATTCCTAAAAATAATGGTCCAGAAGTGATCAGAGACTTTTTATAAGCCTGTACATCACTTGCTCTCTCTATAGGAGACCATAAAGGGAACCTGTCAGCAGAAATGACCATACAGACTACAGCCAGTGTTTGGTATTGTCCCTGGAGAGATGTGTAATCAGACCTCACACTGCTGTGCTCTGTGCTCTCTGCAGCCAGTGTTCGGTATCGTCCCTGGAGAGATGTGGAATCAGAGTTTTGTATATGATTTTTAGCAGCAGCAGGACTGGATTTACTTTACGGTCCTCACACTGCTGTGCTCTTAGCTCTCTGCATTGCTCCGCCTAAAAGCTGTAGTAGTCTTTTGGCTGGAGCTTTTACTCAAAGCAGGGGTCAGGGGCTGTGGAGCTGCGGAATGCAGAGAGCTGGAAGCACAGCAGTGTGAGGATACACCCCCCAGTACACTGCGGACTTTCTGTGTAACATCTATATAACAGATATAAAAGGAGGCAGTCAGGACAGGGACATCCTCATCTGTTCTGGGGGCAGCTGGTCCTGTTGTGTCCGGGCTGGTGACAGATACCACAAGTCCGCTGCTTTTTGGCTGTTGGTCCTCGGTCTGAAGAGTTATAGTCGGATCGTTTGCTTTTTGTGCCAGGACCACGTTGCGCTGTGGGGCCTCCTCCAAATGAGGTTGGAAAGTCACCAGATCCTCCTGGAAGAGAAACGCAAGAGGTTAAAAGGAGAAGCCTGTATAGAATTGTCCCATCCTGCTATCTGTACACTCAGAGGCGGAGCTAAGAGCAGGTTAGACAGTCCCTCGCTGGACCGCCCTTAGATTAGCATATCCCCCGCACTCCCTTACCTGGTGGTATGTTCTCATCTGCCCATTGGAAGAAGCCGCATTGCTGCTCCCGGGGTTTGGAGCACGTGTGAAACTGTCGTCCCTTGTTGGCGCCATCCTTCTGCACCGTACGCGTTACGGCGGGCTGGTTGCACATACAAGTGGCTTGACCTTCAGCCCCCATGTCTCCGCTTCCAGTCCTGAACCCTACAGATTCCCGTGGATTAGTGAATGAATTAGATGGTCGTCCTCCAGAGTTCTGCAGGGGCGGGGCACTCCCGCTAGCTCCACCCTCCTGATCCGCCCACAAAAAGAAGTTGCAATTTCCTCCGTTGCATTTATAAAAGGGGCGCCCCTGGTTGGGCCCCTCCTTGCGTACAGTCAGCTGCACGGCGTTGGTGCCGCAATTGCAGACCACCTCATTATTCTCAGAGCTGGCCGCTCTGGGTACCGGGACAGCAGGAGTCACAAGTTTTGGGGCCTTCTCCTTCTTTGCCGGGGGCTGGCGGCTTTGCCCGCCTCTGGAGTTGCCCATACGGTTGTTGGATTGGTTTACATGCAGGTGGTTCCCCTCTCTGGGCCCGGATTGAGGGGCCGCCCTGTTGCCTCCTTGCAGGTACTTGAGATCCAGCACTTCTCGAAGGGTCTCATCACAGCCCCCGATGCACCCCACAAACTCTAGAGGCATCAGTGGGGGCACGCTGCCGCGCTTAAACTTGAACTTGAGCCTAAAGAAGAAGGATTACATATGAGCCTGTAATCCCAACACTGATACACTGTAACAAAATTCAGGTGTGTAAGGTCAAATATAGCTGTATAATGCATAAAATGGGGCAGCTCACTTGTGCACAGGATGGGGTCTGCAGACGTCACACACGCTCTCGTCCCGTGACACCTCCAAGACCGAACTAGGGAACCAGATTGACGTTTTACAGCTGGGGTACCCCAAGCACGAAATGTAGAACCTGAATGGAGAGAAATGCAGTTATAGTTCAGGCAGGTGAAGGTGTATGTGCTGTCCCTGCTGTGGAAGATGCTGCACACCAGGAATCCTTATATCTGCGGATCCTATCTAGGTGGGGGGCTCTTTGTGGGGTCATATATCTAAATCTGAGCCAATCAGATCCATTCTAGTTCTCCCCAGCCCACTTCCGTACATGCATAGAACCAATGAAGAGGAGGCAACTGCTCCCCTTCCTCTATGACTACGACAACAGCTCAATCCTTCATAACTCAACGATTCATATGCAGGAAAGAGGAGGTTTGGGCCTGCAGGAGGAAGAGAAATACTACAACACTGCGCCACTCACTAGGCAAGGAAAGTACAGGGGGCACAGCACTCAACGTTATCAGTGCTGTCTCTCCGTTTTAGAAGCCGAGCCCCACTTATAATATCACGTGAGATACCACTATAACAGAGTAACGTACCCTCCATCTCTCTTAGTTTTCAGGACCATATCCCGGTTGCATTGGGGACATTTCCGTACAGGCAGCGGCGTTTCCGCGTAAATCTCCTGTGCATCCACTGGTTGTGCAGCCTGTCCGAAATACTGAGACAGCGCCTCGTCCAGCCTGCAGAGGGCGACACGTCCTGAATAAGTGACGGGTATCCTTACCCCTGTTATACATATGGTGGCGATTAGAGGACTACTCACTTGGTGGCCTTGGCTGCCGCTTCTATGAAGACCTGCTTGTATTTCTGCACCTGCTGTCTCAAGACGGTGAACTTGTCCTTCCTGCCTTCGCAGATCAGTTTGAGGTCGGCCTCTAGTTCAGCACGAAGGTCAGGCTTGGACATCTCAAAGCCCATAGAGTCGTACCCTGTAGGGACGGCCTCATAGGATCAGAAATGCATCCAAAAATCAAGACCATGGCACTGAGATACCTACACAGGTTCCTCACCTTCCACCAGCCCCATCCCCAGCTCTCCTGGGAGGAACCTCTGCTCCGGCGTGAGACCCACATACATGCGGGATTTAATGGTTTCTATGTGCTCGGCGTGAGTGGCGTCTGTCCCTGCAGGAGACGATAAGGACATAGAAGGGTTAAAGGGTTTATAATGGCAGACATCACGCGCAGGGGCAGGATATTCCGGGATCTTACCGATTCCATGTTTTTCCATCAAGGAGATGAGATCTGCCTCTGTGAGAAGCTGCGGAGGACTGGTCTCTCCATCCACCATCTCCACCGTGGTGGGCTGAAACCTCGAGCTCATCTCATAGACTGGGATAACCTGAAGGAGTAGCCAGAAACAGTGAAACGTATCCACTGGGGGGCACTACCCGTTACTGCTTCAGTACTTCTGGGTGCTATATTTAAAGGGGCTCCCAGCTTACTGATATTGAAGGCCTATCCATTGGATAAGTCATCAATATCCGATCAGGGAGCGTCTGACACTGAAATGGGAACACAGTACGGCCATGGAACCCAATCATTCTGATACTGATGAGCTGTACCATGGGTCAGTCATCAAGACCAAGAAGTTGGAAACCCCCTTTAAAAATCCCCCCTTTCCTTACCTTAGTGTTCCATTTATCATAGGGGTAGACATCCAGATAGTTCCTGGCAATGATCATCAGTCCATGAGCGAAGAATCTCTCAGCGGCAATGTCAATCTCCACGGTGGTCTCCTGGCCCTGGGCATCCTGGGAGCAGCAGGCCAGAAAGTGGCGCACAATAAACTCGTAGAGGCGCTGCTCGTTGCCCTGTGTGCAGAGACAAGTAATGTGATCAGCTGCCATATGTTTCACTATATGGAAAGGTATTTCAGGAACAATTCAATGCAGAGAGCACAGAGCACAGCAGTGAGAGGACACGCCCCCAGTGCTACAGTCCGAGAATATAAATCAATATATCACAGTCCTGCTGCTACTAACATCATACACAAAGGTCTGATTACACATTACACTCTCCACGGATAACACATAACACTGGCTGTAGTCTGTAAGGTCACACCTGCTGACAGGTTCCCTTTATTTTCAAAGGATTTATTCCTGTTCGTTGGGGTTCCTTACGCTCACCTGCAGGCTGTTGGTATACTTAGTGGGGTGAATGGGGGGATGGGCCTGATCTGTCTTGCTTCCATTTCTTGGAGTCGGCCCACCCCTCTCCAGGATCCGCTGGGCGAATCCCCCCCACTGTGGATCGTGCGTCTGCTGCTCCACCAGCGTAGTGAGGTTTAGGTCCTTGGGAAAAATATTGGTTTCTGTGCGGGGATAGCTGATAAATCTATAGGGGAAAACCAGGAAACATTGTATGCAAAGGATTCTGAGAACAATGAAGGGGAATTATTCTGATATGTATTGTCCTAAGGATCGGTGATCGGTAAAGGTCCGATACCCAAGACACTCTCCGATCTGCTGAAGAGTCTGCCGTGTACATACAAGTGTTAACTAGCGCCATACATTGTACAGTGGCTGCGCTCGATATTACTGCTCTGCTCCTGTGAATTGGCCGTGTTAAAGGCTCACTTCTCTCTCTTCACTTACCCTTGTGTGTAGAGCTTCTCCGCAATCTTCATGGTTTCTTTGGCTCCGATTTTCAGTTTTCTAGAAACCAGTTTTTCCATCTCCTGCAGAAAGTTAAAAAGAAAGAAATTACAAAGTGGAGACAATCGGAGTCATTTATCTGTCATAACGTCAGCGTACAAATGGCGTCAGCAGTAGCTAATGGTAGGAAACTACAGCAATTTTGTATGGTGGCCTGAAAGGCCCAAAAATACTGTACATTGTAATAGTGTAGATGACTAGACCAATCCCCCCCGTCCATCCTGAACGTACCACAGTGTCCAGCGCTACAGGCCTCCATTTGCTCTTAGGTTTACTCCCAACTTGAACAACTGTAGCTGTAGGATCCTAAAAAAAACAAAGAATTAATTTCTCTAAACATGGTTTCATTCTCATTTCTATACACAAGTATATAGCAAGGTGTGGATCTGTATCCAGGTTCTGCCACCTTCTGCTAAATGAAATCTACCATCAAAATCTATCATGATAAACACTGACACTTACTAATAGATCCAGGAACCGGGACTGTGGTATCTTCTTATATTTGTTATCCATGACATCCTTCCTTCAAAAATCTACTTTTATTATTTTGCTAATTAGCCAGAAGGGCTCTGTGGGGGTGTTACCAGAGCCCCTCAGTGCTGTAACTTCACAGGCTGTTACAATGTCTCCCCATCCACTGTGTGAGATTACAGCAGGCAGAGGAAGGGGGAGGGGGGGCTGAGTGAGTAGGGGACAGTGTAACAGCATGGAGGGGATCTAGGAACACTCACATAGTACTCCTGACTCATTAGCATAATATTACAAGTTGATTTTAGAAGGAAGGAGGCCATGAATAAGAAATATAAGAACAGTCCCAGTGCCTGGATCTATGTGTAAGTGCCCCTGGTGTATCAGGATGGATTTTGATGGTAGATTTTGAAGGACCTACCTCCATACACATCTGGTAGAGCACCAGGCAGGCCGTGTGGTTGAAAAGACGATTTCTCTTCCAGTTGAACTCCACGTTTCCGTCTTCATGTTCGTGAGTCACTGGGTGCAAAAAACATGATACAATACAAGTATCAGCAAGAAAAGGAGCATTTCTTTACTAGACGCGAGTCTTAGATTTGGGACAATCCCTTTAAGGAGCCTGTAAGTAAGGAGAAAACTATAGACATTCACACCTTTGATTTTGTAGAAGGTCTCCGGAATGAAGGCCTGGATGGCTTTGAATCTCTCCACTACAAACCCCAGTGTGGGGAACTGGCAGCTCCCATAGCTGATGAGCTGACTGGACAGAACCGAGGGGAAGATCTTCTGGAGGCGCAGGGTCTGGAAGCGGGTGAACGCCGCGCCTAGAGGAGGCAACAGGATGAATCAGCGTATCAGAGTATATACACACTCCTACCCCTCCCTAAAACCTACCACCCACCTATCCGAAGGTCCAGCTCCATCCGTACGTCCACAGCGTCGCTGGTGTTCTGGTCCGGAGGGGTGAGGTTCTCGCAGGCCGCTCGGATGGATCGGGGGGTGATTTCGGAGAAGCGAGCTCTGTACACCTGCAGATTAGGCTTCACTGTTGTACAACGAGGAAGGTCATGATGGGGTTAAGGGACATCTCCACAGATCTCAGTATAAAGATGCCTGTATCTACCTGCTTTGCAGACTTGGATAATCTCAAAGCCGATATTCTCTCCTTCTCGATCACAATCTGTCCATATGATGAGAGCCTGGCACTGCCGCACCTCCCGCTCCAGAGTTTTCTGCAATTACAGACACAGAAGTTTAGCCAGAAATGTGTAGGAGATACACACAATTTCTGATCTGCATCACAAGCAGGACAGCCAGCTGTATAAAGGAGATACATACATTCTACAATAGATGTCACAAGCAGCAAGATAGCCAGCTATGTGAAGGAGATACATATGCTCTACAATATATATCACAAGTGGCGGGATACCAGCTATGTGAAGAAGTTACATACACTCTACAATATATATCACAAACAAGATAGCCAGCTATGTGAAGAAGACGCAGAAACTCTACAATATATATCACAAGCTGCAGGATAGCCAGGCATGTGAAGGAGATACATACACTCTACAATATATATCACAAGCTGCAGGATAGCCAGGCATGTGAAGGAGATACATACGCTCTACAATATATAATCACAAACAAGATAGCCAGCTATGTGAAGAAGACACATAAATTCTACAATATATATCACAAGCTGCAGGATAGCCCGGCATGTAAAGGAAATACATACACTCTACAATATATATCACAAGCTGCAGGATAGCCAGGCATGTGAAGGAGATACATACGCTCTACAATATATAATAACAAACAAGATAGCCAGCTATGTGAAGAAGACGCAGAAACTCTACAATAATATATACAGCTGAGGATAGCCAGGAATGTGAGGGATACATACACATCTACAATATATATCACAAGCTGCAGGATAGCCAGGCATGTGAAGGAGATACATACACTCTACAATAAAGCTGCGGATAGCCATGGCATGTGAAGGAGATACATCCGCTCTACAATAATAATCACAAACAAGTAGCCAGCCAGCTATGTGAAGAAGACACATAAATTCTACAATATATATCACAAGCGGCAGGATAACCAGCTATGTGAATGAGATACAGTAGTTAAGCAATTTTATGTGACAAGCAGCATGTGGAATCAATACATAAACCTAGAGATTTATTTCACAAGCAGCAGGACCGCCAGCTACATGAAGGAGACACATAAACTCTTCAATAACGGTGCATTTCTGCATCTAGGTCCAGTCCAGTCCTGCATCACTAATCAGATTCAGCTCAATATGAAGAATGTTACATGTCATCATTTCCGGTGCCATGCTTCTCCTGTCCTCTCCTGCTGGAGTCATCCTTATTATAATAAAGATACTAGTGGGTGGCTTTTGCACAACTCAAAATTTACCTTAATGTTCAGAAAATCATTTGGACAAAACTTCTCCACCTCTGCGTCAAAGAGGGACACGGGGTTACAGCTGTGCCTGCAATACAATACCAGGACTTGTTACTGTTACGAAACAGGTGCTCCCCACAGGAACAATTATTTTGTGAGATATCTGATTAGAATTGTCAAATGTTTATAGGACAATCGAATGAACGCTCCACAGATTTCAATGATACAAGTGAAAACTCTGCAACATCGGTGGTCAGATGGATGGGTTACAGTCAGAACACAAGGTCTATGCATCAGTTGTATCTGAGGCTTAACTGAACTGCACTTCCATGATGCGTCATGGTTTGGTAAACAGGACAAATACACGGACCTTGTGTCCCCTCCAGGACTCGGATATGTGGATCCAGGGGCTCAGTATTAGAATAACGTAATAGAGGATATAAATCTTGATACTAACCAGGACTTCAGGTGACCTTGGAAATCCAGCGCCAACAAATGTCCAGACACCGAAGTCATGAAGACGGAGACGTCCTGCAGGGAACAAAGCAGAAATGACCCCCCCCATCTATCAACAGTAAGAGGGCAGGAGGTGGGTAATATTTATTTTTTAATCCAACATTCCCACTTCCAACAAGGGGTTTTCTAGTTACTCTAAAGCTTCCCTGTAAAGCTGCAGACCTCGTTACAGTGTATCACATCTCTCTTTCTTTGTTTAGCTTCAGTTTGTGAACAATGATCATCGCCGTCTCCTTCTCATCACTTACCCTTCCAAAAAGATGATATTCATACTCATAAATCTTGTTAAACTTTGAGAATCCTTCTCTCTGTAGAATAAAAATGGATAAAATTAACTTAAAATAACCATAAGACTATTACTAACAGTATATGGGACTTCTCCGGATAGAGGTACAGAGATTGGTGTGTGATCTCACCCTCCGCATCCTCCCGCTGGACATGATATCCGCGATCCCCTTGGCGGCGTCATTCTTCTCGGCCACGCATAGGACTTTCTGGATTTGGACGCTACGTGACATATTGTCATAGCTTTGAGAACAAAAACGGACGGCGAGACGTGTCAGTCTGCTGCTGAATGAGAAGAGGCTTCTCTGGAAGGTCATAACGGGAGGAGGAGGAAGTTGCTGGGGCCGACGGCAGTCATGTCTGGCCGCTACGGAAAGACGATGGGGTCAAAAAATCCCTGTAAGAAAAAAATGAGAAAGATGTTCCTTTAATATTGATAGGACGCCATTTTTAGCAGCCGACTGGCTTACCATGAGCAAATGCAAATACACAGCCCCTGCTCTCATCACCACCATTCTCATTCTGTATCCATGAATTTAAAGGGTTTGTCCACTACCACAACTTATCCCCATTCCAATGAGATTATTTGTGGGTGAACGTTTCGGCTTAGATGACGTCAGAGAGGAATGTTAAGGAGGATGTGCTGTACACTAGTGCATATTACCACTGTAGTGTGTGTGTGTATGTTACTAAAGTGTGCCTGAAAGGGGTTGTTCAGAGGTTGGAATTCATGGCTGCTTTCTTTAAAAAAAATGGTGCCTAGCAATGGTTTATGTCGGTATTGCAATACTGGCACAAACCATGGTCATGTGTGGCACTGTTTTTGGAAAACAGCCGCCATGTTTTTAACCTCTGGGCAACACCTTTAAGCTCCATTCGTCTCTCTATCCATGGTACTGCTTGTGGAAGAAAGCAGCCATGTTTTTTGAACCTCCGGACAACCCCTTTAAGTCTGAGGGTTTGCTAGAACATAGCAGTTCCTGTTCAAGTTTAGAGGTGTGACAGGAAGATGTGGGACAGAAAGGAAAGTCCCTTTTGCAACAGTTCAAGCTTTGAGGGGGTTAATGTGTAGGATAAGATTATGGGTGGTTTAGTGATTAGCAGTACAGCCTTGCAGCGCTGGGGTCCTGGTTTCACATCCCAGGGTCAACGTCTGCAGAGAGTTTGCATGTTCTCTCCGTGTTTGCGTGGGTTTCATCCGAGTCCTCCGGTTTCCTCCCACAATCCAAAAAAACATACTGGTAGGTGATTAGATTGTGAGCCCCATTGGGGACAGGGACTGATTTGGCAAACACTGTGCAGCGCTGTATAATCTGTGTGCGCAATATAAATAAAATAATTATTATTTAATTATTATTAAGATGATGAGCCAGCACATAAATATTCCTTATGAGTCGGCTGCTGTCACCTTCCTGTGCTCAGCTTATAATCCAGCACCGACTCTCCCCACCACATATATTACAGCTCTGGGATGCGCAACACACCTTAACTTTCCTACCTGATCATCTCTACGGGACTGTACCCATCTTATCCACTGCTTCCTTCACTACTTTTTATGGTCATTATACCAGTAAATACCCAATTACACTGAATGATTATGCATAGAAAGATTATTTATGCCACACAAGGTAACCCTATATCCTCTGTATACACATGTGTTTTATTATTCTTAAAGGGATACACATTGCTAGGTTGTAATGTGGTCTATACCACTCAGCATCAACTAAGGGCAAGTTTCCATCTTAATTTTGGCTTCCATTTTGCAGGTTTTTTAAATCGGACGTATGAACGGATACATTAACAGGTTTTTAACAGAAAAGTTTAAAAAAACAGATACTTTGCTTTGCGTTAGTGTTTGTTTTCAGTTTTTCATTATTTTGTAGACATCCATTTTATTTATCACAACTATCCATTCACATAACGGAAGGTGTACAATGGACACCATTACAAGTCGTATTCACAGTTGAAATCAAAGGCGAAAAAAAAAAATCTGTTTTTAAACAAGAACCTAATTGCAGATGGGAACTAGCCCTAACAAGGAAGCCTGTTCTGGTGATGATGGGAGTCCTGGTAAGTAGAATAACCCTGGTGAGGTATAGATACACACAACATATGTTGCAGATTCCTCTTTCTATTGTTAGGATCTTCCAGTAGCAGCTCTACTAGATCTAATGGTAGAGAATAAAGTCATCACTATCAGTTCCGGGGTCCAGCACTCAGAACCCCCAGTAGTCAGCGGTCTGTGTAGTGGGGGTTGTACATTTGATGCCAGATTTGGTTCATAGGGGTCATGAGGTCAAGCCCCCAATAAATTGATGACCTATTAATGAGTTTTATATTGCACCGCTGAGCTGTCAGGGGACTACAACCCCCAGAAATCATGACTACACGGCTGTGCACACATATCTACATACCCCACGTGTGGTATATCTAGAGACTCTGACCCCTAAGGTCACCTATATCCTCACCCCCCTCCAAATCAACGACTACCTCACAGATCAGTCACCCCACACGTCTCTTCTACTATAATACCCCCATGTCACATAACAATTTACACTTTACGTCTTTTCCCGCGCGCCGAATCGTTTCCCTGCTGCGGAATGACCCTCCGCTCTCCCCGTAGCCACGTGATCACATCCGGACTACAATTCCCAGTGTTCATTAGCTTTTGGTGTCCCTTCGTTCTAATTCACTCATTTATTATAACTGCAACCGGCATCGATATCCGCGGGACCTGCAATCTAATTGTGGGGTGAGTGGTTTTTAAAATTTAACACTACAGCGAAGTTCGTCAGCGAGTTGACGTCACTTGGCGGTCACGTGATCGAAATGGCCCCGCGCCGCCTCCGTACAAATCACGGACGAGGAAACTGATCACGTGATCGTGCGGAAACTACAAATCCCGGCATTCCCCTTAACGTTGTTCTCCGCTTTTTCCCGTGTTATCGGTGGTAGCGGAGGGCGGTGATTGGGTGTAGGAATGTTTCCGTTTATTGTGAGGCTTTTCCAGGGATGTGTCGTGCTGGTTTTCCCCGGGAATCCGTGACGTCAGAGCTAGGTCATGTGGTTCCCAATCCAAGATGGCTTCCTCCCTGTGAGGTGTTTGTGAGGAGAAGCTCGGAGCGCAGAGGAGGGCGACGATGATCGGGTCGCCGGATCTGGTGGCGTTTACCCGGGATGAGGAGTATGACTCCCCCCTGCAGAGCTGCCCGGGGCTGCCGGAGGAGTACTCGGTGCCGCTCTTCCCGTACTCGGAGGCGGAGAGCAGCCCCTGGTCCCGGCTCTCGGGGGCCAAATTCAGCCGGGACTTCATCCTGATCAGCGAGTTCTCGGAGCAGGTGGGTCCTCAGCCTCTGCTCACCTTCCCGGACGACCCCCGCGTCCGCGGCGCCTTCGACCTCAACTACTTCTCGCTGCGCATCATGTCGGTGGATTACCAGGCCTCCTTCGTGGGTCACCCCCCAGGTTCCTCTTACCCCAAGCTGAACTTTGTGGAGGACTCCAAGGTGGTCCTGGGGGACTCAAAGGAAGGGGCGTTCGCCTACGTGCACCACCTGACCCTGTACGACCTGGAGGCGCGAGGCTTTGTGCGCCCCTTCTGCATGGCCTACATCTCTACGGACGAAGACAAGATCATGGCGCAGTTCCTGGAGCTCTCCGGCGACTTCTCTAAAGCCTCCGAATGCCTGAAGACCGGAAACCGCAAAGCGTTCGCCAACGAGCTAGAGAAGAAGCTGAAGGACCTGGACTACACACGGACCGTCCTGCTGAACGAGATGGAGGACCAGCAGAAGACTGACGACAAGGGCTTCTACACCACCCAGGCCATCGAGAAGGCCAACGAACTCGCCAACGTGGAGAAGTCCATCATCGAGCACCAGGACCTCCTGAAACAGATCCAGTCTTACCCCTATAGGCACCTAAAGGGGGACGACTATCAGCCATACGTGCCAGAGACTCCTCAAGATGAGGCCGATTCTGAAACGGCCAACCAAGACGGGAATGATGAAACCGAAGTCTATCCCCCCAGGTCCTCCTATACCCCAAAGTTCATAAAAGCCAAGTCTTCCAAGTGTTTTGATAAGAAACTGAAGACGTTGGAGGAACTGGTGGACGTCTATTTCTTCACACAGACTATAGACCTGCTGACCGCCATAGAGAAGCGCTATCGGGGTGACGTCAGTTACTTAATCATGAGGCACCTGGACAGGACTTTATTGGGGCAACAAGCCATCGCCAACTTTCTCTTCGAGGACGTCTCCACCTGGGCTCCTAAAATGATTGATCGACAATATCCGGGCAATTTGGGGACCCAGCAGAACGTGCCAAGCTCCAAGTTTGTCGAAGATTCAGAAGGTGCGAACCTGAAGCCTTCGCTTAGTATGGAGTCCTACAAGTCCAGCGTGGAGTCCGTCCCTATTAAAATCGAACAAGAGATGTTCAATGATGACCAAGACGTGGCAGGTCTTGGTGACCCCTCAGGCAATTCTGAATTCCTTGAAGCGGAGACCAAAGGGAGTTTAAGTAGTGGAGAGAGCATCGAGGTCTTAAGGACTGAGAAGTCGACTCTACTGATTCACTCTGAGAGCCAACCCTGCTTGAGGCTCCATCCTAGCCCTCAGCCAAGGAGGAAGGTGGGAAGCCGGAGGACCATCAGCGAGGACAGCATTGAAGTTCTCAGCACTTGTACTTCTGAAACTGTGATCCCTGAAGATTTTCGAGCCACTTTCCAATTAGCCATTAACGAAGAGGAGACCTCCCCAGAAGGAGAAGAAAGTGCCAATAATATTCAGGACGATCCAATAGCAAACGAGGGGGATGTGATGGTGGACCCTGCCTGTTGTATAAGGGTGGAGAGCCCACACCTTGAAGATTTGGGTGGAGATGTTGTGCCAGGAGATGGTGTCGTAGTTAGTGTCCCCCCACAACCTGGTGAACATGTCAGTCAGACGTTTGGACAGGTGAAGCTCTCAGTAGAGCAGGTAGACAACCCAACAGAGGAGGCCTCCTCTCCTCCAGAGTCCCACTACTTGCTAAGCAGCATGGATGCTGAGAAACTGACTCTGGATGAGGACTCCACCAGTTTCCGGAGCAGCGCCTCCACCTGCTCCGATAGGACACCTTCCCCTCCCCCCGTTACCACCCTGACTGAACGACAAAAGAGAAGAGCCGGCCAAAACGCCCTGATGTTCATCAGGCAGTACCCCTTCTCCCACCCTGCCATTTATTCCCTCCTCAGTGGGAGGACCCTTGTTGTGCTGGGTGAAGAGGAAGCCTTTGTCAAGAAACTAGTGACGGCCTTGTCCGTATTTGTCCCCAATAATGGACATGTGGCCAAACCAATCAAGCCATGGGTGACCTCCCCGCTGCACATCATGGATTTCCAGAAGTGGAAGCTGATTGGACTTCAGAGGTAACTGCTTTTAATTTAATATGCCTAAATACTTAAAGGGGATGTCCAATTTAAGGGGTTGTGTCATAGTATACAGTTATCCCGATGAATAAGGGTAGAACCGCTGGGACCCAAGAGATTGGTAGAACAGGTGAGCGGAGGTGTCCTGTACAGAATGGATGGTTGAGGTGCATGTGCTCCATTCTATACCTGGGTTTTAGCTGTTATCCTTACGGCAGGGGTAAGTGATTTCTGGGATCCCCAGTGATTAGAAGAAAGTGTCCATAATGGTGCAACCCACATATAGAATGGTGATGTGTGAGTACAGTGGTGAGTGGAGGACACCCCCAGTGTCTTCTGAGGATTCAGCATGAGGGAATTTTCACTTCCTCTAGTTAGTTTAATAGTGTTAAGGTCCAGGGACTTTCTAGGGGCTTCTGCTTTGTGTTTCCATGTAGAAAAACACCCTGGACTATAGGATACTGTGCCATGTGGGGTTCAGGACCTGAGGTGAAGTGTGACGCTCCAGGCCCTGCACAAGGCATCAGACCCTTATTGGTTTTGCTCACTGTTCCCCTTTATGGGCAGAATTTGGGTTTCGTTCTGTATAGATGTGACCTGACACTGACCCTTCAAGACACCTTTAAAGGAAATCCAAAAGGGCACGGGGGTACACTAGAGCTCCCTCAGCACTTGTGAGCAGTGGAGAGGGTGAGACAAAGTGTAATATTTTGTAAAGTCAAATCACAGAAGAGCTGGGGGAGCCCCTCCGGCTTATTAGAGTTGATTTTAGAAGGAAGGAGGCCATGAATAACAGATACATTCCTGGTGCCCAGGTCTAGGAGTAAGTTTGGTTGATCATACTTGACACTGATGGTAGATTTCCTTTAAGAAACCCAATGTGCTGGGTAGTTCTTCAGTATCTTAATTCTCTAGATAATTTACCCCCGGAGGCATAAACTGGACTTGAATTATAGCAAATAGAATAATTTCCCTCATCCGAGTATTAGATTAGATGTGAATTATTCCTACCAGATGGCTCCACTTAAAGCTGAGACGTCTCTTCCTCCTCTTTAAAATCTGTTGTGCATCTTCCTCCATTTGTTGGGAATCTGTAGAAGCCGCAGTCACTTTATAGAGAGTGGGGGGGGGGGGGTGTCTGTGTGCCCCCCTGGGTCCTTGTAGTATGGAATGGGCTGTAGTTACCTGTCTGTGTACACCTGTAGATGCAGAGCTGCAGTGTGAAGAATGGGGGACGCTGCGGATGTCTGAGCCCCTGGTGGGGTCTAAGTCTAATGAAACAATTCTAAAGAGCAGGTGTCTGACCTTATTCCATTCTATAAAGAAAAGTTGCTCCGTGACTTGTGTTAATGCAATTTTTTGTGGAGTCTGAGAGAATCTGAAGTCTGATGGTTGTCTAATCCCCTCTCAGGCTACAGATCTGTCACCCCATTTTAGATTGTATACATTTCTGACTATATTATACAATTTTACAACATCACTAGTTCTTACTTTTTCTTTTGTCTTTTAGGGGAGTCACTCCATCCGGATGCAACACCCTCCACTCCCTGAGCCGGTACAGCCGTTACGCCAGTATCCTGGATGCGGATAACAAGACGCTGCGGTGCCCGGTGTACAGGGGCAACCTCCTCCCCAGGCTGGCAGACCACCGCACACAGATCAGGAAGGGCAGCACCTACTACATGCACGTGCAAAGCGTCCTGACCCAGCTCAGCGCCAAGGCCTTCCTCTTCACCTTCTGCCACCACGTCCACCTCCCCATCCGAGAGAAGGAGAGCGAGGAGTCCATAACGCAGCGGCGCACCGCCTTCCTCCAGCAGCTCCTCGGCCTCTCCCAGGAGGACAGTAAGATCATAGAATACCTCTCCGAGCTCC
Organism: Engystomops pustulosus; assembly: GCA_019512145.1. Lineage (NCBI taxonomy): Eukaryota > Metazoa > Chordata > Amphibia > Anura > Leptodactylidae > Engystomops > Engystomops pustulosus. The sequence continues at coordinate 103,301 of WNYA01000131.1, read as the reverse complement.
TCAAAATGCATTATCTAAGGGAATCGGGGACGCCGCTGCTTCCTGTGCTCAGATTTGACTATATCCCCAGCGTTTTATACAAGATTTGACGTCATGAGCTGTCCCCCCTCCCCTCTCCATAGACACTTGTGGATGTATGAGGCATAGAAGGCCTGCACCGCCTCCGCCCAATTGTGAGGGTTCACTTACTTTTTTGCCTTTTCTGTTTGTCCTTTGTTTATGTGACCTCTCATGTGATTGTCTCGACCTGTTTCTACTACTGAGGACCTAGACTTGTGGCGCTCACCACTTTCAAGCTACAACTCTCAGCGTATCCGGAGAGAGATTTGCTGTGGGGAGTTGTAGTTTTGATCTCTTGGTTCTGCTGGTGAATGCAGCCTATTGTCCGCTGTTATCAGCCACGACAGCTACTAAAATTGGGATCTCCTGATGATCCCCAATGACAGTGATTGGTGGGTTTCCATTGGTTATGTTTTGCTGCTGCCCCCCCTGTCCTGTCAGTCACATCTGGATCCTCTGTATAACAACCCCATCTCTTATATAGAGAGGTCAGGTATCAGGTTTATGTTATAGACCAGGATAACATGTAGCACACTGACCCTTCCTGCCATAAACCCTGCAGTGCAGCTCCATTGCAGTGAGTGGGGTTGAGCTGTAATACCTATGACGTCCTGTGAACAGATGTGGCGCTGTTTTTGTGTCACAGCTTTGGAGAGCCACAAGTTTAGGATTCGTGTTCCTTTTACTGTGGCCTGCGGCCACCCCCTGCATGCTCAGTATTATTTAGCATTTGCACTCTGTTGTTGTAATTTCTTATGATTTGTTAGTTTTGGATTCCTCCTCCTTCTCCTCCTCCTCCTGCGGCTCCTCGTTTCTTTCCATCTCATTATTTGCACTAATTGAGAAGACGTGTGAGGATCATGTGTGTTCGTCTTGTGACGCGGAAAGGTCTGGCCGCCGCGAAATGACATCAAACCCGTTTCCTGTCTGTCGCTGGGGTCACAAGGTCCCACAGAGAGAATTTACTGCCATGTCCTCTGCCAGGGCCGCACATCAAACACCCCTCCCCCGTTATAAAAGCAAATTTGTTATTAAGAAATAATTTTTCAATGAAGTTCTGCAGCTTCTGTTTGTCATTGTCCTCAAGATCTCTGCTTGCTGTCGCTTCTCCTTCAGGCAGATTAATCAAAGAATTTGTTCTTATGATCAGATTGGTGGAGGCCGGAACCAACATGGAACGAAAAGGGAAGCAGATAAAACCTCCGCTTGCTGTCAGTGAGTGAAAATAGTGACAGGTTCTGTGTAGAATTGAAACACTAAATTGTTGAGAATTGTTTATGTTGGGTCCCCCCTGGTATACACACACACACTACTAATATCCACATTTTGGGCCATAGGAGATAGCGCCATTGTGTCCCCGTTCAAAATCTAAAGTTCAGAGACCCCGAGGGGCTACACATGGAGGAGTCGCCCCCTTTGGCACTTGCGATCTTGAGGCTAGGAACGTTCACATATGGATTTTTGTATGTTACATCTTCCATCGCTCCCTGAATGTTTCCACTCCTCCTCCTGTATACCCTCAGTATGTCCTCCGTACAATGCAGATAGCATTTTGGGTAACTAAAAGAAATCCCTTTTTAAAGGGATTGTCCGGAGCTTGTAAAACATGGCAGCTTTTTTCCAGCGCCGCACCTGATCATGGTTGGTACTGGTCTTACCACTCACTCCCCATAGTCCTAAGAGGAGCTATGTTTTCCAACCTCCAGACAATCCCTTTAAGCAACGGGTGGATGTGATGAGATCCAGGCCGGGGATAATGAGAGGGTTCTCCTATGATGATTCATTATAGTGATCTCTCACCTTTTATCGATATGGACCTGTAAGGGGGGGCGGAGCATTACCAGGATGTATAGCATTGTCATGCTCCGCCCCCCTCAGGCCTGCACTATACGTGACCCGATATTGGATTATATGACCTTTACACTCCATATCTATAGCTATGATATCCATGTCATTAGTTATACAATGTATCAAGGTGACTTATAGCACAGACATGCATACCCTCACGTGTGTTCTGCCCCTTTAAGGCTTGTAATTGCTCAGTAACGCGGAGCCATAGGTTTCCCGTCATGAGATAAGGGCTGGACGTGATCTCTGCAGAGCACAAGCTGATGCTGCCGAGCTGACAAGGCCCCATTGTCTCCAGTGATCTGATATTTGTGTGACAATGACCCCATTGTGAGGCGATAACACTGTGATGGGAGGAGAAGGTCAATACAAATCCGGAATCTGCCATATTGTAAGCCAGTTTGTGATTTTTGTGGAACTACAAGCCTCAGCAAGCCCAGTAACACGGTAGGAAAGTGTTTGGTACTGCAGATGCTCCCTGTAATGGGGGTTATGGGCGCATCTATACAGGTATATGTCATAACTGGATCCTCCATAGCACTGACTTTGCACTGCTGGTGCTTCGTTACAGTTTCATCCTATGTATCATCTCTGTAAATGGACACAATGTGAAGTATATGTATATCCGACTTCTTTATAAAACTGTGAATCTGTTGCTTTGGACATCGATGATATACGATATATAACTCATGAGCTTGTATAAAGAAGTCCGGACGTGATTTTCTTTCTAGTGTCCTTCAGCCAAAGCACACTGGGGGGCTCGGGCCTGGCGCCAGGACCTTACTGCAAGGTACCCCAACTCCTCCAGTGCCTTCTACTCGGAAACATCATCACACTCAGGGTTCGGTCCACGACCGCAGCTCCAAGCTCTTCAGCAATACAAACCTTTCCAGGACATCCACCTCTTCCGTCCTGCGGTGACGGATCTATGAAGGATTCATGTAAACCTTTGTTACGCCAACTACAGGATGATGGGAGTTGTAGTGTAGAGCAGCTGGTGTACCAAAGATTTGCTGGATATACAGGTGCATGCGAGGACCCATCTGTGCTCACAGACCGCTGCATGAACCCAGATTTTGTGTTGTCAAAAAAAAAAATTCTGTTGTCACTTCGTAAATTCACATCAATAAATGATGGAGTTATATCTGCGTCTCCTGGAATTATTTCTCTCCATGGTTACAATCACACACGGAACAAGCACCAACAGCTTAGGGAACAGAGCCTGATCAATGTCACAGACATTCCTCTACCCCCTGCACCAACGTATCTAATATAGTAGCTCCGTACTAGAGTCATGTTCTTAGGAGGCTGTAGGCCAGTGAGGAAAAGGGGGGGGGGAGTGAAGAGACCCCACCAAATTATCATAACGGCAGGATAGGACAATAAAGACGGACTGTATTATACTCCAGGGCTGCACTCCCTATTCTGCTGCTGGTGCAGTCACTGTGTACATACATGACATTACTTATCCTGTACTGATCCTGAGTTACATCCTGTATTATACTCCAGAGCTGCACTCACTATTCTGCTGCTGGTGCAGTCACTGTGTACATACATGACATTACTTATCCTGTACTGATCAGAATCATCTTGGGATAATGTAAATGAGACTTTTTTTTCAAAATCCGGATAATGACTGTATATCGGCCATAATTCCAGAGTCCATGGTGTTGTGTCACTACTATCCCATTGAGTAATTTAGCATATTTGTGATTAAAATAAAACACACAGACTGATTTATTATCTTTATCCATCCACCTTGTGATCACAATTCTACATCTCCACGTACAGAAGGCAGCAGCAGAACAATTGAGATCAATAACCTAACGCCACAGCAGCAGTAGTGCAGTACCTCAATATATAACCACAGCTTCATTAGGTTTGGCTCATTTGCAGCGGCCACAGACGGATACTGATCCATTTGCAAAGTTATTCTACATTCTAGAGGCAATGGAGGAGAAATATAGACGTCTACAACAGCAGAGATCTCCATTAAATGAATTAAAATGGCTCAAAATCCCGATTCTTGAGATGTTGTCCTTGTAGAGGACAACGTGTGACTGTGCTGGGACAGAATGAAATCACATTTCCTATTAATA
>WNYA01000131.1:0-99206 GCA_019512145.1 Engystomops pustulosus | reverse complement strand
GACATTACTTATCCTGTACTGATCCTGAGTTACATCCTGTATTATACTCCAGAGCTGCACTCACTATTCTGCTGCTGGTGCACTCACTGTGTACATACATGACATTACTTATCCTGTACTGATCCTGAGTTACATCCTGTATTATACCCCAGAGCTGCACTCACTATTCTGCTGCTGGTGCAGTCACTGTGTACATACATGACATTACTTATCCTGTACTGATCCTGAGTTACATCCTGTATTATACTCCAGAGCTGCACTCACTATTCTGCTGCTGGTGCAGTCACTGTGTATATACATGACATTACTTATCCTGTACTGATCCTGAGTTACATCCTGTATTATACTCCAGAGCTGCACTCACTATTCGTATCCGCAGATGTGCCGAGGATTGAGTTTTTGATCCTGGTTCTGCATGGTGAATGCGGCCTAAATTGTTCCGCTTTATCAGCACCACGACAGCTACTAAAATGGGATCTCCTGATGATCCCCAATGACATGATTGGTGGGTTCCCATTGGTTATGTTTTTTGCTGCTGCCCCCCTTTCCCTGTCAGTCACATCTGGATCCTCTGTATAACAACCCCATCTCTTATATAGAGAGGTCGGGTATCAGGTTTATGTTATAGACCATGATAACATGTAGCACACTGACCCTTCCTGCCCGAAACCCTGCAGTGCAGCTCCATTGCAGTGAGTGGGGTTGAGCTGTAATACCTGGCACGCTCCTGTGAACAGATGTGCGCGTTTTTTGTGTGCACAGCTTTGGAGACCACAAGTTTAGGATTCGTTTTCCTTTTACTGCGGCCTCGGCCACGCCCTCAGGTGCATGCTCAGTATTATTTAGCATTTGCACTCCTGTTGTTGTAATTTCTTATGATTTGTTAGTTTTTGGATTCCTCCGCTGCGGCTCCCGCGTTTCTTTCCATTCATTTATTTGCACTATTGAGAGACGTGTGAGGATCATGTGTGTTTCGTCTGTGACGCGCAAAGGCCCCGGCCGCGCCAAACTCAAGACCTGTTTCCTGTCTGTCCGCTGGGGGGTCCACAAGGTCCCCACGAAGAATTATTACTGCCATTCCTCTGCCATGGGCGCAGCATCAAACCCCCCCTCCCCCGTTTAAAAGCAATTTGTTATAAGAAATAATTTTTTCAATGAAGTTCTGCAGCTTTCTGTTTGTCATTGTCCTCAAGATCTTGCTTGCTGTCGCTTCCTCCTTCAGGCAGATTAATCAAAGAATGTGTTCTTAGATCAGATGGTGGGGGCCGGAACCATAGGCGGATAACGAAAAGGGAAGCAGACACCAGATAAAACCTCCGCTTGCTGGTCAGTGAGTTAAAATGTGACAGGTTCTGTGTAGAATTGACCACTAATTGTTGGAATTGTTTATGTTGGGTCCCCCCGTGGTATATACACACTACTATATCCACATTTTTGGGCCATAGGAGTAGCCCATTGTGTCCCCGTTCAAAATCTAAAGTTCAGAGACCCAGGGCTACACATAAGGAGTCGCCCCCTGGGCACTTCTGCGATCTTGAGGCTAGGACGTTCACAACGGATTTTTGTATGTTACAATCTTCCATCGCTCCCTGGATGTTCCACTCCTCCTCCTGTATCCCTCATTATGTCCTCCGTACACTGCGATAGCATTTTGGGTAACTAAAGAAATCCTTTTTAAGGGATTGGCGAGCTTGTAAAACATGGCAGCTTTTTTTCCAGCCCGCCCTGATCGGTTGGTACTGGTCTTACACTCACTCCCATATCCTAAGAGGAGCTATGTTTTCCAACCTCCAGACAATCCTTTAAGCAACGGGTGGATGTGATGGATCCAGGCCGGGATAATGAGAGGGTTCTCCTATGATGATTCATTATAGTGATCTCTCACCTTTTCCCGATAGGGACATGTAGGGGGCGGAGCATGAGTCGGATGTATAGCGTTGTCATGCCTCCGCCCCCCTCAGGCCTGCACTATACTGACCCATATTGGATTATATGACCTTTACACTCCATATCATATCTATGATATCCATGTCATTAGTACATGTATCAAGGTGACGATAGCAGACATGCATACCCTCACGTGTTCTGCCCTTTAGGCTTGTAATTGCTCATAACGCGAGCCATAGGTTCCCGTCATGATATAAAGGCTGAACGCAATCTCTGCAGAGCAAACTTATCTGTCTGCCGAGCTGACAAGCCCATTTCCTCCAGTGATCTGATATTTCTGTGACAATGACCCCATTGTGAGGCGATAACACTGTGATAGGAGAGAGGGTCATACAAATCCGGAATCTGTGCCATATTGTAAGCCAGTTGTGATTTTTGTGGAACTACAAGCCTCAGCAACCCCAGTAAAGGTAGGAAGGTTTGGTACTGCAAGCTGCTCCTGTCCTGGGTTATGGGCGCATCTATACATGTCTAAACGTCATAACTGGATCCTCCATAGCACTGACTTTGCACGCTGGTGTTTCGTTACCAGTTTCACTCTGTCTATCATCTCTGTAATGGACACAATGAAGTATATGTGATATCCGATTTCTTATAAAACTGGAATCTGTTGCTTTGGACATACACAATATATAACCCATGAGCTTGTATACAGAAGTCGGGACGTGATTTTCTTTCTAGTGTCCCTTCAGCCAAAGCACACTGGGGGCTCGGGCCTGGCGCCAGGACCTACTGCAAGGTACCCCAACTCCTCCAGTGCCTGTCTACTCGAAACATCATCACACTCAGGGTTCGGTCCACGACCGCAGATCCAAGCTCTTCAGCAATCAAACCTTCCAGGACATCCACCTCTTCCGTCCTGCAGTACGGATCCATGAAGGATTCCATGTAAACCTTTGTTACGGCCACTACAGGATGATGGGAGTTGTAGTGTAAGCAGCTGGTGTACCAAAGATTTGCTGATATACAGGTGCATGCAGGGACCCTCTGTGCTCACGACCGCTGCATGAACCCAGATTTTGTGTTGTCAAAAAAAAATTCTGTTGTCACTTCGTAATTCAACAATAAATGATAGTTATATCTGTCGTCTCCCGGAATTATTTCTCTCCATGGTTACAATCCCACACGGAACAAGCACCCAACAGCATAGGGAACCACATCCTGATCAATGGTACTGATAGTCACAGACATCCTCTACCCTCTGCCCAACATATCTAATATAGTAGCTCCGTACTAGAGTCATGTTCTTAGGAGGCTTAGGCCAGTACGGGGGTGGGGGGGGAGTTAAGACCCCACCAATTATCACAACGGCAGGATAGGACAATAAAGACGGACTGTATTAACTCCAGAGCTGCACTCACTATTCTGCTGGCTGGTGCGTCACTGTGTAATACATGACATTACTTATCCTGTACTGATCCTGAGTTACATCCGTATTATACCCCAGAGCTGCACTCACTATTCTGCTGCTTGTGCAGTCACTGTGTACTACATGACATTACTATTCCTGTACTGCATCCTGAGTTACATCTGTATATACTCCAGAGCTGCCTCACTATTTCTACTGTCTGGTGCAGTCACTGTGTACATACATGACATTCTATCCTGTACTGATCCTGAGTACATCCTGTATATACTCCAGAGCTGCATCACTATTCTTGCTGCTGGTGCAGTCACTGGTGTACATCATGACATTACTTATCCTGTACGGATCCTGAGTTACATCCTGTATTATACCCAGAGCTGCACTCACTCTTCTGCTGCTGGTGCAGTCACTGTGATACATGCCTTACTTATCCTGTACTGATCCTGAGTTTACATCCTGTATTATACTCGCAGCTGCACTCACTATTCTGCTGCTGGTGCAGTCCGTGTACATACATACATTACTTATCCTGTACTGATCCTGAGTTACAATCCGTATATACTGCAGAGCGGCACTCACTATTCTGCTGCTGGTGCAGTCACTGTGTAATCACTGTCATTACTTATCCTGTACTGATCCGGAGTTACAATCCTGTATTATACCCCAGAGCTGCACTCACTATTCTGCTGCTGGTGCAGTCACTGTTACATACATGACATTACTTATTCTGTACTGATCAGATTGATCCTGGCACAAAATGTAAATGAGACTTTTTCAAAATCAGGATAATGACTGTATAGCGCCATAATTCCAGAGTCCATGGTGTTTTGTCACTAATATCCCATTAAGTAGTTTAGCAATGGTGATTCAAATAAAACAAACAGACGGTTATTATCTTTATCACTCCACCTTGTGATCACAATTCTACATCTCACGTACAGAAGGCAGCAGCAGAACAATTGAGATCAATAACATAGCGCCACAGCAGCATAGTAGTAGTGCAGTACCTCAATAGTGACCCATTTCATTAGGTTTGGCTCATTTGCAGCGCCCACAGCCAGATACTGATCCATTTGCAAAGTTATTCTACATTCTCGAGGCATGGAGGAGAAATATAGACGTCTACAACAGCAGAGATCTCTATTAAATGATTAAATGGCTCAAAAATCCTGATCTTGGATTTTGCCCTTATATAGAGGACGACTTGACTGTGCGGGACAAATGAAATCACATTTCCTATTAATAGCCGCATTTCCAAGCCTTATCCAGTGTAGGGATCTATTTCCAAAGTAGTGCAAGATACTGCGTGGTTCATCCACTGCTACAACCCCTTCCCCCTCCATTATACGGAGTAGTTCATAGGTCAGGCAGGCCGGGGATAGGGAAACCGCTGGAGAATTGCTCTACTTCCTCCTTCAAGGAAGAGATCTTCTCCTTATATTTATCATCCCGATAAACTTGTCCTTAAACTCCTTCAGGGTCGCCTTGGGGTTCATGTCGCTCTGGATCCTCCAGAGTCACAAGATGCCTAAAACAGAGCAGTGACAGTGACCACCTGAGATTACCCATTGTCTAGACTACATGGAAACCATCAACAGCTGGATTGCCACAGTTGACAGATCTTAGTCTATCCTCAAATAACACGTGACTATGTAGAGATGTAAACATGAGGAATCTTTGAAATACAAAATTATTAACGACCACTGACCTTGGTGATGAAGTGCGCAACCTTTTTAAAGTCCTCTTCTCGAACCTCGAGAATATGGGCGGGGGTTCCAAATCGAAGGCCACTAGGACGAAGGTCAATTTTGTCACCTGGGGGGGTGCAGTAAGAATTTTTATAAGCCAAAACTTCAACAGTCGCCCACATTTTAATAAAACAGTGCAGTGTGTACCATATGCAGTTACCGGTTGTGTGCAGGGGGCCCAGATTAAGGAATTGTGGTGCGTCTATCATGAATCTGGCACCCCCAGCACTGCTCCGGCAGAGTGCACCAACTTTTTTTTTGGTGCATCTTTAACATAGAGCATGACGTACACGTTGAACACGCATGATAATGTACGCACGGCCTGACTGTCACCGGAACGCCCCTTTTCGTGGGCAGAATTGTGTTTGGTGGAGACTTTATAAATACCTGTGCAAGCAGTTTGCACTAAAAACAAATGTGCAAAGTCGACAGAAACTGGTGCAGGGGCTTTAATAAAATGTTGGCCATTGAGTATCCTTGCTAGGTGACAAGACGCTTACTCTCACCTAAAGAAGGCAATATAGCATAATAAGGAAGTGATAGAGCTTCCCTCCTTAACATCTGGACCCTCAACAGATAAATACCGCATCTGGCTAACCCACTTAACATCTCTGTAAGGACCCAGACTGTTAATTCTGGAGATCAGATGTAGAAAAGGTAACCCCGAATAATATCTACAAGGTTAGGGATTGGCCTGACCATATATCACCCAGTGCAGATAATAGATAGCACTTACTACCTGCCTGAGTTTTGAGAACATAACTATTCGCACCATCTGCCGCGATCATGAAGATCGGTGCTCTGATGTTCCTGCATAGTCGCTTCGCCGCTCATGTCCGCCGGAGTTCACACTCTCCTCCCAGTGCATGCAAGTGCTTGGTTTGCGACACAAATTTATTTGTTAAATCCCGCGCGTAGTCCAAATCCGTCGGATCGCAACAAATTAAGGGCCAATTCACATCTGCGTATAGTTCTTCAGTTGTTTGGGTGACAAAACCAGGTGCGGTTAAACACATGGTAGGTAGGGATAATGGAAAAACTTGCAGCTGTTGTGTGTGCTGGACCACTCTGTTTTTTGGCTCAGAGATGTAAACGCGTCCTTACTGTGTAAAGGTTTCATGGCCTGACTCATCGCTATAGAGGAACAGCTTAAGGTTTACTAAGGATTCTATAGATCCGTCTCCATGCCGGGCGCTCACCTGGCAGGTGTTCTTGTTGCAAGCGAGGGCGCAGGCTTCAAGGACCTTCTCCGCTCTTCCTCCACCGTCTCTTGTTCCTCAGGTCACAAATTAGATGATTGTCAGAACCTCCTGTGGTAGAGACAACAAGAAGTTTTTAGTAATATCTACATATTTCACTACCTCCTAGTATATTGTTTTATAACTACATTCATTTCTTTCCTCACCAGTTGACGATGTTTACCCACTTCTTCCATCTTTTCGCCAATGCCTGGCAATTGGAGACAACCTGTGCCTGGTATAACTTGAACTCTGGGCTCATGGCTTGCTTAAGGGCCACAGCAATACCTACAATAGATCACACATGTCATGTATATAGTCCTAGCAGGGACTCCTATTTATAGATACCATGATCAGTGTGTACGATCTCTCACCTGCTATAGAGCGTGAGTTATGGGGTCCGCCTTGTAGGCCAGGAAACACAGCTTGATTAATGATAAACTCTCGTAATTGTACAAGATTCCTCTTCCCAGTTCTTTGGATCCACACTACGGACTCCTAAAGAAGAAATACACGTCAGTTGTCAGGAAGTATGAACCCAAGTCTCCCCAGGTGGATAACTCACCTTGGTCCGTAGAAATCATGCCAGCCCGGCACCGCGCAGGGTCTGTGTGGTGGTAGTGGTGACGATATCACAGTGTTTCAAAATGGAGAGCACCACACCCCCGCCACTAGCCCGCTAATTGTGCGCCATGTCACCATTAGGATAGCGTTGTTTTCATCTGCATGGACCTCATCCGGGCGTAATCCAATTCCGGGAGTAGCAGCTGACCTAGGGTAGAAAAGATTTTGTTACACAAAGAAAACTCTTGAAATATTTGAAATGATTGAGCAAGTTGTAAAGAGATGATAACGGGAGTTGTAGTATTCACCACGATGATGAGTTTGGGATGAAATAATCGAGCGTTTTCTCCAGTTTTGTAATCTATGTAACCAGTGTCTGGATTCACCTGTACTGGATAAAGCAACGTAAACTGAATGGGAGGGAGACAACATGGGTTTTTCTATTAGCAGTTTCCTCTCCTCACATGCAGCTTTGTCCTTACCGACTGACAGGTCACTGCCTATTATAATTATATACTTCAGCTCCTTATGTACATAGATATAGCCATTGTGTGTGTGCTGAAATAGTGCCTTACCTGTCCTTGGGTTTAAGATGTATTTGCAGCACATTCAATGTCGAGCTGCAATACCAGACAAAACCAGTGGACAGAAGTGGTGCGTTTTCATTACACCGCCTCTAGGTCTTTCCATCTCATGCAACCCTTTTCCACTTTCACCCTACTCACTTGTATGGCATGAGTTCAAAAAAGATAGATGTTGCTGAGATTTTCTTCTTGTCAGTCATGAAGCCATGGTAACGGTCCCTCCGTCGAGGCAGGTCTAGGCCCATGATTCTTCCATGGGTTCCACCAGGGCAGTGTAAACTGCAAAATTTGCAGGGAACCTGGAAGCAAAAAGAGGAAATAGGTTTTGTTTTTTTTATCGCTGTAAATCCTGCATCACACTCACATCATAAGCTGGTCTGAATATCAGGCCGGACAATCAGAGACCAAACTGAACTGACATACCAGAGTTCAGTTTGTCGTTAAAGGACACCTGTCATCAGGTCTCTGCCACTAGTCCTGTCACCTCTTCCTGTTGGAGCAGCTCACAAGGATCCCATCCCAGCCTTTATCTAGTCAATTTATACATTAATCATTGTAAAATCATCTATTCTTTATTATGTAAATGAGGCGGGTCACATGGTCAGAGGCAGTGATGTCACCCCTGTTACCCCTCCCCTCTCCTCCCCCTGCTCATGTCTGTGTGTAATGTATAATAAAGCATGGCTAGTGTGAGTGCTGTACCTGCTGACATGCTGCATCCTCCTAATATACAGGTGAGAGACACAGACATCAGCTACCCCAGAGCTGCACTCACTATTCTGCTGCTGGTGCAGTCACTGTGTACATACATGACATTACTTATTCTGTACTGATCAGATTGATCCTGGCACAAAATGTAAATGAGACTTTTTTTCAAAATCAGGATAATGACTGTATAGCGGCCATAATTCCAGAGTCCATGGTGTTTTGTCACTAATATCCCATTAAGTAGTTTAGCAAATTTGTGATTCAAATAAAACAAACAGACTGGTTTATTATCTTTATCCATCCACCTTGTGATCACAATTCTACATCTCCACGTACAGAAGGCAGCAGCAGAACAATTGAGATCAATAACATAGCGCCACAGCAGCAGTAGTAGTAGTGCAGTACCTCAATATATGACCACAGTTTCATTAGGTTTGGCTCATTTGCAGCGGCCACAGCCAGATACTGATCCATTTGCAAAGTTATTCTACATTCTCGAGGCAATGGAGGAGAAATATAGACGTCTACAACAGCAGAGATCTCTATTAAATGAATTAAAATGGCTCAAAATCCTGATTCTTGAGATGTTGCCCTTATATAGAGGACGACGTGTGACTGTGCTGGGACAGAATGAAATCACATTTCCTATTAATACCTTGTCCGTATTTGTCCCCAAAATGGACATGTGGCCAAACCAATCAAGCCATGGGTGACCTCCCCCTGCACATCATGGATTCCAAAGTGGAAGCTGATTGGCCTTCAGAGGTAACTGCTTTTAATTTAATATCCCTAAATACTTAGGGATGTCCAATTAGGGGTTGTTTCATAGTATCCAGTTATCCCGATGAATAAGGTAGACCCGCTGACCCCAGAGATGGGTAGAACAGGTGAGCGGGGTGTCCTGTCATGGAGTTGTTAGGTTGCTGTGCTCCCTTCCACCTTTGTTTCTCTGTTCCTTACGAGGGTAGTGATTTCTGGGTCACCCCATGATTGAAGAAAGTGTCCATAATGGTGCAACCCCTATAATATACACCATAAGCTAAATCACTGTCCTTATATGGTGATGTGTGAGTACATGGTGAGTGGAGGACACCCCCCGTGTCTTCTTGAGGATTCAGCATAGGGATTTTTCACTTCCCTATTAGTTTAATAGTGTTAAGGTCCAGGGACTTTCTAGGGCTTCTGCTTTGTGTTTCCATATAGAAAAACACCCTGGACTACAGATACTGTCCAATGTAGGTTCGACCTGAGGTGAATGTGACGCTCCCAGGCCCTGCCCAGCATCAGACCCCTTATTGGTTTTGCTCACTGTTCCCCTTTATGGGCAAATTTGGGTTTCGTTTCTGTAAGATGTGACCTGACACGGACCCTTCAAGACACCTTTAAAGGAATCCAAAAGGGCCACTGGGGTACACGAGCTCCCTCAGCACTTGTGAGCAGTGGAGAGGGTGAGACAAAGTGTAATTTTTTGTAAATCAAATCACAGAAGAGCTGGGGGAGCCCCTCCGGCTTATTAGAGTTGATTTTAGAGGAAGGAGGCCATGAATAACAGATACATTCCTGTGCCCCGGGTCTAGGAGTAAGTTTGTTGATCATACTTGACACTGATGGTAGATTTCCTATAAGAAACACAATGTGCTGGGTAGTTCTTCAGTATCTCAATTCTTCTAGATAATGTTTTAACCCCCGGAGGCATAAACTGGACTTGAATTATAGCAAATAGAATATTTCCCTCATCCGAGTATTAGTTAGATGTGAATTATTCCTACCAGATGGCTCCACTTAAAGCTGAGACGTCTCTTCCTCCTCTTTAAAATCTGTTGTGCATCTTCCTCCATTTGTTGGGATCTGTAGAAGCCGCAGTCACTTTATAGAGTGAGTGTGTGTGTGGGTTTGTGGTGTGTGGGGGGGGGGGGGGGGGGGGTCTGTGTGCCCCCTGGGTCCTTGTAGTATGGAATGGCTGTAGTTACCTGTCGTGTACACCTGTAATGCAGAGCTCAGTGTGAAGCATGGGGGACGGTGTGGATGTCTGAGCCCCTGGTGGGGGTCTAAGTCTAATGAAACAAATCTAAAGATCAAATGTCTGACTTTATTCCATTCTATAAAGAAAAGTTGCTCCTTGACTGTTTACCTGCAGTTTTTTGTGGAGTCTGAGAGAATCTGAAGTCTGATGCTTGTCTAATCCCCTCTCAGGCTACAGATCTGTCCCCCATTTTAGATTGTATACATTTCTGACTATATATTATACAATTTTACAACATCACTAGTTCTTACTTTACTTTTTCTTTTCTCTTTTAGGGGAGTCACTCCATCCGGATGCAACACCCTCCACTCCCTACCGGTACAAGCCGATACGCCAGTATCCTGGATGCGGATAACAACGCGCGCGCTCGGTGCCCGGTGTCCAGGCACACCTCCTCCCCAGGCTGGCAACCACGCACACACAGATCAGGAGGGCAGCACCTATACATGCACGTGCCAGAGCGTCTGACCCAGCTCAGCGCCAAGCCTTCCTCTTCCCTTCTGCCACCACGTCACCTCACCCATCCGAAGAAGGAGAGCGAGGAGTCCATAACGCAGCGGCGCACCGCCTTCCTCCAGCAGCTCCTCGGCCTCTCCCAGGAGGACAGTAAGATCATAGAATACCTCTCCGAGCTCCTCAAAATGCATTATCTAAGGGAATCGGGGGACGCGCTGCTTCCTGTGCTCAGATTTGACTATATCCCCAGTGTTTTATACAAGATTTGACGTCATGAGCTGTCCCCCCCTCCCCTCTCCATAGACACTTGTGGATGTATAGGCATGAAGGCCTGCACCGCCTCCGCCCAATTGTGAGGTTCACTTACTTTTTTTGCCTTTTCTGTTTTCCTTTGTTTATGTGACCTCTCATGTGATGTCTCGACCTGTTTCTACTACTGAGACCTAGACTTGTGGCGCTCACCACTTTCAAGCTACAACCTCAGCGTACCGGAGAGAGATTTGCCGTGGGGAGTATGTAGTTTTGATCTCTTGGTTCTGCTGGTGAATGCAGCTATTGTCCGCTGTTATCAGCCACGACAGCTACTAAAATTGGGATCTCCTGATGATCCCCAATGACATGATTGGTGGGTTCCCATTGGTTATGTTTTGCTGCTGCCCCCCTGTCCTGTCAGTCACATCTGGATCCTCTGTATAACAACCCATCTCTTATATGAGAGGTCGGGTATCAGGTTTATGTTATAGACCAGGATAACATGTAGCACACTGACCCTCTCCTGCCTAAACCCTCAGTGCAGCTCCATTGCAGTGAGTGGGGTTTGAGCTGTAATACCTGGCACGTCCTGTGAACAGATTGTGCGCTGTTTTTGTGTCACAGCTTTGGAGCCACAAGTTTAGGATTCGTGTTCCTTTTACTGCGGCCTGCGGCCGCCCTCTGCATGCTCAGTATTATTTAGCATTTGCACTCCGTTGTTGTAATTTCTTATGATTTGTTAGTTTTGGATTCCTCCTGCTGCGGCTCCTCGTTTCTTTCCATCTCATTATTTGCACTAATTGAGAAGACGTGTGAGGATCATGTGTGTTCGTCTTGTGACGCGCAAAGGCCCGGCCGCCGCGAAATGACATCAAACCTGTTTCCTGTCTGTCGCTGGGGTCACAAGGTCCCACAGAGAGAATTTACTGCCATGTCCTCTGCCAGGCGCACATCAAACCCCCCTCCCCCGTTCTAAAAGCAAATTTGTTATAAGAATAATTTTTCAATGAAGTTCTGCAGCTTCTGTTTGTCATTGTCCTCAAGATCTCTGCTTGCTGTCGCTTCTCTCCTTCAGGCAGATTAATCAAAGAATTTGTTCTTATGATCAGATTGGTGGAGGCCGGAACCAACATGGAACGAAAAGGGAAGCAGACACCAGATAAAACCTCCGCTTGCTGTCAGTGAGTTAAAATAGTGACAGGTTCTGTGTAGAATTGAAACACTAATTTGTTGAGAATTGTTTATGTTGGGTCCCCCCTGGTATATACACACACTACTAATATCCACATTTTGGGCCATAGGAGGTAGCGCCATTGTGTCCCCGTTCAAAATCTAAAGTTCAGAGACCCCGAGGGGCTACACATGAAGGAGTCGCCCCCTTTGGCACTTGCGATCTTGAGGCTAGGAGCGTTCACATACGGATTTTTGATGTTACATCTTCCATCGCCCCTGGATGTTTTCCACTCCTCCTCCTGTATACCTCAGTATGTCCTCCGTACACTGCAGATAGCATTTGGGTAACTAAAAGAAATCCCTTTTAAAGGGATGGCCGGAGCTTGTAAAACATGGCAGCTTTTTTCCAGCGCCGCACCTGATCATGGTTGGTACTGGTCTTACCACTCACTCCCCATAGTCCTAAGAGGAGCTATGTTTTCCAACCTCCAGACAATCCTTTAAGCAACGGGTGGATGTGATGAGATCCAGGCCGGATAATGAGAGGGTTCTCCTATGATGATTCATTATAGTGATCTCTCACCTTTTCCCGATATGGACATGTAGGGGGGCGGAGCATGAGCAGGATGTATAGCGTTGTCATGCTCCGCCCCCCTCAGGCCTGCACTATACGTGACCCGATATTGGATTATATGACCTTTACCACTCCTATCTATAGCTGATATATATCCATGTCATTAGTTTACAATGTATCAAGGTGACTTATAGCACAGACATGCATACCCTCACGTGTGTTCTGCCCCTTTAAGCTTGTAATTGCTCATAACGCGGAGCCATAGGTTTCCCGTCATGATATAAGGGCTGAACGCATTACTCTGCAGAGCACAAGCTGATGCTGCCGCCGAGCTGACAAGGCCCCATTGTCTCCAGTGATCTGATTTTCTGTGACAATGACCCCATTGTGAGGCGATAACACTGTGATAGGAGGAGAAGGTCAATACAAATCCGGAATCTGCCATATTGTAAGCCAGTTTGTGATTTTTGTGGAACTACAAGCCTCAGCAAGCCCAGTAACAAGGTAGGAAAGTGTTTGGTACTGCAGCTGCTCCCTGTCCTGGGGGTTATGGGCGCATCTATACAGGTATACGTCATAACTGGATCCTCCATAGCACTGACTTTGCACTGCTGGTGTTTCGTTACAGTTTCATCCTGTCTATCATCTCTGTAAATGGACACAATGAAGTATATGTATATCCGATTTCTTTATAAAACTGTGAATCTGTTGCTTTGGACATACACAATATATAACCCATGAGCTTGTATACAGAAGTCGGGACGTGATTTTCTTTCTAGTGTCCTTCAGCCAAAGCACACTGGGGGGCTCGGGCCTGGCGCCAGGACCTTACTGCAAGGTACCCCAACTCCTCCAGTGCCTTCTACTCGGAAACATCATCACACTCAGGGTTCGGTCCACGACCGCAGATCCAAGCTCTTCAGCAATACAAACCTTTCCAGGACATCCACCTCTTCCGTCCTGCAGTGACGGATCCATGAAGGATTCATGTAAACCTTTGTTACGCCAACTACAGGATGATGGGATTGTAGTGTAGAGCAGCTGTGTACCAAAGATTTCTGATATACAGGTGCATGCGAGGACCCCTCTGTGCTCACAACCGCTGCATGAACCCAGATTTTGTGTTGTCAAAAAAAAAAATTCTGTTGTCACTTCGTAAATTCACACAATAAATGATGGAGTTATATCTGCGTCTCCCGGAATTATTTCTCTCCATGGTTACAATCCCACACGGAACAAGCACCAACAGCATAGGGAACCACATCCTGATCAATGGTACTGATAGTCACAGACATTCCTCTACCCTCTGCACCAACATATCTAATATAGTAGCTCCGTACTAGAGTCATGTTCTTAGGAGGCTTTAGGCCAGTAAGGGGGGGGGGGGGGAGTTAAGAGACCCCACCAAATTATCACAACGGCAGGATAGGACAATAAAGACGGACTGTATTATACTCCAGAGCTGCACTCACTATTCTGCTGCTGGTGCAGTCACTGTGTACATACATGACATTACTTATCCTGTACTGATCCTGAGTTACATCCTGTATTAAACCCCAGAGCTGCACTCACTATTCTGCGCTGGTGCAGTCACTGTGTACATACATGACATTACTTATTCCTGTACTGATCCTGAGTTACATCCTGTATTATACTCCAGAGCTGCACTCACTATTCTCTTGCTGGTGCAGTCACTGTGTACATACATGACATTACTTATCCTGTACTGATCCTGAGTTCACATCCTGTATTATACTCCAGAGCTGCACTCACTATTCTACTGCTGGTGCAGTCACTGTGTACATACATGACATTACTTATCCTGTACTGACCTGAGTTATCCTGTAGTTATACCCCAGAGCTGCACTCACTCTTCTGCTGCTGCTGGTGCAGTCACTGTGTACATACCTGATTACTTATCCTGTACTGATCCTGAGTTTACATCCTGTATTATACTGCAGAGCTGCACTCACTATTCTGCTGCTGGTGCAGTCACTGTGGTACATACATGACATTACTTATCCTGTACTGTCCTGAGTTACATCCTGATTATACTGCAGAGCTGCACTCACTATTCTGCTGCTGGTGCAGTCACTGTGTACATACATGTCATTACTTATCCTGTACTGATCCTGAGTTACATCCTGTATTATACCCCAGAGCTGCACTCACTATTCTGCTGCTGGTGCAGTCACTGTGTACATACATGACATTACTTATTCTGTACTGATCAGATTGATCCTGGCACAAAATGTAAATGAGACTTTTTTTCAAAATCAGGATAATGCTGTATAGCGGCCATAATTCCAGAGTCCATGGTGTTTTGTCACTAATATCCCATTAAGTAGTTTAGCAATTTGTGATTCAAATAAAACAAACAGACTGGTTTTATTATCTTTACTCCCACCTTGTGATCACAATTCTACATCTCCACGTACGAAGGCAGCAGCAGAACAATTGAGATCAATAACATAGCGCCACAGCAGGCATAGTAAGTAGTGCAGTACCTCAATATATGACCACATTTTCATTAGGTTTGGCTCATTTCAGAGCGGCCACAGCCAGATACTGATCCATTTGCAAAGTTATTCTACATTCTCGAGGCAATGGAGGAGAAATATAGACGTCTACAACAGCAGAGATCTCTATTAAATGAATTAAAATGGCTCAAAATCCCGATTCTTGAGATGTTTTGCCCTTATATAGAGGACAACGTGTGACTGTGCTGGGACAGAATGAAATCACATTTCCTATTAATAGCCGCATTTCCTAAGCCTTATCCAGTGTAGGGATCTATTTCCAAAGTAGTGCAAGATAGCTGTGTGGTTCATCACATGCTACAACCCTTCCTCCTCCATTATTATCGGAGCATTCACAGGTCCGGCAGGCCGGGGATAGGGAAACCGCTGGAGAATTGCTCTACTTCCTCCTTCAAGGAAGAGATCTTCTCCTTATATTTATCATCCGATAATAACTTGTCCTTAAACTCCTTCAGGGTCGCCTTGGGGTTCATGTCGCTCTGGATCTCCAGAGTCAGCAAGATGCCTAAAAACAGAGCAGTGACAGTGACCACCTGAGATTACCCATTGTCTAGACTACATGGAAACCATCAACAAGCTGGATTGTTGCAGTTGACAGATCTTAGTCTTTCCTCATTAACACGTGACTATGTAGAGATGTAAACATGAGGAATCTTATGAAATACAAAATGTATTAACGACCACTGACCTTGGTGAATGAAGTGCGCAACCTTTTTAAAGTCCTCTTCTCTGAAACCTCGAGAAGTAAGGGCGGGGGTTCCAAATCGAAGGCCACTAGGACGAAGGGCACTTTTGTCACCTGGGGGGGTGCAGATAAAGAATTTTTTAAGCCAAACTTACACAGTCGCCCACATTTATGAAAACAGTGCAGTGTGTACCATATGCAGTTACCGGTGTTGTGTGCAGGGGGCCCAGATTAAGGAATTGTGGTGCTCGTTATTCATGAATCTGGCACCCCCAGCACTGCTCCGGCAGAGTGCACCAACTTTTTTTTTGGTGCATCTTTAACATAGAGCATGCAGTACAATTCTGTTGAACACTGCATGATAATGTAGCGCACGGCCTGACTGTGCACCGGAACGCCCCTTTTCGGTGCAGAATTGTGTGTGGTGGAGACTTTATAAATACCTGTGCAAGCAGTTTGCACTAAAAACAATGTGCAAAGTCGGACAGAAAACTGGTGCAGGGGCTTTAATAAAATGTGGGCCATTGAGTATAACTTGCTAGGTGACAAGACGCTTACTCATCACCTAAAGAAGGCCCTGTACCATAATATAGGGAAGTGATAGAGCTTCCTCCTTAACATCTGGACCCTCAACAGATAAATACCGCATCTGGCTAACCCACTTAACATCTCTGTTAAGGATCCACAGACTGTATAATTCTCGGAGATCAGATGTAGAAAAGGTAACCCGAGATATCTACAAGGTTAGGGGATTGGCTGACCATATATCACCCGAGTGCAGATAATAGATAGCACTTACTACCTGCCTGAGTTTTGAGAACAGTAACTATTCGCACCATCTGCCGCGATTCATGAAGATCGGGCTCTTGATTTCCTGCATGAGTCGCTTCGCCGCTCATGTCCGCCGGAGTTCACCATCTTCCTCCCAGTGCATGCAAGTGCTTGGTTTGCGACACAAATTTATTTGTTAAATCCCGCGCGTAGTCCAAATCCGTCGGATCGCAACAAATTAAGGGCCAATTCACATCTGCTATAGTTCTTCAGTTGTTTGGAGACAAAACCAGGTGCGGTTAAACACATGGGTAGGTAGGGTATAATGGAAAAACTTGCAGCTGTTGTGTGTGCTGGACCACTCATGGTTTTGGCTCAGAGATGTTAACGAGTCCTTACTGTGTAAAAGGTGTTCATGGCCTGACTCATCGCTATAGAGGAACAGCTAAAGGTTTACATAAGGATTCTATAGATCCGTCTCCATGCCGGGCGCTCACCTGGGCAGGTGTTCTTGTTGCAAGCGATGGCGCAGGCTTCAAGGACCTTCTCCGCTCTTCCTCCATCCGTCTTCTTGTTCCTCAGGTCAACAAGAATTAGATGATTGTCAGAACCTCCTGTGTAGAGACAAACCAGAAGTTTTTAGTAATATCTACATATTTCACTGTAAATGGGATAAAAAGACAGCCAACCTGTTCAATTCCCAATGTAATGCAAAGTTTGAAAGCTGCAGAGGACTTCTTATAGCTCATTTGTAGCACATACCGCCCAATTTTCAATGTTCTATTTTTTCCCATGGCATCTAACACGCTGCTGAATTTGCATGAGATAACACTAGCAGAGTCTTCAAACTGTGCATCCCCAGCATGAAAACATTTCTCCACTTTTGACAACCAGAATAGTTGGCTCAGTGTCAACTTCCTTCCTAGTAGATTGTTTTATAAATTACATATTCATTTGCTTTCCTCACCAGTGACGATGTGATAACCCACTTCTTCCAGTGCTTTCGCCAATGCCTTGCAATTGGAGACAACCTGTGCCTGGTATAACTTGAACTCTGGGCTCATGGCTTGCTTTAGGGCCACAGCAATACCTGCAATAGATCACACATGTCATGTATATAAATGGCCCGACAGCCACGGTCAGGCAAATTAGCTGGCCCTAACCTTGACTACCATCATTACGGTCATCAAAGATGCTAAGAGTAACTGCCTCCCATACTGACAGCATCATTACAATAAGGGGCAGTAGTCCTAGCAGGGACTCCTAGTATCATAGATGACCATGGCTCAGTGTGCACAGGTCCCTCACCTGCTATAGCGTGATTATGGGGTCCGCCTTGTAGGCCAGGAAACACAGCTTGATTAATAAGACTCTCGTAATTGTACAAGACTTCCTTCCCCGTCTTTGGATCCACACTACGGACTCCTGAAGAAGAAATCGCGTCAGTTCAGGAAGTATGAACCCAAGTCTCCAAGTTAGACAACTTACCCTTCCGGTAGAAGATCATGCCAGCCCGGCAGCCGCGCAGGGTCTTGTGTGTAGTAGTGGTGACGATATCACAGTGTTCAAAAGGAGAAGGCACCACACCGGCCGCCACTAGCCCGCTAATGTGCGCCATGTCAGCCATTAGGATAGCGTTGTTTTCATCCGCAATGGACCTCATCCGGGCGTAATCTAGATTCCGGGAGTAACAGCTAACACCTTAGGGTACAAAAAGATTTTGTTACACAAAAGAAACTTTCTTGAAAAAATTAGTAATGATAATGGGGGTTGTAGTATTCACCAGCGATGATGAGTTTGGGATGAAATAATCGAGCGTTTTCCTCCAGTCTGTTGTAATCTATGTAACCAGTGTCTGGATTCACCTGTACATGGGATAAAGCAACGTAAACTGAAATGGGAGGGAGACAACATGGTTTTTCTATTAGCAGTTTTCCTCCTCACATGCAGCTTTGTCCTTACCGACTGGACAGGTCACTGCCTATTATAATTATATACTTCAGCTCCTTATGTACATAGATATAGCCATTGTGTGTGTGCTGAAATAGTGCCTTACCTGTCCTTGGGTTTAGATGTATTTGCAGCACATTCAATAGTCGAGCTGCAATACCAGACAAAACCAGTGGACAGAAGTGGTGCTGTTTCTGATACACCGCCTCTAGGTCTTTCCAATCTCATGCAACCCTTTTCCACTTTCACCCTACTCACCTTGTATGGCATGGATTCAAAAAAGATAGATGTTGCTGAGATTTTCTTCTTGTCAGTCATGAAGCCATGGGTAAGGTGCCCTCCGTCAGGCAGGTCTAGGCCCATGATTCTTCCATGAGGTTCCACCAGGGCAGTGTAAACTGCAAAATTTGCAGGGGAACCTGGAAGCAAAAAGAGGAAATAGGTTGTTTTTTTTTATCCTGTAAATCCTGCATCACACTCACATCATAAGCTGGTCTGAATATCAGGCCGAACAATCAGAGACCAGAACTGAACTGACATACCAGAGTTCAGTTTTGGTCTTTAAAGGACACCTGTCATCAGGTCTCTGCCACTAGTCCTGTCACCTCTGATGTATTTTATTTACAACTCAAAGGAGTCCCTATGGGAGCCAAATATTCCCCTTCCCTCGCCAACCTTGTCATGGCGTGGTGGGAAGAAATCCATCTCTACAGTGACACCAATCCATTCGTGCAGTCGATCCTCTGGTATGGCAGATACATCGACGACCTGCTCTTTATTTGGTCGGGCGATGTGTCTGCCATACCTAATTTTATCGACTGCATGAATACCAATTCCTTCAATTTGCGCTTCACTCATCACATCAGTAATACACAAGTAACGTTTTTGGATCTAAATATTTTTGTGTACAACCAACAAATTCATACCAACACTCATCGCAAAGACATCTCAGGAAACACCATTCTACATGCTCACAGTTCACACCCCAAACATACCATTACGTCCATCCCGGTTGGAGAACTCACAAGAGCCAAAAGAAACTGTAGTAAAGCATCAGACTGCCATTACGAAGTCACCAACATTAAAAACAGATTGAAACATAGAGGTTATTCCCAGTGGCAATTACAAAGGGCAGAAAAAATAGTGTCATGTAAAGACAGAAATTCACTCTTGAAAACCTCTATTTCAAATAAGAAACCAAATGTTAGGAACAAACCCACAGTGGTGGTTCGATACAGCCCTCAATTTAACACAATTAAACATATTATTCAGAAAAATTTACCTATATTGACACAAGATGACACACTGGCGCAAATTTTGTCAGAGGGCTGTGATGTAGTGTCTCGTCGAGCCACCACAATAGGTAATATCATTTCACCCAGTTTTCCTACTCGAGATAACAAGAGACAAAATTGGTTGAGGCACAAAGGTTTTTTCAATTGCGGCTCACATCCCTGCAAAACTTGCAAATATGTCTCACCCACTAAAAATTTCTTCAATTATGACAACACACAAGAACATCGTATCGCATCTTACATCAATTGTAACAGTGATAATGTCATATACATTATAGAATGCACACAGTGCAATAAAAAATATGTGGGGGCCACTAAAAGAAAGTTTAAAGTTAGATTCCTGGAACACCTGGGAGACATCAGCAGGAAAACAGCTCCCTTTGAACACAAAAGGGCAATATCAGGAGCATCCAGACATTTTATAGATACCCATGGGGGCAAAACTGATTTTCTGAGAGGCTATGCCATTGAGAAAATTCATCCAAATAGAAGAGGAGGTAGCATCCAAAAACGCCTCGTAGATCGTGAGGCGTATTGGATTTTCCACCTGAATTCCAGATTTCCGTCTGGCTTCAACTATAGAAATGAATTCATGTTTCACTACAGAGACTAATCAATTCGGTCCCATCATTTCCTTCATGCTGTTTATCGAGTACACAGAGACATCTTCCATCTTAGCATTACCAGGCAGCAAGTATAGACAATAGCTATTTTGCACACGACAAAACATGAACAGTCATTTATTTTTCTACACGGGTATTCTTGTCATTATTGACACCGCAACACTAGTCAATGAATTCTTTCTTTTTAAATCGTTTTTATTCATTATGACAGACTTAGGATTTAAATGTCTCATTATGACATCATATCATATTTAAATAACGCAAGCCAATTGTTTTTCAATGACCATCGCTGTAACGACACAACTAACAATCATGCTAATTCAGCATTGAAATGCCAAAGTGGGGTGTTATTCTTCTTATTGTTTTAAACGTGCTTACCTGTTTATTATAAGTCTGCCAATGTTTACAATCTGACATTTTGATTCCATTACTCCATGTCTTTGAACGCTACGTGAATCTATCCCGTTTTTTCCATTTTGCCCGAAGCAGTTCTCGGCTTCCGGTCACTTCTACATTTAATATTCACTCAGCGTTCAAAGCCTTTGCCATGACTAAGAGTGTCGGATGACACTGGAAACGCGTTGGCCGGAGTAGGCTAACCCATACCATCTGCATTGTTGCTGTGCTGTGACTACGGCGGTAGTCATTTTTTATTACTCAGTTTTCATTCGGACTACGAGTCCATAATAAAGCAATCAAGATTTTTTCACCACCTGGATGCAGCACGCTGGATTATTTTCTCTCCTTCTCAAGCACTAGTCCTGTCACCTCTTCCTGTTGGAGCAGCTCACAAGGATCCCATCCCAGCCTTTATCTAGTCAATTCATACATTGTTCATTGTAAAATCATCTATTTTTAATCATGTAAATGAGGCTGGTCACATGGTCAGAGGCAGTGATGTCACTCCTGTTCCCCCTCCCCTCTCCCCCCCTGCTCATGTCTGTGTGTAATGTATAGTAAAGCATGGCTAGAGTGTGCTGCATCTGCTGACATGCTGCATCCTCCTAATATACAGGTGAGAGACACAAACATCAGCTACACATGAATCTGACATGTTCTGCTGTAACATGGCTGCCTGGAGCTGCTGTATCTCTCCTAAACACACACACACACACACACACAGGCTGCAGGGGGCGTGGCCACCAGCACCAGGAAGCACATCATTATACAGACTGTCAGTCATGCACTGGGGGTGTGGCTGTGCCTCCCACTCATGAATAAGGTGGACAGCTTGAATATGCTAATGACTCATTGGACATTTCACAGGTCATTCGCATACAGCTTTAGGACCTCATTGCTTAGGTTTACAGGCATGTAGAGGGACAATGAAGGGATAGAGGCAATGCTCTCTAATGGCAGTTTATGAAAATATATTTAGTTTAGGGGAGTTATTTTGCATGACGGGTTCTCTTTAAGGGGTTAATAAAAGTGATTATTGTTTGCTATACATTGGACAGTATGTGGACATTTGTTACACACCACCCTGGTCTTTTGTAAATGAATAAGCGTTTATGGTGTGGGTTCCATCATATATGGACCTGATGGCAGTTCTTGCCACAATTTGATATATTCATAAATATACAATCTGTATCCACTAGAGACAGGTCTTAGTGTGTATGTTTATATTGGTATATACAGTATATACATATGTATTATATATATATTACACACATAATACACATATATATATATATATAATAGATAGATTTCTGTTATATGAGAAAACTCTATTTGAGAAGCATGCAGCGCTAACGGCCTGGAGCTCATCGCTTCTGAGAACTTTGCCAGCTGCGCAGTGCTGCAGGCGCTTAGGGTCTTGTCTGAACAACAGTATTCAGAGGGTTACCCTGGACAGAGGTGAGAGGTGTCCTCATAGGGGGCGGGGGCTGCTCCTGCATGTCATATGCGCGTGTCAGCTTTCACACAGAAATAGCTAGTCCTTAAAGGGAATGCTAACATATTTACTTGGAGCTATAAAAGGAAGCCTGTATAATGAATAGGCAATCTGATTTCTGACTGCTCACTTTGCAAAATAGTTTTACAGGTGTCAGAGGGCCCCACGCCTTATATTGTAGATAGAATATGAACTCCAGACACACTGTTGCAGTGAGTTGTATGTTTGGTCAGCAAATCAACCTTCATCAGACTCAGTTTTGCAGTTGGAAAAGACCTGAAGAATGCTTAGAGATTGAGAAACGCTACAATGAAGGAAATGGCGGAACGCTTCTTCCACAATGCCGTGTTCCGCCATTCCCTCATTCAGTACTTCTCGATACCATAAACAATCACTTTATTGGATAAATAAGGAAATGGGCATTTGGAAAAGTCATAATGCCTATCCAGAGGGCCAGAACAAATGCTAAGCCGGTCACCAGGGTGCCATATGTCACCCAACCCCCACATTTCAGCTGCTATACAGAGGACGCATGTTGAAGTAGATGACTCTGTCCGTAATAAAGCAGCTGTGAGGCCTAGCTCCTATTCACTTTAAGGGCGCTGTCCCAGTTCGTTGCGTTGCAAACGCAGACAAAATGCGGCCACCAGGGGCGGTCTGTGGTCTGATCGCATCGGCGTTTCTATGGAAACTCCTGCGATCGGGAACGAGCCCGGTGGTGTTTTTACATTAATTTAACACAAAACACCGGCGGCTCGTACCCGATCACAGGCGTTTCCATAGAAACGCCGATGCGTATGGACCGCCCCGTGGCGCGGTTTTGTCTGCTTTGCAACCAACGTGGGACAGCGCCCTAAAGGAAAAGAATAAAACTGCACCACACCTGTCAACGGGTTGTGTTGGTATCACATCTCAGCTCTTTAGTGCACCACATGCAAACGCCTGAAGACAGGGCTCAGCCTGATCACATCTGGAAAAGCATATGCTATTGGGATGAGCCTCTCCCCTTGAAACGCAACGCAAACGCCACATGTGCCTGCACCCTCAGTTTCACTGAATCATTCTCTTCTCTGTCAATTTGTTTTGTTTTTTTTCACTGGTCCGTGGAAAGTTTTGTAGCCTGCTGTCACTGATGACCCCTATCTTATTTCCCCCTTCTCTCAGCTTTTTTTTTTTTTTTTGTGGTTGTTTCTCGCACATCCTTTGTCATTTCATAATTTGTTGTTTTGGCTCTTTGTCAAATGCAGGGTTTTTGTGCACCTTTTTAAATCACACCATTGCCTTCCTAAGCATAGTCGGACTGGCGTGTTATTGCGCTATTATTTGCGCCCATATAGGCGGCAATAAGTATAAGGGCGGCGCGGCCAAAGATCTTTAAAGATGAGCAACTTTAATGACAAATAGAAGACACTCAGTCTTCTAGTGTCTTAAAAGTCCCTCCCTGTAAGGTGTATACAGCCTCCATGTAGCCTTTGTGTCCTTCTATGCTTAGAGGCTACAAATACTCTTGTGTTGTCTGGTCTCTTCTAACATTGTAGTGGATTTCGATGTGACCTCCTATGTTTACCTGGCAGGTACTATGGGCGGCACAGAGCATGTGGATGAGCTGGAGAGGCTTGGTCAGAAGAGAGCTCTGGAGGCGTAAGTTTGGACCCCCAGAAATGGGGCGTGAACGTTCAACCGTATTCGGGTGAGGGCCATGAAGGATAACATATAGTCACTACTTATTTTTGACGTTGACACTAACACTGATTTTCAATCTCCCAACTTTGCTGCAAATCTCTGCCCTCAAGTCCTATTGTCCATGAGCGTCATAAGCTTGTATGAATGTCCAGCCCCGAATGCTTAAAGAGAACCCGTCATCAAAATAACCCCCCCCTAAACAAATATATTTCATAAACTGCCATTAGAGAGCATTCCTCTATCTCCTTCATTGTCCCTCTACATGCAGGTAACCCTAAGCATGAGGTCCTAAAGCTGTATGCAAATGACCTGTGAAATGTCAATGAAGCATTAGCATATTCAAAGCGTCCTCTATTCATGAGTGGGAGCACAGCCACACCCCCAGTGCATGACTAGACAGCCTGTGTATGATGTGAGGCTGTTAATGTATTGCTCCTGTGCTGGTGGCCACACAGGCCTTGTGTGTGTTTAGAAGAGATAAACAGCACTTCCAGGCAGCCATGTTACAAGCAGAACATTTCAGATTGCATGGTATGCTGCATCCTCCTAATATACAGGTGAGAGACACAGACATCAGCTACACATGAATCTGACATGTTCTGCTGTAACATGGCTGCCTGGAGCTGCTGTATCTCTTCTAAACACACACACAGGCTGTGTGGCCACCAGCACCAGGAAGCACATCATTATACAGCCTCACATCATTACACAGGCTGTCAGTCATGCACTGGGGGTGTGGCTGTGCCTCCCACTCATGAATAGAGTGGACAGCTTGAATATGCTAATGCTTCATTGGACATTTCACAGGTCATTTGCATACAGCTTTAGGACCTCATTGCTTAGGGTTACAGGCATGTAGAGGGACAATGAAGGGATAGAGGCAATGCTCTCTAATGGCAGTTTATGAAAATATATTTAATTGTAGTTTAGGGGGGTTTAGTTTGGCATACGGGTTCTCTTTAAGCATTCGGCTGGACATTCATACAAGCTTATGACGCTCATGGACAATAGGACTGTTGAGTGCAGAGATTTGCAGCAAAGTTGGGGAGATGGTGGGAACACATCAGGTTAGTGTCAACGTCAAACTAAGTATGACTATATGTTATCCTCATGGCCACCACCCGAATTACGGTTGAACGTTCACGCCCATTTCTGGGGCCAACTTACGCCTCCAGACTTCTTCTGACCCAAGCCTCTCCAGCTCATCCACATGCTCACTGTGCGCCATAGTACCTGCCAGGTAACACATAGAGGTCACATCGAAATCCACTACAATGTTAGAAGATACCAGACAACAACACAAGAGTATTTGTAGCCCTAAGCATAATAGCACAAATGCTACATGTAGGCTGTATACACTTACACGAGGGAAATGGGACTTTTAAGACACTAAAGACTGAGTGTCCTTCTATTTGTCATACATGTGCTCATCTTAAAGATCTTTGCGCCCACTTATACTATTGCCGCCTATAGGGCGCAAATAATAGCGTGCAATAACACGCCAGTCCTGACTATGCTTAGAAGGCAATGGTGTGATTTAAAAAGGTGCACAAAAACCCTGCAATTTGACAAAGGCCCAAACAACAAATTATGAAATGAACAAAGGATGTGCGAGAACAACCCAATAAAAAAAAAAAACGCTAGAGAAGGGGAAATAAGATAGGGGTCATCAGTGACACAAGGCTACAAAACTTTCCACGGACCAGTGAAAAAAACAAAACAAATTGACAGAGAAGAGATGATTCAGTGAAACTGAGGGTGCAGGCACATGTGGTGTTTGCATTGCATTTCAAGGGGAGGGCTCATCCTACCCAATAGCCTATGCGTTTCCAGATGTGATCAGGCTGAGCCCTGTCTTCAGGTGTTTGCATTGTGGTGCACTTAAAGAAGCTGAGATGCGATACCAAACACAACCCGTTGACAGGTGTGGTGCAGTTTTAGGCTTTTCCTTTAGGGCGCTGTCCCACGTTGCGTTTGCAGACGCAGACAAAACCGCGCCCACCGGGCGGTCCATCGCATCGGCGTTCTATGGAACGCCTGCGATCGGGTACGAGCCGCCGGTGTTTTGGTGTTAATAATGTAAACAACACCAACCGCGGGCTCGTTCCCGATCGCAGGAGTTTTCCATAGAAACGCGCGATGCGATCAGACCACAGACCGCCCCTGGTGGCCGCATTTTGTCTGCGTTTGCAACGCAACGTGGGACAGCCCCTTAAATGAATAGCGAGCTAGGCCTCACAGCTGCTTTATTACGGACAGAGTCATCTACTTCACATGCGTCCTCTGTATAGCAGCTGAAATGTGGGGGTGGTGTGACATATGGCACCCTGGTGACCCTTAGCATTTGTTCTGGGCCCTCTGTGGCCATTATGACTTTTCCAAATGCCCATTTCCTTATTTATCCATACAAGTGATTGTTTATGGTTCGAGAAGTACTGAATGAGGGAATGGCGGAACACGGCACTTGTGGAAGAAGCGTTCCGCCATTTCCTTCATTGTAGCGTTTCTCAATCTCTAAGCAATTCTTTCAGGTCTTTTCCACTGGCAAAACTGAGTCTGATGAAGGTTGGATTTGCTGACCACACATACAATCCACTGCAACAGTGTGTCTGAGTTCATATTCTATCTACAATATAAGGCGTGGGGCCCTCTGCACCTGTAAACTATTTTGCAAATGAGCATCAGAAATCAGATTGCCTATTCATTATACAGGCTTCCTTTTATAGCTCCAAGTAAATATCTTAGCATTCCCTTTAAGGACTAGCTATTTCTGTTGAAAGCTGACACGCTGCATATGACATGCAGGAGCAGCCCCCGCCCCCTATGAGGACACCTCTCACCTCTGTCCAGGGTAACCCTCTGAATACTTTGTTCAGACAAGACCCTAAGGCGCCTGCAGCACTGCGCAGCTGGCAAAGTTCTCAGAAGCGATGAGCTCCAGGCCGTAGCGCTGCCGATGCTTCTCCTTGCGGATGATGTCGTAAACCTGGGAAATAAAAGAAATAAACTTAATTTCAATGCAAAAAATACCAAATCCTGTAAACACGTCCCCCATTAACCATTCCCGGGTGAGCGGGACATCCCAGCAGGCCATATCTGCATGTCTCTGCATAGCAGTGCACTGGCCTTAAAGGGGTATTCTCAGATCTTCTTTATTAATCATATACAGGGCCAGAAGTCATTGGCGCAGATTTACTTATCCGGTCCTTTCGCGATCCAGCAGTGGGTGCTCGACCGCCGATGCTGTGTCTTCCATCGATTCCAGGTAGTGTGGCCCGATGTCCTCCAGGTGTCGCTGCTGCGCTGACGTACATCGAGTTCACCAAGCTACCTGGGAGCAGTAAGTGCGTGTCAGCGACACAATTTTTTTTTTTTTTTTAAATATGGCGGTTTTCCAATCCGTCGGGTTTTTCCGACGGCCACGCCCCTCAGATTTCCATCGTGTGCATGCTCGCGCGATGCACCACAATCCGATCGCGTGTGCCAAAACCCGGGGCAATTCAGGGAAAGCGTATATTCGGGAAACACAACAACGGAAAAATGCGATTCGGGCCCTTGTAAATGACCCCCATTGTGTGACTTAGTCCACAAATGATCTTAAGAGAAACCCGTCATGCAAAATAACCCCCCTAAATAAATATATTTTTTCATAAACTGCCATTAAGAGCATGCCTCTATCCCTTCATTGTCCCTCTACATGCCTGGTAACCCTAACCATGAGGTCCTAAAGCTGTATGCAAATGACCTGTGAAATTCCAATGAAGCATTAGCATATTCAGCTGTCCAGTCTATTCATGAGTGGGAGGCACAGCCACACCCCCATGCATGACTGACAGCCTTATATGATGTGAGCTGTATATGATGTGCTTCCGGTGCTGGTGGCCACGCCCCCTGCAGCCTGTGTGTGTATAGGAGAGATACAGCCAGCTCCAGGACAAGCCATGTTACAGCAGAACATTCAATTCATTTTAGCTGATGTCTGTGTCCTCACCTGTATATTAGGAGGATGCAGCATTTCTATACATTACCACACAGACATGAGCAGGGGGAGGAGAGGGAAGGGGTAACAGAGTGACATCACTGCCTCTGACCATGTGACCTCCTCATTTACATGAAAAAAATAGATGATTTTACAATGAATAATGTATGAAATAACTAGATAAAGGCTGGGATGGGATCCTTGTGACTGCTCCAACAGGTAGAGGTGACAGGACAAGGGACACAGACCTGATGACAGTTGTCCTTTAAGTGACTAACAACCCAGGTACTGGTCACGTGCACAATGAAGGAACGTCAAGCTATGCTAGGTCTTCACAAAAAGGAATTACAGACGTCCCTAACTTACTCATGACTCCCTAGTTCAACTACCTTTCAGTCTACCTTACTAAATATACCTGTTCATACAAACTCACATACACAAACCTACAGAACCTATACCTTGGGGTATACGAATATCTCCAGGTATATTTAACCTTGAGACTGTCTGTATGGATTTTTTGCCCTCATATTGCACAATCTTCTACCTAAATGGTTAATAATAATTCCCTTATTATATAGGGCACACAGATTATTCAGGCGCTGCACGGAACTTGCCAATCAGTCCCTGTCCCAATGGGACTCATAATTTAATCAACCTACCAGTAATGTTTTGGGCGTGTGGGAGGAAACCGGCGACCCGAAGGAAACCACACAAACACGGAGAGAACAATACAACTCTTTGCATATGTTGACCCAGGTTCTAATTTGCCCATACATTCTAGTGTCAAATTAAATAGGATAAAACCCACTTAATAGTTACAAACGCAACTTGGGATACAGAACCGGAGATACCTATATCCACTGTGCAGCCAGTATACAGTATATATAACTCCCCATTCCCACTATAACATTAAGTTGGATATATCTGGTTCTGTAAGCACAATATTTGAAGGGTTTTCTTTTTATTGTGACACTAGAATGAAAATTGAAGGAGAGATTTTTCCTCTTTAATATGACTTCA
The DNA here is from genome assembly GCA_019512145.1 of Engystomops pustulosus. Classification (NCBI taxonomy): domain Eukaryota; kingdom Metazoa; phylum Chordata; class Amphibia; order Anura; family Leptodactylidae; genus Engystomops; species Engystomops pustulosus. Next base: position 70,133 of record WNYA01000131.1, on the reverse strand, counting down.
GAACTCTGTGTCTAGGTGTCCATAGTAAGAAGTTCTCCTCCAGCGTGTTCAGAATGGGAGAAGTTGCTGTGTACATGCCACCCTCGGCATCTGTAGCTGGATCAGGAAAAGGTTAAAGAAACTGCAGAAGAGATCTGGACGTGGCACCACTGACCCTTGGTTATGAAAGCGTTAATGGTCCCAATTCTTAACCTCGGGTCATTGGTCTCCAGGGGCTCCAGTACCATCTTGTTTATGAGAATGCCCACAGGTCGCTGTGCCCCGCCATTGGTCACTGGGGAGTGCGACATTGTCCTGCAAAACCTAAAGTTAATAAAATATTAAGAATCTCACTATCTACAATCTCTGCTTGCTGTCCAGGTCTAGACCCCTGTATCCAGTCTAGTGGTTGTACCTTTACTGATACATGTAGCAGACATAAAGAAAGGAGCTCGGGAAATAGTGAAAAGTGACTTACCTCAGAGGTAGGTTCTCCCCTGCAGTGTCCTCAAGGTAGGTACTCCTGCGGGTGTCCTCAGAGGTGAGGTCTCCCTCAGAGGTAATGTCCTGTTAATAAGCAGGGTAGCCTCTGACGGATCGACAGCATCAAAAAACAACTTTATATATTAACTTTTCAAGGGCAGAACATGGGGAGACAGTGTCTCGCCAGGATCAAAGGTCACCGCGACGAAACAGCCCAACACAGGGGAGGGGCGGCCTCCACCTGACACCCAGTAACCTATAACCGGGGGCCCTGGTTCTTACTCCTTCCCCCCGGGTCTCATGCGGACGCACTCCTTACCGTAATACCCGGCCCCCCCCCCCCACTCCAGACAGTCCACTCACCTCGCTAACAGCCAATCATAAAGGCAGTGCAGCGATTATTGGTGGCCACTTCTACACGCCGACCAATCAGAGGACGGCACATTTCCCGCGCTTGGGTTTTCATAACCTGCATCATTGACAGGATGACAGAAAACAAGAGACACAAAGCGGAAAGTCTTCACCTCACATAACCCCGAGCACAGAGCACAGAGTATATATACGAGCCATACCCCGAGCACAAGCACAGACCTATGGTATTATATACAGAGCCATAACCCAGAGCACAAGATATACTATACGAGCACATAACCACCCCCGAGCACAGAGTATAATATAAACAGAGCAACATACCCCGAGCACAGGCACGAGTATATATATACAGAGCACATAACTCCCGAGCACAGAGCACAGAGTATAATATACAGAGCACATAACCCCACCGAGACAGGGCACATAGTAGTATATATACAGAGCCTACCCCGAGCCAGAGCCAGAGTATAATCTACAGAGCACATAACCCCGAGCACAGGGCACAGATGTATAATAACAGAGCACATACCCCGAGCACAGAGCACAGAGTAATATATCAGAGCACATAACCCCAGCACAGGCACAGTAGAATATAACATACACATAACAGCCAGAAATAACAGAGCACATAACCGGCACAGCTCATTCACGAGCACTGAGCTATAATATAATATACACAGAGCACTGAGCTATAATATACACAGAGCACTGAGCTATAATACACAAAGCACTGAGCTATAATATATATACACAGAGCACTGAGCTATAATATACACAGAGCACTGAGTTATAATATAATATACACAGAACACTGAGCTATAATATAATATACACAGAGCACTGAGCTATAATAAAACATACACAGAGCACTGAGCTATATACACTAGCACTGAGTATATATAATAACACAGAGCAACTGACTATAATTAACATACACGAGCACTGACTAAATACACAGAGCACTGAGCTATAATATAATATACACAGAGCACTGAGCTATAATATACACAGAGCACTGAGCTATAATATAATATACACAGCATGAGTATAATAATACAGAGCACTGAGCTATAATATAATATACACAGAGCACTGAGCTATAATATACACAGAGCACTGAGCTATAATATACACAGAGCACTGAGCTATAATATAACATACACAGAGCACTGAGCTATAATATAACATACACAGAGCACTGATCTATAATATAATTAATACACAGAGCACTGAGCTATAATATACACAGAGCACTGAGCTATAATTACACAGAGCACTGAGCTATAATATACACAGAGCACTGAGCTATATATAATATAGTATAAATATAATATAACATTTGTGCATAGTATAATATACAGATTGGGGAGCGATAATATATTATACAACAGAATATAACACCAGGAGGTCCTCTTGTTTGTGTCCACGTCACATATAGGCCCACATTTATTAAAGTGTTTGCACCAGTTTTTCTGTCTGACTTTGCAATACAAAAAAACATGCAAACTGCGTGTACATGTATTTATAATGTCTGCACCAGTTTTGTGTCGTGACTGCACTGTGTCCGACAATACAGAAAAATGTCACCTAAAGGGGCGTTTTCTTGGCACACCTTGAGAGCGCCACAATTTTAGAGCATTAAGAATGCCCTAAAAATAAATGGTGCATTCTGCTGGAGAAGTGCGGGGGCGCCAGATACATGAAGAACCGGGACACATTCCTGAATCTGCTGCACCCTCTACAGCAGTGATTTCAACCTGTGTGCCGCGGCACCTGGTTGAGTGTGCGGCCGCGGGGGAGCCCCTGTGTACGCGCTACCAGCCGCGCCCCTGTGTTTGTCTTTCGCACCCCATACTTACCTTACAAGGCCCCCGCGGGGCGGCGTATCCCCCATCTTCTGTAGACTTCCTGCACCGCGTGCCCTGTCACGTGAACTGCTCGATCTGACCGTCAGTTCGCGTAAGTCACGTGGACCAGAGGCGCGCGTGTCAGGAAGCTACAGAAGTGATGGATCGCCATTGGAGAGATTCGCGAGAAGACTCAAGGGTAAGTATATAGGTTATTATTTGTATAGGACAGGCAGCTAGGGGTCTTTTTTTTTTTATTTTTTGTTATTAAGGGAGCTGGGGCTTTTTATTAGTTAAGGAGCCTCTAGGGCCCTTTTATTATCTAAGAGGGCCCCCCCCGCCCCCCCCCCCCCCCCCCCCCCCCCCCCCCCCCCCGCTAGTGCTCTTAATTAGTAAAGGATGGCCTCAATGGCTTTTAATTAGTAAAGGGGGCCTCTGTGGCCTTTTAATTATAAAGGGGGGCCTCTAGGCCTTTTAATTAGTAGGGAGCGCAAGGGGCTCTTAATTAGTAAAGGGGGGCCTCTAGGTCTTTAATGATGTAAAGGGGCCTCTAGGGTCTTTAATTAGTAAAGGGGGGGGGGGGCCCTCTAGGGTCTTTAATTAGTAAGGGAGGCCGCTAGGGTCTTTTAATATAGTAAAGGGAGGCCGCTAGGGGTCTTTTAATTAGTAAAGGGAGGCCGCTAGGGGCGTCTTTATTAGTAAAGGGAGGCCGCTAGGGCCTGCCTTGATTAGTAAGGGAGGCCGTAGGTCTTTTAATTAGTAAAGGGAGGCCGCTAAGGGGCTCTTAATTAGTAAGGGAGCCGCTAGGGGCTCTAATTAGTAAGGGTAGGCCGCTAGGGGCTTTTAATTATAAAGGTAGGCCGCTAGGGGCTCTTGATTAGTAAAGGGAAGGCCGCTAGGGCTTTTAATTAGTAAAGGGAGGCCGCTAGGGGCGTTTAATTAGTAAAGGGATGCCGCTAGGGGCTCTTGTTAGTAAAGGGTGGCCTCTAGGGTCTTTTAATTATTTAAAGGGAGGGGGCCGCTAGGGTCTTTATTTAGTAAAGGGAGGCCGCTAGGGGCTCTTTAATTAGTAAAGGGAGGCGCTAGGGGGCTTCTATTAGTAAGGAGGCGCTAAGGGTTCTTTTAATTAGTAAGTGAGGGCGCTAGGTGGTTTTCTATTCGTAAAGGGAGGCCTTTTATGACTGTTTTAGTGTCATTTTTGTGCTATTTTGGTTGGTGGGTGTGGCCCCAGATAAAAAGTGTGCTGCGGCTCAAAAAAGGGTTAAATCACTGTTCTACACAGGACAACTTCGCTTTTTTAACCTAAATGTTGGCATAGTGTTATGCATACTTCCCAAACTTAGGCAAGAGAAAGAGACAAAAGCCCCTCCCCTGTTTGTAAACCACGCTCCACATTTGTCCCACCCCACAGCATCGTAGAATATCGACCTTGAAAGTCCCCACAGTACATGCCCCTACTTTGGCACCCCCCCCCATGGACCCGTATTATACCCCGTATGCAAATCTGCAAACATATAAAAGATAAAAGCCCTCTTTAATTTATCCTCCCTTTACACATTTCCACTTTTATTTATCTCCCCAAACTTACCATATACTTATCTGTACTAAACCCACCCCCCTAACATCCCTCCTCATTTGTGTGGTCCCTGGTTCCTCTATCCTCCCCATAATGGGTCTCCTGTCCGCAATCTTCCTCCTGTCCCCAGCTCCTCCTGTAGCCGCCCCCTGTCTCCAGCCCCTCCTTTTCACAGCCCCCTCCTGTAACCTCCCTGTCCTTCAGTCTCCCCATCTTTCTCCTGTCCTCCATCTTCCTCCTGTCCTCCAGCCTCCTCCTGTAGCCTCCTGTGCCCTCCCCCTCCTCCTTTAGCCCCTGTAGCCCCCTCCTTTCCTCTCTTCCTCCTGCCTCCAGAACCTCCTGTCCTCAGCATCCTCCTGTAAGCCGCCTTCAGCATCCTCCTGTCCTACAGCCTCTCCTCTGGTTCCTTCTCCTCCCTCCGCCTAGTATAATTCAACCTTGTGGTCCCCACACCGTACAATGCCCTTACTTTGGCCACCCCCCCCATGGACCTATTTAATACCCCTAAGCAACTCGCAACATATAACCATTTTAAACCCCTCTTAATTTTATCCTCCTTTACATTTGGTTTTATACTTTAATTTATCTCTACAACTTACACATATCCTCTCGTACACCACCCCTTCCCCTCCTCAAATGGTGTGTCCCTGTTCTCTATACTCCTTATACTTTGGGCCTACTGTCCTCTATCCTCCCTTCTGTCTCCTGTCCTCTATCCTCCTCCTGTCCCACAGTCCCTCCTCCAGAATCCTCCTGTCCCCACCGCCCTGCTCCCAGCACTCTTCTGTCCTCCGCATCCTCCTGTTCCTCCGCATCCTCCTTCCTCCAGCCTCCTCCTGTCCCCCCAGCCTCCTCCAACTCCTTTCGTCCGACAGTCTCCTCCGCATCCTCCTCCTGTTCCCCAGCCTGCTCCAGCATCCCTCCCTGTCCCGCACCTCCTCCTCCCCGTCCTCTATAGCCTCCTCATCCTGTCCCCAGCCTCCACCTTCTTCCAGCTCCTTCTCCTGTCCCCTAGCCTGCTCCAGCTCCTTCTTTCTTCCATCCTACCCTATGAACAGCCCTCCTCCTCCTGTCCCTCATCTCCTCCTCCGCCTGGTCCCCGAACCTGCTCTGCATTCTCCCTGTCCTCCAGCTCCTCCTCGCACTCCTCCTCATGTCCCCCATCCCCACCTGTCCTCCAGCCTCCTCTCTCCTTTCCCCCAGCGCCTGCTCCAGCATCCTTTTCCTTTCCTTCTTCTTTCTTCCATCCTCCTTCATCACCCGCCTCCCTCCTTCTTTCCCCCTCCTCCTCCTCCTGTCCCCCCTCCTCCTCCTCCTGCCTCCTCCTCCTCCCTCCCCCTTTCCCTTTCCTCGCTCCTCCTTTCCCTCAACCTCCTCCTGTCCTCCAGCGGTTCCTCCTCCTGTCCCCAACCTGCTCCAACCAGCATTCTTTTTGGTCTTCCTCCCCTTCTGTCCCCAAGCTTCCTCCTCCTTCCTCCGCACCTCCAGCCTCCTCCTGTGCCAGCCTCCTCCTGTCCTCCTCCAGCCACCTGCCCCTTCAGTCTCCTCCAGCCTCCTTCTTTCCTCCCTCATCCCCCTTCCCTCAGTCTCCTCCCCCTCCTTTCCTCCCTCCTCCCTTTCCTGCCTCCTCCCTCCTTTTCTTCCTCATCTCCTTTCCCCCCGTCTCCTCCTTTCCTCCCTCCTCCTTCCTCCTTTTTTTTTCTCCCTCCTTTCCCCCTTCCTCCCTCCTTTCCTCCCGCCTTTCTTCCTCCGCTTCCTCCCTCCTTTCCGCTCCTTCCGCTCACCTCCTTCTCCTCCTTTCCCCCCTCCGTCCCTCCTTTCCGTCCACCTCCTCCTGCCCCTTCTATCTCCTCCGTCCTCCTCCTTTCCCCACAGGCCTCCTCCTCCCCTTCCTTCTCCTCCGTCCTCCTCCTTTTCCCCCCTACCTCCTCCCCCTTCCTTCTCGAGTTGGCTTCAGTCCTCCTCCTCTTCCCTGTCCTCCACCTCTTGTCCCCCATCCTCCTGCCCTGGTTTGTGGTGTGTGGGAGTAGACATGTGTCAGTAATGTGTGTGTAGTGTATGTGCAGTAATTGTGTGTAATGTAGGGGCTGTGTCCGTAATGTGTGTGTATGTGTAATGTGTCAGTAATGTGTATTATGTACAGTAATGTTTCAGAATGTGTATGTATGTAGAGCAATGTGTCAGTAATGTGTGTGTAGTGTATGTGTCATATGTTGTTATGCATGTAGGGCATGTTCAGTATGTGTATGTTGTAGGGCATGTGTCAGTAATGTGTGTTTAAATGTAGAGCATGGTCAGTAATGTGTATGTCTGTATGGGCATGTGAGTAATGTGTGTGTATGTAGAGCATGTGTCAGTATGTGATGTATGTAGGGCATGTGTCAGTAATGTTTGGATTAGGGCATGTGTCAGTAATGTGTATGTATTAGGCATTTGTCAGTAATGTGTGTATGTAGAGCATGTGTCATAAATGTTCTGTAATGTAGGGCAATGTGTCAGTAAGTGTATGGTATGTAGGGCATGTGTAGTATGTGTATGTATGTAGAGCATGGTGTCAGTAATTGTGGTATGTATGTAGAGCTGGTGTCAGTAACTGTATGTGTGTAGAGCATTTGTCAGTTAATGTGTATGTATGTGGGCAATGTGGTCATAATGTGTACGTATGTAAGAGCATGTGTCATATGTGTGTGTAGTGTATTGTCAGTAATTAGGTGTGGTGTAATGACATGGTGTCAGTAATGTGTGTGTATTGTCTGTGTCAGTAATGTGTGTTGTATGTAGGTGCATGTGTCAGTAATGTGTATGTATGAAGGGCATGTGTCAGTAATGTGTGTGTGGGGATGGTGTATGTGTCAGTTAATGTGTGTGTATGTAGAGCATGTGTCAGTATGTGTGTGTAGTATATGTTTCAGTAATGTGTGTGGTATGTAGGGCATGTGTCTTAAGTGATGTAGTGTTGAAGGGCTGTGTAGTAATGTGTGTGTAGTGTATGTGTCAGTAATGTGTGTGTAGTGTATGTGTCAGTAATGTGTGTGTATGAAGGGCATGTGTCAGTAATGTGTGTGTATGTAGAGCATGTGTCAGTAATGTGTGTGTAGTGTATGTGTCAGTAATGTGTATGTATGTAGAGCATGTGTCAACAGCGGAATGTGGGGCTAATCATGGGAGACAATCCCCCCGGGTGTATTTGATGAAGCAGAAATACGGCATCGAACGTCAAAACACCTGCGATCAGTAGCTCACACTCGTGCGGGTTGCTACACGGGGTGTCAGCCTGTTAGTAGCAGATGACACCCGGCTTCCTGATACTGGCTCAGCTCCGTGGCGGATATTTTTCCTTCCTCTGGGCATCATAGGTTAATGAAGTTTTATTTTATCTTCTTTCTTTGCTTCTGGAAGGAAATGACAACCACATAACACCAGAGCAGCTTTCAGTGTAAGAGAGGTGAATAGGGTCTGTCAATGTGGCGCCCACATGATTCCGGATGATCGTCGGTTAAGTTAAGAGGTCGTTTTTTTACTGGTCCGGAACACACGCGTTTTTCGGAGTATTAGGCCTCCTTTCTCAGTGATAAGAGACTAAAAACAGGGTATATAAAAAAACTATTATAATAGATAGTAAAAAATTGAGGAAATATAAAAGCAGAGTAGTAAGATCCAGGAGAAGGATGCTATCAGAGAGAAGTAGTAGTGTTTTTTAGAGACTAAACACATATAGCAGCAGTAACTGAGAGGTAAGACAAGGTGACATGAGTAATCTGTACAAACCAACAAATTATGTTAGACATTAGTGTTATAGAAACAAATGGTGTGTAAAATAATTCATGGATACATGGGTGACAATATTATTTTGTTAATAGTAGATATGATCAAAAAAGAGTAATAAATGGATAGATAAATACACAAATAATTATTAATTGGGACAAAACCACTTCATCAGATAAAATAATAATAAAGCAATTCAGATTTTGATATGATGATATCTAAATAAATAGTTTCATAGATAGAACTCACAATTAAATATAAATTAACAAGACTGGGCCAGAATAAAACGAGTTCACATACTAGCAGAGTACAGTAGGTTAGTTTAAACTATTGGTAATAGGACATGATAATTCTACCTCCGCGCAGGGGGTTGGGACATCTGTTGCAGCGGCTATACTAGGAGTTCTTTTGATTGAGTTAAATATGAGAGTAAAAGGGGACGGGTTCCGCGCCAGAGTGTGTGGTGCGGGTGGCGCAATGCGCCTTGTGTTTAGCACCAATGTAATGTCTGCCCGAGTTTGGAGTGGCGACATACGAGAGTAGCGCATGCGCGTGAGATCTGATTGCCGCTGAGATTGGCGACAGATTGTCTGGCGCACGCGTGGTGCGCAGAACATTGGGTGAGACACCGATCACAAGCAAGGCCGGCAGCGCCACCCCACACACCTCTGGCGCGAACCCGTCCCCTCTACTCTCATTTTAACCTCAATTACAAGACTCCTCGTATACCGCTGCAACAGATGTCCCACCCCCTGCGCGGCAGGTAAGAATTATTCCATTCCTCTTCCCATATTTAAACCAACCTCACTGTACTCTGCTAGTATTGTTGTACTGAGTTTATCTGCGTTCTGTTAATTTTATATTTAATTTTGAGTTCTATCTATGACTATTATTTAGATCATCCTATTTCAAAAAATCTGAATTGCTTTATTATTATTTTATCTGATGAAGTGGTTATTGTCCAATTAATTAATTATTTGTGTATTCATCTAGCCATTTTATTTACTCTTTTTTGATCATATCTACTTTTATTTACTCACCTATTATTGTCTACCCATGTATCCATGAATTATTTACACACCATTGGTATTCTATAACCTAATGGTCCATATTTGTTTGTTTTGTACATATTTACTTCATGTCACCAAAAATTGTCTACCTCTTCAGTTACTGCTGATATAATGTTTCATCCCTAAAACACTACTACTTCTCTCTGATTAGCATCCTCTCCTGTATCTACTAACTCCTACTTTATCATTCCTCAATTTTTACTCTATCGATTTATAGTAGCCTTTTTTATAACCCTTTTTTAGTCTCTTATCACTTGAGAACGGGTTCACAATACTTCCGAAACGCGTTGTGTTTCCAGACAGTAATAAACTCCTCTTAACTTTACCCGACGAGTCCTCCTAATCTGGTGCGCCACATTTGACGTACCCTATTCACCTCTCTATACCAAGATCCTGACCCGTCCTGGAACCGCGTCCGATAACTACTGTCCAAAGCAGCACCTTTGACACTCTCACCGGTCCAAAGCATCAAATAGTGTTTGTGCCTATTCCAGCACAACACATCCGGTGAGCCTCTCTCCAACCATCCTGTTTCAACAAATTCAATTGTTTTATCCAAACATACTACTCTATGAGCGCTGTCTGGTCTCCCCTTGTTTGCCTTCCTATTCTTCAGTGTAAGAGAGGAACTGTCAGGATGGAAGCTGTGCTGTATTGGTTGCTATGGGTAACCAGGACAGTTTTCTGGCTAGGTTTTATTTCCCTGGGGGAGGTGTGACATTGTGATAACCTGTGCAGTTACAATAAGGGGCAACCCTGGGGCATATACCCTCCATAGGGGCAGTTACTATGTTTCCCTATGCCCCTGTGAGATGTGATGTGCACAACCTTGTATTCACCGGCCAAGAAACCCCCAAGAAATGAATTAAACCCAAAGAAAGATCCCAGATAGACAAACAATAATTGGGAACTAGATAACCAAATATTATTTATAATCCCATCCCATGGCAGACGCCCCGACTCACTAAGAGTCACCCTTCAGCACTGAGGAGAGGAAAAACCCCCCTGTGGCGGAAACCCTAGGGAAGCCGTGGTGAAGGATTCGCCCCTTCCTCTGGGCTTAGAGGGTCACTGCCAAATACATATCTGTCACCCAGGTATCCAGGATCCGGGCATACCGGGGGTCCACGCGTCCGGGGGTCCACGCGTCCAAGGTCCATACGTCCAGGGGTCCATGTGTCCAGGGGTCCATGCGTCCAGGGGTCCATGCGTCCAAGGTCCATACGTCCGGGGGTACATAGATTCTTCACGCCTCGACGTCTCACCACCCATTCCCTGCCCCTTCTGATTGAGAGGTCAATTTATGATAAGTGGGAATTGTGACATCAGCGCATCTATGAGGTCACACTCAGGATTCTGAAGGATTAACCCTTGAATGGCTGACAATATGTCTGACTACAGGGGGAATATAATGTCCTTGTATCTTGTACTGGTGGTGAATGAACAAGCAACAGAAAATTGCCAAAACAAAGGATGTCAGTCCTATGGTTCACCTAAATACAAAACATCTACCAGCAAGGCAGTGAACATTAAAACTAATATTTTATTGAATATGCGTTATAATAACAATTAGCCCAATTTATAGATGCGAAAAACAAGTGCACCTATACAGAATGCCACAACAATACACTCCTGTGACAGATGATAGGGGACCAACACGGACCATGTAGTTTTACACCTCACCGATACGTCACAGAAAAACACATGAAGCCAGCAACAATGTAATAATCCGTGTTCTTACCAGATGTGACGTGCGGTGCCAGTTTAGGATAGAGATGGTGTCAGTCCACCGAATGGACTTTCCTTGTGTCTGGTACGTGTACAGTCGGGAGCTTATACAGTGCCAAGGGACCTACCTGGATGTTGAGAACAGGTGATCAGCACATGGTCGAAACCTAGTACTGTCCCTAACACCCAAAGTATATAACAGCTCCCGCCCTTACAAGGGCAGTACCAATATTTTTTTTCGCCCGTTTCTAAAACACCCCGCAGCCCCCCCCCTACTTGACGCGTTTGCTCCTTCAGCGGATTCATCAAAGGGACCACGGTGGAAATGCTTGTAATATATCAAACGGGGCCTGCAGTAGACAGGGTGTCCTCGGGTTTGTTAACATGGGTGAGCCCAAGTTCAGAGGTCACCCACCAGGCGTCTAGTGCGGAGACCCGGTCAATGATCCTTATGTGGTCTTATAGAGACACTGCCCCTATGCGTGAATGGGATATATATAACAAATAACAGAACACGCCCCCCCCCCCCTTTGGTCGCTTACCAATCCAGTGCCGGTAAGAGCGCCGGCAACTGCAGCCGCGTCCAATGGATAATCCGGAGAATGGTTGAAGGCTCGGACTGCTCAGGGGTGTATAGGGGAGGGTGCAGGGCGTTCTTGCAAACCCACTATCATTCAGCAGGGGGGTGGGGGTCATACGAGACCTATAACCCATAACATCCTTCTGTATACTGTTTTTTTATTAGTCCCACTATGGGACAATTGAACATCAGTTATTCCTTGTCCATTATAATTCCCTTTAGTACTGTGTAATTGCACGGTGTTTTCACTGTCCACAACCCCCGTTCAGAGGCTGATACCACGATTTGTAGATCCATCTATGTGGTTCTTACTATGACAGTCCCTGGGTCCTGACGGACCTCAGGGTTGCCATAGCAACTATTGTCATCCATCAAAGTGGAATGGGGGGCTGATCATGGGGGGACAATCCCCCCGGAGGCTTTGACTGAAACGGCATCGAAACAGGTCAAACACACACGCGATCATGTAACACTCAGTGCGTGTGCTACACTGGGTTGTCAGCTTGTTAGTAGCAGATGACACCCGGCTCCTGATAACCGGATCAGCTCCGGTGACGTATATTTATTTCTCTGTGCAATCAATAGGTTAATGAAGTTGTTAGTTTTTTTATCTTCTTTGCTCCTTGAGGAAATTACTTTACTGTATATATCAATCGGCAACCAATCACAGAGACGCTTTTAGTGTAGAGAGACTGTCCAGGAATGGAAGCTTGCTGGTGGATTGGTTGCTCTGGGTAACCAGGACAAGTTCTGTCCTATGTTATGTTTACCCTGGGGGGGTGTGACATGTGAATACCTTTGTATACATAAGGGGCACCACTGTGGCAGATACTCCATAGGGGCAGTACTCTGTTCCCCTGATGCCCCTGGTGAGATGTGATTGTCAACAGACCTTGTCATGCACCGGCCCAAGAACCCCCAAGAAAAATGAATTACACCAAAGAAAATCCAATAAATAGACACAAGTACCAATATTGGGAACTAAATACCAAATATTTATTTCTTTCTAATCCCATCCCATGGCAGCCCCCCGACTCCGAAGAGTCCCACCCTTCAGCAACTGAGGAGAGGAAAAAACCCCTGTGGGTGAAACCTCTAGGAAGCCGTGGCTGAAAGGATCGCCCCTTCCTCTGGCTTAGAGGGTCACTGCCAAATACATATCTGTACCCAGGTATCCCGGGACCCCTAGCTTCCATGCCCCAGGGTTCCCCTCGTCCAGTGGTCCACGCTTCCAGGGGTCCCCGCGCCCGGGTCCATTCTTCCTGTTTCCACACACTTCCTTTTTTCCCGCATCTTTTGGTCCACTCGTCCCGGGGTCCATAACTCAGGTCCATACGTCCAAGGGTCCATAGTAGGGGTTCCATACGTCCAAGGGTCCATACTTTCCGGGGTCATACTCCGCGGGTCCTCACGCCTCGACGTCTCATCACCCATTCCCTGCCCCTTTTGTTCGCGGTCAATTTATGATAAGTGGGAATTGTGACATCAGCGCTATATGAGGTCACACTCAGGATTCTGAGGATTAACCCTTGAATGGCTGACACAGGGGAATAAAATGTCCTTGTCCTCTTGTACTGGTAGTGACTGCATGAACGCCCCCAATATCTACATATTTATAGTGACGCCGCACTCACGGCTTTTTAATCATATTTTTTGGAACATAAATAATTCCACATTTTTTTGGGAAAAATATGCTTATATAATATATATAAGCCTTGCAGATTCATCTGGACCATGCCAAGTTTTTTTTCCTTGACACTGTGGGGTTTATTTTTAGGGCACATGGTGTGACCTTTCGTGTTTCATGAAGGGGGGGGGGGGGGGGGGGGGGGGGGGGGGGTTGAAAGGATAGGTCCTATGATGACTTGCCTGGGCTGACTCACCCTTGTATCCAATCCTATTGACCTCAGGCTCATGCACACGACAATGACAAACGTCTGCTAACGGTGGTTTACACAAGCGGTTTATCAGCACAAGCGCTGCTGTGTGCGGAGGAGGCCGGCGGCGCATTGATATGACCATCATACCACCTCCCTGCAACAAGAGGAGCAGTGAGGTAAAGTCGGACACAATATTGGGCCTCTGTATACCAGGAAATTACTCCCCTAGCCCTGGGCCGGCGAGCACAGAGGTATTGTCTAATATACAGAGCCAGAGACATAATATAAACAGAGCACAGACCTATGGTATTATATACAGAGCACAGAGGTATTGTATAATATACAGAGCCAAAGCTATAATATATTATACACAGAGCACTGAGATATAGTATATAACACACAGAGCACTGAGCTATAATATATTATACACAGAGCACTGAGCTATAATATACAGAGAGCACTGAGCTATAATATATTATACACAGAGCACTGAGCTATAATATATTATACACAGAGCACTGAGCTATAATATATTATACACAGAACACTGAGCTATAATATATTATACACAGAGCACTGAGCTATAATATAACATACACAGAACACTGAGCTATAATATATATAGTATAAATATAATATAACATATTGTACATAGTATAATATACAGATTGGTGAGCGATAATATATTATACAGAGAATATAACACCAGGAGGCCCCTGTGTTATGTGTCCACGTCACATATAGGCCCACATTTATTAAAGTGTTTGCACCAGTTTTCTGTCTGACTTTGCAATTCAAAAAAAACATGCAAACTGCGTGTACATGTATTTATAATGTGTCTGCACCAGTTTTGTGTCGTGACTGCACTGTGTCCGACAAGACAGAAAAATGTCACCTAAAGGGTCGTTCTGGTGCACACTTGGATCGAGCGCCACAATTAAATAATAAATGGTGCATTCTGCTGGAGAAGTGCAGGGGGCGCCAGATACATGAAGAACCTGGGACACATTTCCTGAATCTGCTGCACCCTCTACAGGACAACTGCGCTTTTTACCTAAATGTGGGCCATAGTGTTATGCATACCTCCCAACATTGGGACGAGAGAAAGAGGGACAAAAGCCCCTCCCGTTTTTTCTAAACCACGCCCATTGTCCCACCCACAAGCATCGTATAATATCGACCTTGAAAGTCCCCACATAGTACAATGCCCCTTACTTTGGCCACCACCCATGGACCAATATTATACACCGTAATGCATATCTGCAACATATAAAACATATAAAGCCTCTCTTTAATTTATCCTCCCTTTACATTTGGTTTTCCACATTTATTTATCTCCCCAAACTCACACATAATACTATCTGTACTACCACCCCTATCCCTCCTCACATGGTGTGGTCCCTGTTCTCTATCCTCCCCATAATGTGGTCTCCTGTCCTCAATCTTCCTCCTGTCCTCCAGCCTCCTCCTGTAGCCTCCTGTCCTCCGGCCCCTCCTGTTCTACAGCCTCCTCCTGTATCCTCCTGTCCTCAATCTTCCTCCTTTCCTCCAGCCTCCTCCTGTATCCTCCTGTCCTCAATCTTCCTCCTGTCCTCCAGCCTCCTCCTGTAGCCTCCTGTCCTCCGGCCCCTCCTGTTCTACAGCCTCCTCCTGTATCCTCCTGTCCTCAATCTTCCTCCTTTCCTCCAGCCTCCTCCTGTAGCCTCCTGTCCTCCAGCCCCTCCTGTTCTACAGCCTCCTCCTGTAACCTCCTGTCCTCAATCTTCCTCCTGTAGCCTCCTGTCCTCCAGCCCCTCCTGTTCTACAGCCTCCTCCTGTAACCTCCTGTCCTTCAGTTTCCTCCATCTTCCTCCTGTCCTCCATCTTCCTCCTGTCCTCCAGCCTCCTGTCCTCCAGCCTCCTCCTGTAGCCTCCCTCAGCATCCTCCTGTCCTACAGCCTCCTCCTCCTAGTATAATATCAACCTTGATGGTCCCCACACCGTACAATGCCCCTTACTTTGGCCACCCCCCATGGACCTATTTAATACCCCCTAATGCAACTCTGCAACATATAAAACATTTTAAACCCCTCTTTAATTTTATCCTCCATTTACATTTGGTTTTACACTTTTATTTATCTCTGCAAACTTACACATAATACTATCTGTACACCTACCCCTTCCCCTCCTCACATGGTGTGGTCCCTGTTCTCTATACTCCTTATACTTGGGCCTACTGTCCTCTATCCTCCTTCTGTAGCTCCTGTCCTCTATCCTCCTCCTGTCCCACAGTCTCCTCCAGAATCCTCCTGTCCCACAGCCTGCTCCAGCACTCTTCTGTCCTCCAGCATCCTCCTGTCCTCCAGCATCCTCCTGTCCTCCAGCCTCCTCCTGTCCCCCAGCCTCCTCCAGAATCCTCCTTTCGTTCAACATCTCCTCCAGCATCCTCCTCCTGTTCCCCAGCCTGCTCCAGCATCCTCCTGTCCTCCAGCCTCCTCCTCCCGTCCTCTAGCCTCCTCATCCTGTCCCCAGCCTCCACCTGTCCTCCAGCCTCCTTCTCCTGTCCCCGAGCCTGCTCCAGCATCCTTCTGTCTTCCAGCCTCCTCCTATGAACCAGCCTCCTCCTCCTGTCCCTCAGTCTCCTCCTCCTCCTGTCCCTGAGCCTGCTCCGCATTCTCCTGTCCTCCAGCCTCCTCCTCAAGCATCCTCCTCATGTCCCCAGCCCCACCTGTCCTCCAGCCTCCTCCCCCTGTCCCCGAGCCTGCTCCAGCATCCTTCTGTCTTCCAGCCTCCTTCTATCAACCAGCCTCCTCCTTCTGTCCCCCAGCCTCCTCCTCCTGTCCTCCAGCAGCCTCCAGCCTCCTCCTGTCCCTCAGCCTCCTCCTGTCCTCCAGCGTCCTCCTCCTGTCCCCGAGCCTGCTCCAGCATTCTTCTGTCTTCCCTCCTCCTTCTGTCCCCAAGCTTCCTCCTCCTGTCCTCCAGCAGCCTCCAGCCTCCTCCTGTGCCTCAGCCTCATCCTGTCCTCCAGCCACCTGCCCTTCAGTCTCCTCCAGCCTCCTTCTGTCCTCCAGCATCCCCCTGCCCTTCAGTCTCCTCCCCCTCCTGTCCTCCAGCCTCCTGTCATTCAGCCTCCTCCTGTTCTGCAGCATATTCCTGTCCCACAGCCTCCTCCTGTCCTCCAGCAGCCTTCAGCATTCTCCTCCTGTCCCACGGACTCATCCTGTCCTCCAGCATTCTCCTCCTGTCCTCCAGCATTCTCAGCCTGTCCTCCAACATTCTCATCCTGTCCCCCAGCCTCATCCTGTCCCCCAGCCTCCTAACCTTCAGTCTCCTCCTCCTCCTGTCCTCCAGCCTCTTGTCCCCCATCCTCCTCCTCCTGCCCTGGTGTTGTGGTGTGTGGATGTAGAGCATGTGTCAGTAATGTGTGTGTAGTGTATGTGTCAGTAATGTGTATGTATGTAGAGCATGTGTCAGTAATGTGTGTGTATGTAGGGCATGTGTCAGTAATGTGTATGTATGTAGAGCATGTGTCAGTAATGTGTATGTATGTAGAGCATGTGTCAGTAATGTGTATGTATGTAGAGCATGTGTCAACAGCGGAATGGGGGCTGATCATGGGAGGACAATCCCCCAGGAGGTATTTGAGTGAAGCAGAATACGGCATCGAACAGGTCAAACACCTGCGATCAGAGCTCACACTCAGTGCGGGTGCTACACTGGGGTGTCAGCTGTTAGTAGCAGATGACACCCCGGCTTCCTGATACCGGCTCAGCTCCGGTGACAGATATTTCCTTCTCTGGGCATCAATAGGTTAATGTTTAGTTAGTGTTTAGTTTTTATCTTCTTTGCTTCTTGAGGAAATGACAACCAATCACAGAGCAGCTTTCAATGAAGAGAGAACTGTCAGGAATGGAAGCTGTGCTGTGATTGGTTGCTCTGGGTAACCAGGACAGTTCTGGCCTATGTTATGTTACCCTGGGGGTGTGTACATGTGATACCTGTGCAGTACATAAGGGGCAACCACTGGGGCAGATACATCCATAGGGGCAGTTACTATGTTCCCTGATGCCCCTGTGAGATGTGATGTGCACAGACCTTGTATTCACCGGCCCAAGAAAGCCCCAAGAAAAATGAATGAAACCAAAGAAGATCCAATAAATAGACAAAAGACAAATAATTGGGAACCCTCCTCTCCTACCTAGCACATATCCCCTCCCCATATTCATAGGTCCCACCCCTCTATCAATACATCGATTTACACCTCCCCTGTTATCCTCATCTTTTCCACCTCTTCAGATCGGCGTCTCATCCAATGTTCACCACCACCACGCGTGCGCCAGACAATTCTGTCGCCGCTCTTAGCGGCATCCAGACATTACGCGCATGCGCCACCCTCGTATGTCGCCGCTCACCCCGGCAGACATTACATTGGTTATCAAACACAAGGCGCATGCGCCACCCGCACACTCTGGCGCGAACCCGTCCCCTCTACTCTCGTATTTAACCTCATTCACCAGAACTCCCAGTATAGCCGCTGCAACAAACGTCCCACCCCTTGCGCGGCAGGTAAGAATAAACCATATCCTACTTATAATAGTTTAAACTAACCTCGTTGTACTCTGCTAGCCTTGTGAATTTTTCTAGTAACTGCGCTTTATTCTGCCAGCCTTGTGAATTTTATATATATTTGTGAATTCTATCTATGAACTATTCATTTGGATCATTCATATTCAAATATCTGAATTGCTTCATTTTTTCTGATGAATTGCTTATTGTCCAATTAATCAATTATTTATTGGTGTATTCATCTATTTATTTATTTATTCTCTTTGATCATATCTACTTTATTTAATCAACCTTTATTGTCTATCCATGTATCCATGAATTATTATACATACCATCTGTATTCTGTAACATTAATGTCTAACATAACCTGTTTGTTTGTACATATATATTTCATGTTATTTCGTCTACCTCTCAGTTACTGCTGATATATGTGTTTTCATCTCTAAACACTACGACTTCTTCTCTCTGATTAGCATCATCCTCTTGGATCTTACTACTCGTGCTTTTATCATTCCCTCAATTTTTTTTATTTATCTATTTATACGTAGCCCTGAGAAAGGAGTTCCTAATACTCCAAAACGCGTTGTGTTCCGAGACCAGTAATAAACGATCCTCTTAACCTTACCCGACGAGTCATCCTGAATCATTGTGTGCGCCACATTTGACAGTACCCTATTCACCTCTCCATACCAAGATCCCGACCGTCCTGGCAACCGCGTCCGGATAACTACTGTCCAAAGGCAGCACCTTTGACATCCCTCACCGGTCCAAAACATCAAATAGTGTTGTGCCTAATCTAACACAACCATATCCGGTGAGCCTCTCTCCAACCATCCTATTCAACAAATATCAATTGTTTATCTAAACAATACTACTCTATGAGCGGTGTCTGGTCTTCCCTTGTTTGCCTTCCTATTCTCTCAGTTCTAGTAAAAGAACACAATGGGGGTCATTTACTAAGGGCCCGATTCGCGTTTTCCCGACGTGTTACCCGAATATTTCCGATTTGCACCGATTTCCCCTGAATTGCCCCGGGATTTTGGCGCACGCGATCGGATTGTGGCGCATCGGCGCTGGCATCCACGCGGCGAAAATCGGGGGCCGTGGCCGAACGAAAACCAGACGGATTCGGAAAAACCACCGCATTTAAAACAAAAAATCTGTCGCGGAGCTTGCACTTACCTTCACTCAGCCCGAACCGGTGAACTCCAGCGCGTTCCGATGCTTTTCAGCGCAGCAGCGCCACCTGGTGGATGGCGGAGGAACTACCTTAATGAATCCCGGCCGGACCCGTATCCAGCACAGAGAACGCGCCGCTGGATCGCGAATGGACTTTTGGGAAAAAATATGCGTTATATGAATATTATATAAGCCTGCAGATTCATCAGGGACCATGCACAAGTTTTTTCTTGACACTGTGGGGGTTATTTTTAGGGCACATGTTGTGAGCCTTTCTGTGTTTCATGAGGGTGAAGGATAGTCCTATGATGACTTGCTGGGCTGCCCCCCACCATTGTAGCCAATCCTATGTGACCTCAGGGCTCATGCACACGGACATGACACATGTGCTAGACGGTGTTTCAGCGGTTATCACACAAGCTGCTGCTGTGTGCGGAGGAGGCCGGCGGGCGCATTGATATGACATCATACCACCTCCCTGCAACAAGAGGGAGCAGTGAGGGAAAGTCGGACACCAATATTGGGCCTCTGTATACCAGGAAAGTAGCTCCCCTAGCCTGGGCCGGCGCTATGGGTAGGCAAAGTGTACAATTGCTCAGGGCCCCCTTAACGGAGAAAATCTCTTCTTTCAAATTAATCTTGAATTTTGTTTCTAGGTGCCATGGATCGAAAGATATTCAGGTTTAAAGTGAGAATATCAAATTTCGATTCTTATAAAAGAGGAGACTCTCTTCTTTCATAGGAAAAAAGACGTGAGGTTTTATGTGACACAGAGATACAGCCCTCTGAAGTGTAGCCCCCCCACCCCCCTTTCGTCAGGCTACAGGGAGAATTCGCTGCACACAGGAGATGCTGCACCTCACAGATAATGGAAATATTCACTTTATATGTTACTACATTTTGAGAAGGGATAATATCAACTAATATTCATGCATTTAACCCTTCTCTATGCAGTACTATCTGAGAACACTCTTTCTTTTATTTTGTGATAGTTTTCTTTTTGTGAAAATTGACTGATACAATGAACATTTGATCCTCTTCGCCTAATGTTGCTTTTATATATTAACACTGCAACCCAGAACATGTCCATGAAGTTATATGTAACACCAAAAACACTCTTTTTTATTTCACACCATCCTCCATTATTTACACCTATGTTATGTTCTCCGACTGCTCAGGGGTGTATAGGGGGAGCTGGAGGGTCTTCTGCACCCACATATCAGTACTGGGGGGGGGGGGGGTGTCATACAGAGACCTATATACCCACATCTCTGTAGACTTTTTTAGTAGTCCCACTATGGGGCATGAACATCAGTTTATTCCTTGTCCATTATAATTCCCTGTAGTACTGATGTATTGCAAGGTGTTATCACTGTCACCACGTGCATAGGCTGATACACAGATTGTAAGATCCATCTATGTGGGTTCTGACTATGGACAGTCCTGGGTCCTGATCGGACCTCAGGGTTGCCGTAGCAACTACTGTCACCCATCAACAGTGGGATGGGGGGGCTGATCATGGGGGGACAATCCCCCAGGAGGCATTTGAATGAAGCAGTATACGGCATCGAACAGGTCAAACACCTGCGATCAGAGCTCACACTCAGTGCGGGTGCTACACTGGGGTGTCAGCTGTTAGTAGCAGATGACACCCGGCTTCCTGATACCGTCTCATCTCCGGTGACGGATATTTCTTTCTCTGAGCATCAATAGGTCAATGAAATGTTTTGTTGTCATCTTCTTTGCTTCTTGAAGAAATTACTTTTACTGTTTATTAATTGGGAACCAATCACAGAGCAGCTTTCAGTGTAAGAGAGAACTGTCAGGAATGGAAGCTGTGCTGTGATTGGTTACTATGGGTAACCAGGACAGTTCTGGCCTATGTTATGTTACCCTGGGGGTGTGTGTACATGTGATACCTGTGCAGTACATAAGGGGCAACCACTGGGGCAGATACATCCATAGGGGCAGTTACTATGTTCCCTGATGCCCCTGTGAGATGTGATGTGCACAGACCTTGTATTCACCGGCCCAAGAAACCCCCAAGAAAAATGAATTAAACCAAAGAAAATCCAATAAATAGACAAAAGACAAATAATTGGGAACTAAATAACCAAATATTTATTTCTAATCCCATCCCATGGCAGCCCCCCGACTCACGAAGAGTCACCCTTCAGCACTGAGGAGAGGAAAAACCCCCTGTGGGGGAAACCTCTAGGGAAGCCGTGGCTGAAGGATCGCCCTTCCTCTGGGCTTAGAGGGTCACTGCCAAATACATATCTGTCACCCAGGTATCCGGGACCCCGAGCTCCATGCGCCCAGGGGTCCACGCGTCCAGGGGTCCACGCGTCCAGGGGTCCACGCGTCCCGGGGTCCATGCATCCAGGGTCCACATGTCCGGGGGTCCACGCTTCTGGGGGTCCACGCGTCCAGGGGTCCATACGTCCGGAGGTCCTGGGGTCCATACGTCGGGGGTCCATACGTCCAGGGGTCCATGCGTCCAGGGGTCCATAGATCCGCGGTTCCTCACGCCTCGACGTCTCATCACCCATTCCCTGCCCCTTCTGGTTCAGAGGTCAATTTATGATAAGTGGGAATTGTGACATCAGCGCATATATGAGGTCACACTCAGGATTCTGAAGGATTAACCCTTGAATGGCTGACTACAGGGGGAATAAAATGTCCTTGTCTCTTGTACTGGTAGTGACTGCATGAAACGCCCCAATATCTACATATTTATAAGTGACGCCGCACTCACGGCTTTTAATCATATTTTTTGGAACATATAATAATTCACATTTTTTTGGGGAAAAATATGCTATATATGAATATTATATAAGCCTGCAGAGGGATAGAGGCAATGCTCTCTAATGGCAGTTTATGAAAATATATTTAGTTTAGGGGGGGTTATTTTGCATGACGGGTTCTCTTTAAGCATTCGGGCTGGACATTCATACAAGCTTATGACGCTCATGGACAATAGGACTTGAGGGCAGAGATTTGCAGCAAAGTTGGAGATTGAAAAATCAGGTTAGTGTCAACGTCAAAAATAAGTAGTGACTATATGTTATCCCTTCATGGCCACTCACCCGAATACGGTTGAACGTTCACGCCCCATTTCTGGGGGTCCAAACTGTACGCCTCCAGAGCTCTCTTCTGACACAGCCTCTCCAGCTCATCCACATGCTCTGTGCCGCCATAGTACCTGCCAGGTAACACATAGGAGGTCACATCGAAATCCACTACAATGTATAGAAGAGACCAGACAACACAAGATGTATTTGTAGCCTCTAAGCATAGAGAGACACAAAGGCTACATGGAGGCTGTATACACATTACAGGGAGGGACTTTTAAGACACTAGAAGACTGAGTGTCTTCTATTTGTCATTACATTGCTCATCTTTAAAGATCTTTGCGCCCGATTATACTATTGCGCCTATATGGGCGCAAATAATAGCGCAATAACACGCCAGTCCTGACTATGCTTAGGAAAGGCAATGGTGTGATTTAAAAAGGTGCACAAAAACCCTGCATTTGACAAAGAGCCAAAACAACAAATTATGAAATGAACAAAGGATGTGCGAGAACAACCCAATAAAAAAAAAAAACGCTAGAGAAGGGGAAATAAGATAGGGGTCATCAGTGACAGCAGGCTACAAACTTTCCACGACCAGTGAAAAAAACAAAACAAATTGACAGAGAAGAGAATGATTCAGTGAAACTGAGGGTGCAGGCACATGTGGTGTTTGCATTGCATTTCAAGGGGAGGGCTCATCCTACCCAATAGCCTATGCGTTTCCAGATGTGATCAGCTGCGCCCTGTCTTCAGGCTTTTGCATTGTGGTGCCTTAAAGAGCTGAGATGTGATACCAACACAAACCCGTTGACAGGTGTGGTGCAGTGTTTATTCTTTTCCTTTAGGGCGCTGTCCCACGTTGCGTTTGCAAACGCAGACAAAACCGCGCCCACCGGGCGGTCCGATCGCATCGGCGTTTCTATGGAAACGCCTGCGATCGGGTACGAGCCGCCGGTGTTTTGGTGTTAATTAATGTAAAACAAAACACACATACCCGCGGGCTCGTTCCCGATCGCAGGAGTTTCCATAGAAACGCCGATGCGATCAGACCACAGACCGCCCCGGTGGCCGCAGTTTTGTCTGCGTTTGCAAACGCAACGTGGGACAGCGCCCTTAAAGTGAATAGGAGCTAGGCCTGCACAGCTGCTTTATTACGGACAGAGTCATCTACTTCAACATGCGTCCTCTGTATAGCAGCTGAAATGTGGGGGTGGGGTGACATATGGCACCTGGTGACCGGCTTAGCATTTGTTCTGGCCCTCTGGATAGGCCATTATGACTTTTCCAAATGCCCATTTCCTTATTTATCCAATAAAGTGATTGTTTATGGTATCGAAAACTACTGGTATCAAGGGAATGGCGGAACGCGGCACTTGTGGAAGAAGCGTTCCGCCATTTCCTTCACTGTAGCGTTTCTCAATGCTATAAGCAATTCTTTCAGGTCTTTCCACTGCAAACTGAGTCTGATGAAGGTTGATTTGCTGACCACAACATACAATCTCACTGCAACAGTGTGTCTGGAGTTCGTATTCTATGTACAATATAAGGCGTGGGGCCCTCTGCACCTGTAAAACTATTTTGCAAAGTGAGCAGCAGAAATCCCTTGTCCGTATTTGTCCCCAAAAGTGACATGTGGCCAAACCAATCAAGCCATGGTGTACTCCCCCTGCACATCATGGATTCCAGAAGTGGAAGCTGATTGGCCTTCAGAGTAACTGCTTTTAATTTAATATCCCTAAATACTTAGGGATGTCAATTAGGGGTTGTTTCATAGTATCCAGTTATCCCGATGAATAAGGTAGACCCGCTGTACCCCAGAGAATGGGTAGAACAGGTGACGGGGTGTGTCCCTGTCTATGGAGTTTTAGAGTTGCCTGGTGCTCCCTCTCCACCTTTTTTTACTCTGTTGCCTTACGGGGTAGTGGATTTCTGGGCTCACCCCATGATTGAAGGAAAGTTCCATAATGTGTGCAACCCCTATATATACCCATAAGCTAAATCACGTCCTTATATGGTGATGGTGTGAGTACATGGTGAGTGGAGGACACCCCCGTGTCTTCTTGAGGATTCAGCATTAGGGATTTTTCACTTCTCCTATTAGTTTAATAGTGTTAAGGTCCAGGGACTTTCTAGGGCTTCTGCTTTGTGTTTCCATATAGAAAAACACCCTGGACTACAGATACTGTCCAATGTGGTTCGACCTGAGGTGAATGTGACGCTCCCAGGCCCTGCATGCATCAACCCCTTATTGGTTTTGCTCACTTTCCCCTTTATGGGCATAATTTGGGTTTCGTTTCTGTATAGATGTGACCTGACACGGACCCTTCAAGACCCTTTAAAGGAATACCAAAAGGGCACTGGGGTACAACGAGCTCCCTCAGCACTTGGTGACAGTGGAGAGGGTGAGACAAGTGTAATTTTTTGTAAATTCAAATCACAGAAGAGCTGGGGGAGCCCCTCCGGCTTATTTAGAGTTGATTTTAGAGGAAGGAGGCCATGAATAACAGATACATTCCTGGTGCCCCCGGGTCTAGGAGTAAGTTTGGTTGATCATACTTGACACTGTAGGTAGATTTCCTATAAGAAACACAATGTGCTGGGTAGTTCTTCAGTATCTCAATTCTTCTCAGATAATGTTTTAAACCCCCGGAGGCATAAACTGGACTTGAATTATAGCAAATAGAATATTTCCCTCAACCGAGTATTAGTTAGATGTGAATTATTCCTACCAGATGGCTCCACTTAAAGCTAGACGTCTCTTCCTCCTCTTTAAAATCTGTTGTGCATCTTCCTCATTTGTTGGATCTGTAGAAGCACGCAGTCACTTTATAGAGGAGTGTGTGTGTGGGTTGTGTGGTGTGTGGGGGGGGGGGGGGGGGGGGTCTGTGTGCCCCCCTGGGTCCTTGTAGTATGGAATGGCCTGTAGTTACCTGTCGTGTACACCTGTAAATGCAGAGCTGCAGTGTGAGCACTGGGGGACGGTGTGGATGTCTGAGCCCCTGGTGGGGGTCTAAGTCTAAAGAAACAAATCTAAAGATCATGTCTGACTTATCCATTCTATAAGAAAGTTGCTCCTTGACTGTTTACTGCAGTTTTTTGTGGGTTCTGAGAGAATCTGAAGTCTGATGCTGTCTAATCCCCTCTCAGGCTACAGATCTGTCCCCCATTTTAGATTGTATACATTCTGACTATATATTACTACAATTTACAACATCACTAGTTCTTACTTTACTTTTCTTTTTCTCTTTTAGGGGAGTCACTCTATCCGGATGCAACACCCTCCATCCCATCCGGTACAAGCCGATACGCCAGTATCCTGGATGCGGATAACATACGCGACGCTTCGGTGCCCGGTGTCCAGGCACCCTCCTCCCCAGGCTGGCAACCACCGCACACACAGATCAGGAGGGCAGCACCTACTACATGCACGTGCCAGAGCGTCTGACCCAGCTTCAGCGCCAAGCCTTCCTCTTCCCTTCTGACCACCACGTCACCTCTCCCATCCGAAGAAGGAGAGCGAGGAGTCCATAACGCAGCGGCGCACCGCCTTCCTCCAGCAGCTCCTCGGCCTCTCCCAGGAGGACAGTAAATCATAGAATACCTCTCCGAGCTCCTCAAAATGCATTATCTAAGGGAATCGCGGGGACGCACGCTGCTTCCTGTGCTCATATTTGACTATATCCCCAGTGTTTTATACAAGATTTGACGTATGAGCTGTCCCCCCCTCCCTCTCCATAGACACTTGTGGATGTATGAGGCATGAAGGCCTGCACCCTCCGCCCAATTGTGAGGTTCACTTACTTTTTTTGCCTTTCTGTTTTCCTTTGTTTATGTGACCTCTCATGTGATGTCTCGACCTGTTCTACTACTGGACCTAGACTTGTGGCGCTCACCACTTTCAAGCTACAACCTCAGCGTACCGAGGAGAGATTTGCCGTGGGGAGTTGTAGTTTTGATCTCTTGGTTCTGTGGTGAATGCAGCTATTGTCCGCTGTTATCAGCCACGACAGCTACTAAAATTGGGATCTCCTGATGATCCCCAATGACATGATTGGTGGGTTCCCTTGGTTATGTTTTGCTGCTGCCCCCCTGTCCTGTCAGTCACATCTGGATCCTCTGTATAACAACCCATCTCTTATATGAGAGGTCGGGTATCAGGTTTATGTTATAGACCAGGATAACATGTAGCACACTGACCCTTCCCTGCCATAAACCCTCGTGCAGCTCCATTTGCAGTGAGTGGGGTTGAGCTGTAATACCTGGCACTGCCTGTGAACAGATGTGCGCTGTTTTTTGTGTCACAGCTTTGGAGCCACAAGTTTAGGATTCGTGTTCCTTTTACTGCGCCTGCGGCCAGCCCTCGTGCATGCTCAGTATTAATTTGCATTTGCACTCCGTTGTTGTAATTTCTTATGATTTGTTAGTTTTTGGATTCCTCCTGCTGCGGCTCCCGGTTTCTTTCCCTCTCATTTTTTCACTAATTGAGAAGACGTGTGAGGATCATGTGTGTTCGTCTGTGACGCGCAAGGCCCCGGCCGCCCGCGAAATGACATCAAACCTGTTTCCTGTCTGTCGCTGTGGTCCACAAGGTCCCACAGAGAGAATGTACTGCCATGTCCTCTCCAGGTCGCACTCAAACCCCCCTCCCCCGTTCTAAAAGCAAATTTGTTATAAGAAATAATTTTTCAATGAAGTTCTGCAGCTTTCTGTTTGTCCATTGTCCTCAGATCTCTGCTTGCTGTCGCTTCCCTTCAGTGCAGATTAATCAAAGAATTTGTTCTTAGATCAGATTGGGTGGAGGCCGGAACCAACATGGAACGAAAAGGGAAGCAGACACCAGATAAAACCTCCGCTTGCTGGTCAGTGAGTTAAAAGTGACAGGTTTGTGTAGAATTGAAACACTAATTTGTTGGAATTGTTTATGTTGGGTCCCCCCTGGTATATACACACACTACTATATCCACATTTTTGGGCCATAGGAGGTAGCCGCCATTGTGTCCCCGTTCAAAATCTAAGTTCACGAGACCCCGAGGGCTACACATGAAGGAGTCGCCCCCCTTTGGCACTTGCGATCTTGAGGCTAGGAGCGTTCACATACGGATTTTTGTATGTTACAATCTTCCATCGCTCCCTGGATGTTTCCACTCCTCCTCCTGTATCCTCAGTATGTCCTCCGTACACTGCACGATAGCATTTTGGGTAACTAAAAGAAATCCCTTTTAAAGGGATGGCCGGAGCTTGTAAAACATGGCAGCTTTTTTCCAGCGCCGCACCTGATCATGTGTTGGGTACTGGTCTTACCACTCACTCCCCATATCCTAAGAGGAGCTATGTTTTCCAACCTCCAGACAATCCTTTAAGCAACGGGTGGATGTGAGTGAGATCCAGGCCGGGATAATGAGAGGGTTCTCCTATGATATCATTTATAGTGATCTCTCACCTTTTCCCGATATGGACACTGTAGGGGGCGGAGCATGAGCAGGATGTATAGCGTTGTCATGCCTCGCCCCCCTCAGGCCTGCACTATACGTGACCCGATATTGGATTATATGGACCTTTACCACTCCATATCTATAGCTATAGATACCATGTCATTAGTTAGAATGTACAAGGTGGACTATACACAGACATGCATACCCTCACGTTGTTCTGCCCTTTAAGCTTTGTAATTGCTCAGTAACGCGGAGCCATAGGTTCCCGTCATGATATAAGAGGCTGAACGCATTACTCTGCAGAGCAAAGCTGATCTGCTGCCGAGCTGACAAGGCCCCATTGTCCTCCAGTGATCTGATTTTCTGTGACAATGACCCTTGTGAGGCGATAACACTGTGATAGGAGGAGAGTCATACAAATCCGGAATCTGTCCATATTGTAAGCCAGTTTGGTGATTTTTGTGGAACTACAAGCCTCAGCAAGCCCAGTACAAGGTAGGAAAGGTTTTGTACTGCAAGCTGCTCCCTGTCCTGGGGTTATGGGCGCATCTATACAGGTATACGTCATAACTGGATCCTCCATAGCACTGACTTTGCACTGCTGGTGTTTCGTTACAGTTTCAGCCTGTCTATCATCTCTAATGGACACAATGAAGTATATGTGTATCGATTTCTTTATAAAACTGGAATCTGTTGCTTTGGACATACACAATATATAACCCATGAGCTTGTATACAGAAGTCGGACGTGATTTCTTTCTAGTGTCCTTCAGCCAAAGCACACTGGGGGCCTCGGGCCTGGCGCAGGACCTTACTGCAAGGTACCCCAACTCCTCCAGTGCTTCTACTCGGAAACATCATCACACTCAGGGTTCGGTCCACGACCGCAGATTCCAAGCTCTTCAGCAATCAAACCTTTCCAGGACATCCACCTCTTCCGTCCTGCAGTGACGGATCCATGAAGGATTCATGTAAACCTTTGTTACGCCAACTACAGGATGATGGGAGTTGTAGTGTAAGCAGCTGGTGTACCAAAGATTTCTGATATACAGTGCATGCGAGGACCCCTCTGTGCTCACAGACCGCTGCATGAACCCAGATTTTGTGTTGTCAAAAAAAAACAATTCTGTTGTCACTTCGTAATTCAATCAATAAATGATGGAGTTATATCTGCGTCTCCCGGAATTATTTCCTCCATGGTTACAATCCCACACGGAACAAGCACCAACAGCATAGGGAACCACATCCTGATCAATGGTACTGATAGTCACAGACATTCCTCTACCCTCTGCACCAAACATATCTAATAAGTAGCTCCGTACTAGAGTCATGTTCTTAGAGGCTTTAGGCCAGTAGGGGGGGGGGGGGGAGTTAAGAGACCCCACAAATTATCACAACGGCAGGATAGGACAATAAAGACGGACTGTATTATACTCCAGAGCTGCACTCACTATTCTGCTGGCTGGTGCATCACTGTGTAAATACATGACATTACTTATCCTGTACTGATCCTGAGTTACATCCTGTATTAACCCCAGAGCTGCACCACTATTCTGCTGCGGTGCAGTCACTGTGTACATACATGAACTTACTTATTCCTGTACTGTCCTGAGTTACATCCTGTATTATACTCCAGAGCTGCCTCACTATTCTACTTGCTGGTGCAGTCACTGTGTACATACATGACATTACTTATCCTGTACTGATCTGGTTCCATCCTGTATTATACTCCAGAGACTGCATCACTATTTCTGCTGCTGGTGCAGTCACTGGTGGACATACATGACATTATTATCCTGTACTGACCTGAGTCTATCCTGTAGTTATACCCCAGAGCTGCACTCCTCTTCTGCTGCTGCTGGTGCAGTCACTGTGTACATCTGATTACTTATCCTGTACTGATCCTGAGTTTACATCCTGTATTATACGCAGAAGCTGCACTCACTATTCTGCTGCTGGTGCAGTCCGTGTGTACATACATGACATTACTTATCCTGTACTGACTCCTGAGTTACATCCTGTTATACTGCAGAGCTGCACTCACTATTCGCTGCTGGTGGCAGTCACTGTGTAACATCATGTCTTCTTATCCTGTACTGATCCGTGAGTTCATCCTGTATTATACCCCAGAGCTGCACCACTATTCTGCTGCTGGTGCAGTCACTGTGTACATACATGACATTACTTATTCTGTACTGATCAGATGATCCTGGCACAAAATGTAAATGAGACTTTTTTTTTCAAAATCAGGATAATGCTGTATAGCGGCCATAATTCCAGAGTCCATGGTGTTTTGTCACTATATCCCATTAAGTAGTTTAGCAATGTTGTGATTCAAATAAAACAAACAGACTGGTTTATTATTTTACCTCCCACCTGTGATCACAATTCTACATCTCCACGTACGAAGGCAGCAGCAGAACAATTGAGATCAATAACATAAGCGCCACAGCAGCATAGTAGTAGTGCAGTACCTCAATATATGACCACATTTTCATTAGGTTTGGCTCATTTGAGCGGCCCACAGCCAGATACTGATCCATTTGCAAAGTTATTCTACATTCTCGAGGCAATGGAGGAGAAATATAGACGTCTACAACAGCAGAGATCTCTATTAAATGAATTAAAATGGCTCAAAATCTGATTCTTGAGATGTTTGCCCTTATATAGAGGACGACGTTGACTGTGCGGGACAAATGAACTCACATTTCCTATTAATAGCCGCATTTCCTAAGCCTTATCCAGTGTAGGGATCTATTTCCAAAGTAGTTGCAAGATACTGCGTGGTTCATCACATGCTACAACCCCTTCCCCCCTCCATTATATCGGAGTATTCATGTTCAGGCGGCCGATAGGGAAACCGCTGGAGAATTGCTCTACTTCCCCTTCAAGGAAAGATCTTCTCCTTATATTTATCATCCGATATAAACTTGTCCTTAAACTCCTTCAGGGTCGCCTTGGGGTTCATGTCGCTCTGGATCCTCCAGAGTCAGCAAGATGCCTAAAACAAGAGCAGTGACAGTGACCACCTGAGATTACCCATTGTCTAGACTACATGGAAACCATCAACAGCTGGATTGCCACAGTTACAGATCTTAGTCTATCCTCAATAACACGTGACTATGTAGAGATGTTAAACTGAGGAATCTTATGAAATACAAAATTATTAACGACCACTGACCCTTGGTGATGAAGTGCGCAAAACCTTTTTTAAAGTCCTCTTCTCTGAAACCTCGAGAATAGGGCGGGGGTTTCCAAATCGAAGGCCACTAGGACGAAGGCTTATTTTGTCACCTGGGGGGGGGCAGATATAAATTTTTTAAAGCCAAAACTTACACAGTCGCCCACATTTAATGAAAACAGTGCAGTGTGTACCATATGCAGTTACCGGTGTTGTGTCAGGGGCCCGAATTAAGGAATTGTGGTGCTCGTTATTCATGAATCTGGCACCCCCAGCACTGCTCCGGCAGAGTGCACCAACTTTTTTTTTGGTGCATCTTTAACATAGAGCATGCAGTACATCGTTGAACACTGCATGATAATAGCGCACGGCCTGACTGTGCACCGGAACGCCCCTTTTCGGTGGCAGAATTGTGTTTGGTGGAGACTTTATAAATACCTGTGCAAGCAGTTTGCACTAAAACCATGTGGCAAAGTCACAGAAACTGGTGCAGGGGCTTTAATAAATGTGGGCCATTGAGTACTGCTAGGTGACAAGACGCTCTCATCACCTAAGAAGGCATATAGCATAATATAGGAAGTGATAGAGCTTCCTCTTTAACATCTGACCCCAACAGATAAATAACCGCATCTGGCTAACCCACTTAACATCTCTGTAGGTCCACAGACTGTATAATTCTCGGAGATCAGATGTAGAAAAGGTAACCCGAGAAATCTACAAGGTTAGGGATTGGCTGACCATATATCACCCTTGCAGATAATAGATAGCACTTACTACTCTGCCTGAGTTTTGAGAACAAACTATTCGCACCATCTGCCGCGATCATGAAGACGGGCTCTTGATTCCTCATGATTCGCTTCGCCGCTCATGTCCGCCGGAGTTCACACATCTTCCTCCCGTGCATGCAAGTGCTTGGTTTGCGCACAAATTTATTTGTTAAATCCCGCGCGTAGTCCAAATCCGTGGATCGCAACAAATTAAGGCCATTCACATCTGCTATAGTTCTTCAGTTTGTTTGGGAGACAAAACCAGGTGCGGTTAAACACATGGGTAGGTAGGGATAATGGAAAAACTTGCAGCTGTTGTGTGTGCTGGACCACTCATGTTTTGGCTCAGAGATGTACGAGTCCTTACTGTGTAAAAGGTGTTCATGGCCTGACTCATCGCTATAGAGAACAGCTAAAGGTTTACTAAGGATTCTATAGATCCGTCTCCTGCCGGGCGCTCACCTGGCAGGTGTTCTTGTTGCAGCGATGGCGCAGGCTTCAAGGACCTTCTCCGCTCTTCCTCCATCGCGTCTCTTGTTCCTCAGGTCACAGAATTAGATGATTGTCAGAACCTCCTGTGTAGAGACAAACCAGAAGTTTTTAGTAATATCTACATATTTCACTACCTTCCTAGTATATTGTTTTATAAATTACATATTCATTTGCTTTCCTCACCAGTGACGATGTGATACCCACTTCTCCAGTGCTTTCGCCAATGCCTGGCAATTGGAGACAACCTGTGCCTGGTATAACTTGAACTCTGGGCTCATGGCTTGCTTAAGGGCCACAGCAATACCTACAATAGATACACACTTCATGTATATAGTCCTAGCAGGGACTCCTATTATATGATGACCAGATCGTGTGTACGATCTCTCACCTGCTATAAGGGATTATGGGGGGTCCGCCTTGTATGGCCAGTGAAACACAGCTTGATTAATAAGACTCTCGTATATTGTACAAGATTTCCTTCCCAGTCTTTGGATCCACACTACGGACTCCTAAAGAAGAAGAAATCACGTCAGTTGTCAGAAGTATGAACCCAAGTCTCCCCTAGGTGGATACTCACCCTTGTCCGTAGAAATCATGCCAGCCCGGCACCCGCGCAGGGTCCTTGTGGGTGGTAGTGGTGACGATATCACAGTGTTTCAAAATGGAGAGGCACCACACCGGCCGCCACTAGCCCGCTAATGTGCGCCATGTCAGCCATTAGGATAGCGTTGTTTTCATCTGCAATGGACCTCATCCGGGCGTAATCCAGATTCCGGGAGTAGCAGCTGACACCTTAGGGTAGAAAAAGATTTTGTTACACGAAAGAAACTCTTGAAAAAATTTGAAATGATTTAGCAAGTTGTAGAAGAGATGATAACGGGAGTTGGTATTCCCACGATGATGAGTTTGGATGAAATATATCGAGCGTTTTCTCCATCTGTTGTAATCTATGTAACCAGTGTCTGGATTCACCTGTACATGGATAAAGCAACGTAAACTGAAGGGAGGGAGACAACATGGTTTTCTATTAGCAGTTTTCCTCCTCACATGCAGCTTTGTCCTTACCGACTGGACAGGTCACTGCCTATTATAATTATATACTTCAGCTCCTGTATGTACATGATATACCATTGTGTGTGTGCTGAAATAGTGCCTTACCTGTCCTT
The DNA here is from genome assembly GCA_019512145.1 of Engystomops pustulosus. Lineage (NCBI taxonomy): Eukaryota > Metazoa > Chordata > Amphibia > Anura > Leptodactylidae > Engystomops > Engystomops pustulosus. The sequence continues at coordinate 37,015 of WNYA01000131.1, read as the reverse complement.
GGGTTTAGATGTATTTGCCGCACATTCAATAGTCGAGCTGCAATACCAGACAAAACCAGTGGACAGAAGTGGTGCTGTTTTCTGATTACACCGCCTCTAGGTCTTTCCATCTCATGCAACCCTTTTCCACTTTCACCCTACTCCACTTGTATGGCATGGATTCAAAAGATAGATGTTGCTGAGATTTTCTTCTTGTCAGTCATGAAGCCATGGTAAGGTGCCCTCCGGTCAGGCAGGTCTAGGCCATGATTCTTCCATGAGGTTCCACCAGGGCAGTGTAAACGGCAAAATTTGCAGGGGAACCTGGAAGCAAAAAGAGGAAATAGGTTGTTTTTTTTTATCCGGTAAATCTGCATCACACTCACATCATAAGCGGTCTGAATATTCAGGCCGAACAATCAGAGACCAAACTGAACTGACATACCAGAGTTCAGTTTGGTCTTTAAAGACACCTGTCCATCAGGTCTCTGCACTAGTCCTGTCACCCTCTTCCGTTGGAGCAGCTCACAAGGATCCCTCCCAGCCTTTATCTAGTCATTTATACATTAATCATTGTAAATCATCTATTCTTTATTATGTAAATAGGCGGTCACATGGTCAGAGGCAGTGATTGTCACCCCTGTTTACCCCTCCCCTCTCCTCCCCCTGCTCATGTCTGTGTGTAATGTATAATAAAGCATGGCTAGTGTGAGTGCTGTACTGCTGACATGCTGCATCCTCCTCTAAATACAGGTGAGAGACACAGACATCAGCTACACATGAATCTGACATGTTCTGCTTGTAACATGGCTGCCTGGAAGCTGCTGTATCTCTTCTAAACACACACACAGGCTGTGTGGCCACCAGCACAGGAGCACACATTATCAGCCTACATCATCACCAGGCTGTTCGTCATGCACTGGGGGTGTGGCTGTGCCTCCCACTCATGAATAGAGTGACAGCTTTGAATATGCTAATGCTTCATTGGACATTTCACAGGTCATTGCATACAGCTTTAGGACCTCATGCTTAGGGTTCCAGCATGTAGAGGGACAATGAAGGATATAGGCAATGCTCTCTAATGGCAGTTTATGAAATATATATTTGTTAGGGGGGTTTTTTTTGCATGACGGGTTCTCTTTAAGCATTCGGGCTGGACATTCATACAAGCTTATGACGCTCATGGACAATAGGACTTGAGGGCAGAGATTTGCAGCAAAGTTGGGAGATTGAAAATCATCAGGTTAGTGTCAACGTCAAAATAAGTATGACTATATGTTATCCTTCATGGCCACTCACCCGAATACGGTTGAACGTTCACGCCCATTTCTGGGGCCAAACTTACGCCTCCAGAGCTCTCTTCTGACACAAGCCTCTCCAGCTCATCCACATGCTCTGTGCCGCCATATACCTGCCAGGTAAACATAGGAGGTCACATCGAAATCCACTACAATGTATAGAAGAGACCAGACAACAACAAAGTATTTGTAGCCCTAAGCATAGATAGACACAAAGCTACATGGAGGCTGTATACACCTTACAGGGAGGGACTTTTAAGACACTAAAGACTGAGTGTCTTCTATTTGTCATTACATTGCTCATCTTAAAGATCTTTGCGCCCGATTATACTATTGCGCCTATAGGGCGCAAATAATAGCGCAATAACACGCCAGTCCTGACTATGCTTAGGAAGGCAATGGTGTGATTTAAAAAGGTGCACAAAAACCCTGCATTTGACAAGGCCCAAACAACAAATTATGAAATGAACAAAGGATGTGCGGAGAACAACCCAATAAAAAAAAAAAACGCTAGAGAAGGGGGAAATAAGATAGGGGTCATCAGTGACAGCAGGCTACAAAACTTTCCACGGACCAGTGAAAAAAACAAAACAAATGGACAGAGAAGAGAATGATTCAGTGAAACTGAGGGTGCAGGCACATGTGGTGTTTGCGTTGCGTTTCAAGGGGAGGGCTCATCCACCCAATAGCCTATGCGTTTCCAGATGTGATCAGCTGCAGCCCTGTCTTCAGGCTTTTGCATTGTGGTGCACTAAAGAGCTGAGATGTGATACCAACACAAACCCGTTGACAGGTGTGGTGCAGTTTTATTCTTTTCCTTTAGGGCGCTGTCCCACGTTGCGTTTGCAAAGCAGACAAAACCGCGCCCACCGGGCGGTCCGATACGCATCGGCGTTTCTATGGAAACGCCTGCGATCGGGTACGAGCCGCCGGTGTTTTGTGTTAATTAATGTAAACAACACCGCGGGCTCGTTCCCGATCGCAGGAGTTTCCATAGAAACGCGCGATGCGATCAGACCACAGACCGCCCCTGGTGGCCGCATTTTGTCTGCGTTTGCAACGCAACGTGGGACAGCCCCTTAAATGAATAGGAGCTAGGCCTGCACAGCTGCTTTATTACGGACAGAGTCATCTACTTCAACATGCGTCCTCTGTATAGCAGCTGAATGTGGGGGTGGGTGACATATGGCACCTGGTGACCGCTTAGCATTTGTTCTGGCCCTCTGGATAGGCCATTATGACTTTTCCAAATGCCCATTTCCTTATTTATCCAATAAAGTGATTGTTTATGGTATCGAGAAGTACTGGAATGAGGGAATGGCGGAACACGGCACTTGTGGAAGAAGCGTTCCGCCATTTCCTTCATTGTAGCGTTTCTCAATGCTCTAAGCAATTCTTTCAGGTCTTTCCACTGCAAACTGAGTCTGTGAAGGTTGATTTGCTGACCACACATACAATCTCACTGCAACAGTGTGTCTGGAGTTCATATTCTATCTACAATATAAGGCGTGGGGCCCTCTGCACCTGTAAAACTATTTTGCAAAGTGAGCAGCAGAAATCAGATTGCCTATTCTATTATACAGGCTTCCTTTTATAGCTCCAAGTAAAATATAGTTAGCATTCCCTTTAAGGGACTAGCTATTTCTGTGTAGTTCGGCCAGTACACAGGGATACAGAGTCCAAAGCGTAAAAAGGGAGTCCGCCCTATTAAAATCGAATACAGAGAGTTACAATGATGACCAAGGACGTGAGCGGTCTTGTTGACCCCTCAGGCAATCGAATTCCTTGTGGAGAGGCGGAGAACAAGGGGTTTAAGTAGTGGAAGAGGCACGAGGCTTCGGCTTATATCGTACTCTACTGAGTCAGCTCTGAGAGCCCACCGGCTTGAAGGCCCATCCTAGCCCTCAGCCAGGAGAAGGTGGGGAGCCGGAGTACCATCAGGCGAGACAAGCATTGAAGTTCTCACAACTTTGTCTTCCGAAACGTGATCACCCTAAGATTTTCGAGCCACTTTCAATTAGCCATTAACAAGAGGAAGACCTCCCAAAGGAGAGACAGAATGCCCAATAATATTCAGACGATACAATAGCAAACGCGGGGGATGTGATGGTGAGTGTTACCTAGCCTGTTGTATAAGGGGTGGAGAGCCCAACACCTTGACAGAATTTTGGGTGGAGATGTTGTGCACAGGAGAATGGTGTGTTAGTAGTGTCCCCCCACAACCTGGTGAACAGTGTCAGTCAGACGTTTGGAACAGGTGAAGCTATCCAGATAGCGCAGGTAGACACCCAACACCGAGGGGGCCTCCTCTCCTCAGAGTCCCCACTACTTGCTAAGAGGCTATGGATGCTGAGAACGACTCTGTGAGACGGACTTCCAACCAGTTTTCCGAGCAGCGCCTCACCTGCTCCGATAGGACCCTTCCCTCCCCCCGTTTACACCTACCTAATGACACTGACAAAAAGAGAGAGCCGCCACAACAGCCACTGATGTTCATCAGGCAGTACCCTTCTCCCACCCCCTCCATTTATTCCCCTCCTCATGGTGGAGACCACTTTGTTGTGCTGAGGGGAAATAGGAGCCTTTGTCCAAGAAACTAGTGACGGCCTTGTCGTATTTGATCCCCAATAAAGTACATGTGGCCAAGACCAATCAAGCCATGGGTGACCCTCCCGCATGCACTCATGGATTTCCAGAAGGGAAGCTGAGGTGACTTCAGAGTAAACTGCTTGTTAATTAATATGTCCTAAATCGTAAAGGGGGATTGTCAATTTAAGAGTGGTTGTGTCATGGTATAACAGTAGGTGCACCGATGAATAAGGGTAGACCGCTGGTGACCCCAGATATTGTTAGAACAGTGAGCAGGAGGTGTCCTGTTACAGAATGAGATATGGTTTGAGTTGCGATGGCTGTTTTGCACACATTGCTTCACCGGGTTTTTAATAGGCTGTGTATCCCCCCCATTACGGCTGGGTAAGTATTTCTGGATCCCATGATTAGAAGTAAAGTGCCATAATGTGTGCAACCCCTATAAATACACCTAAGCTAAATCACGTCTTATAAATGGGTGATGGTGTGAGTACATGGTGAGTGGAGGACACCCCCTGTCCTTCGAGGATTCAGAATGAGGGAATTTTCACTTCACTCTATTAGTTTAATAGTGTTAGGTCCAGACTTTCTAGGGCTTCTGCTTTGTGTTTCATAAGAAAAACACCTGGACTCCAGGATACTGTGCCAATGTGAGTTCAGGACCTGAGGTGAAGTGTGACGCTCCACGGCCCTGCACAAGGCATCAAGACCCCTTATTGGTTTTGCTCACTTGTTCCCCTTTATGGGCATAATTTGGGTTTCGTTCTGTATAGATGTGACCTGACACGACCTTCAAGACCCTTTAAAGGAATAACCAAAGGGCACTGGGGTACAACAAGGACTCCCTCAGCACTGTGACAGTGGAAAGGGTGAGACAAGAGTTTAATTTTTGTAAAGTCAAATCACAGAAGAGCTGGGGAGCCCCTCCGGCTTATTTAGAGTTGATTTTAGAAGAAAGGCACATGAATACCAGATAATCACTTGCCTGGGGGTGTCACGCCGGTGTCTGGCCTAGAATTTTGGGTTGATCTACTTACCTTATGTACGATCAATTCCTATAAGAAACACAATGTCTGGTAGTTCTTAACACGTATCCCTCAATTCTCGATAAGAGACCCCCGAGGCATAAACTGGACTTGAATTATAGCAAATAGATAATTTTTCCCTCACTCGAGTTAATATTAGATGTGAATTATTCCTACCAGATGGCTCCACTTAAAGCTGAGACGCTCTTCCTCCTCTTTAAAATCTGTTGTCATCTTCCTCATTTGTGTGGAAATGTAGAAGCGGCATTCACTTTATGAGAAGAGTGTGTGTGTTTGTGTGGTGTGTGTGGGGGGGGGGGGGGGTCTGTGTGCCCCCTGGGTCCTTGTAGTATGGAATGGCTGTAGTTACCTGTCGTGTACACCTGTAGATGCAGAGCTGCAGTGTGAACATGGGGGACGGTGTGGATGTCTGAGCCCCTGGTGGGGGTCTAAGTCTAATGAAACAATCTAAAGATCAAGGTCTGACTTTCTTCACATTCTATAAGAAGAAGTTGCTCCTTGACTTGTTATGACCCAGTTTTTTGTGGTCTGGGAGAATCTGAAGTCTGATGCTGTCTAATCCCCCTCAGGCTACAGATCTGTCCCCCTTTTAGATTGTATAATTCTGACTAATATTACTACAATTTACAACATCACTAGTTTTTACTTTACTTTTCTTTTCTTCTTTTAGGGGAGTCACTCCATCCGGATGCAACACCCTCCAATCCCTGAGCCGGTACAAGCCGATACGCCATTATCCTGGATGCTATCCAGACGCTGCGTGCCCGGTGTACAGGGGCAACCTCCTCCCCAGGCTGGCGACCACCCGCACACACAGACATGCGAGAGGGACGCCACCTACTACAGTCACGTGCCAGAGCGTCCTGACCCGCTCACCCAAGGCCTTCCTCTCATCCTTCTGCCACCACGTCCACCTACCCATCCGAGAGAAGGAGAGCGAGGATTCCATAACCAGCGGCGCCCGCCTTCCTCCAGCAGCTCCTCGGCCTCTCCCAGGAGGACAGTAAAGACATAGAATACCTCTCCGAGCTCCTCAAAATGCATTATCTAAGGGAATCGGGACGGGGCCACAGCTGCTTCCTGTCTCAATTTGACTATATCCCCAGTGTTTTATACAAGATTTGACGTAATGAGCTGTCACCCCCCTCCCTCTCCATAGACACTTGTGGATGTATAGGCATGAAGGCCTGCACCCTGCCTCGCCCAATTGTAGGTTCACTTACTTTTTTTGCCTTTCTGTTTGTCCTTGTTTATGTGACCTCTCATGTGATGTCTCGACCTGTTCTACTACTGAGGCCTAGACTGTGTCGCCACCACTTTCAAGCTACAACTCTCAGCGTATCCGAGAGAGTTGCCGGGGGAGTTGTAGTTTTGATCTCTTGGTTCTGCTGGTGAATGCAGCTATTTGTCCGCTGTTATCAGCACACGACAGCTACTAAAATTGGGATCTCCTGATGATCCCCAATGACATGATTGGTGGGTTCCCATTGGTTTGATGTTTTGCTGCTGCCCCCCTGCTCCCTGTCATGTCACATCTGGATCCTCTGTTATAACAACCCCATCTCTTATATAGAGAGGTCGGGTATCAGGTTATGTTATAGACCAGATAACATGTAGCACACTGTCCCTTCCTGCCTAAGAACCCTGCAGTGCAGCTCCATTGCAGTGAGTGGGGTTTGAGCTGTAATACCTGGCACTAGGCCTAGTGAACAGATGTGGCGCTGTTTTTGGTGTCACAGCTTTGGACACCACAAGTTTAAGGATTCGTGTTCCTTTTACTGCTGCGGCCTGCGGCAGGCCCGTGCATGCTCAGTATTATTTAGCATTGCACTCCGTTGTTGTAATTTCTTATGATTTGTTAGTTTTGGATTCCTCGCTCTGCTCTCCTCGTTTCTTTCCATTCATTATTTGTCACTAATTGAGAAGACGTGTGAGGATCATGTGTGTTCGTCTTGTGACGCGCCAAAGGCCCGCAGGCCGCGAAATGACATCAAACCTGTTTCCTGTCTGTCGGCTGGGGGTCCACAAGGTCCCACAGAGAGAATTATACGGCCATGTCCTCTTGCCAGGGGTCGCACATCAAACCCCCCTCCCCCGTTCTAAAAGCAATTTGTTATAAGAATTTTTTCAATGAAGTTCTGCAGCTTCTGTTTGTCCATTGTCCTCAAGATCTCTGCTTGCTGTCGCTTCTCCTTCAGCAGATTAATCAAAGTTGTTCTTAGATCAGATTGGTGGAGGCCGGAACCAACATGGAACGAAAAGGGAAGCAGACACAGATAAAACCTCGCTTGCTGGTCAGTGAGTTAAAATAGTGACAGGTCCTGTGTAGAATTGAAACACATATTGTTGGAATTGTTTATGTTGGGTCCCCCCTGGTTATATACACCACTACTAATCCACATTTTTGGGCCATAGGAGGGTAGACGCCATTGTGTCCCCGTTCAAAATCTAAGTTCAGAGACCCCGAGGGCTACACATAAGGAGTCGCCCCCCTTTGGCACTTGCGATCTTGAGGCAGACGTTCACATACGGATTTTTATGTTCCAATCTTCCATCGCTCCCTGGATGTTTTCCACTCCTCCTCCTGTATACCCTCAGTATGTCCTCCGTCACACTGCATAGCATTTTGGGTAACTAAAAGAATCCCTGTAAAGGGATTGGCCGGAGCTTGGTAAAACATGGCAGCTTTTTTCCAGCCGCCGCCCCTGACATGTTTGGTCTGTACTGGTCTTACACTCACTCCCCATATCCTAAGAGGAGCTATGTTTTCCAACCTCCAGACAATCCTTTAAGCAACGGGTGGATGTGATTGAGATCCAGCCGGGGATAATGAGAGGGTTCCCTTGATGATTCATTTAGTGATCTCTCACCTTTTCCCGATATGGCCATGTAGGGGGGCGGAGCATGAGTCAGGATGTATAGCGTTGTCATGCCTCCGCCCCCCTCAGGCCTGCACTATACGTGACCCGATATTGGATTATATACCTTTACACTCCATATCTATACTAGATACCATGTCATTAGTATACATGTATCAAGGTGACTTATAGCACAGACATGCATACCCTCACGTGTGTTCTGCCCTTTACGCTTGTAATTGCTCATAACGCGGAGCCATAGGCCCGTCATGATATAGAGGCTGAACGCAATCTCTGCAGAGCACAAGCTTTTCTTGTGCCGGCTGACAAGGCCCCATTGTCCTCCAGTGATCTGATATTTCTGTGACAATGACCCATTGTGAGGCGATAACACTGTGATAGGAGGAGAGGTCATACAAATCCGGAATCTGTCGCCATATTGTAAGCCAGTTGTGATTTTTGTGGAACTACAAGCCTCACAGCAGCCCAGTACAAGGTAGAAAGTGTTGGTACTGCAAGCTGCTCCCTGTCCTGGGGGTTATGGGCGCATCTATACGGTATACGTCATAACTGGATCCTCCATAGCACTGACTTTGCACTGCTGGTTTTTCGTTACGTTTCCCCTGTCTATCATCTCTAATGGACACATGAAGTATATGTGTACCGATTCTTTATAAACTGGAATCTGTTGCTTTGGAACATACCAATATATAACCCATGAGCTTGTATACAGAAGTCGGACGTGATTTTCTTTCTAGTGTCCCTTCAGCCAAAGCACACTGGGGGCTCGGGCCTGGCGCCAGACCTTACTGCAAGGTACCCCAACTCCTCCAGTGCCTTCTACTCGGAAACACATCGAACTCACTACACCGTGAGGTCCACGACCGCAGATCCAAGCTCTTCAGCAATCAAACCTTTCAGACATCCACCTCTTCCGTCCTGCAGTGACGGATCCATGAAGGATTCATGTAAACTTTGTTTACGGCCAACTACAGGATGATGGAGTGTGTGTAAGCAGCTGTGTACCAAAGATTGCTGATATACAGGTGCATGCGAGGACCCATCTGTGCTCACAGACCGCTGCATGAACCCAGATTTTGTGTTGTCAAAAAAAAATTCTGTTGTCACTTCTGTAATTCAATAAATAAATGAAGTGGGTTATATCTGCGTCTCCCGGAATTATTTCTCTCCATGTTACAATCCCACACGGAACAAGCACCAACAGCATGGGAACCACATCCTGATCAATGGTACTATAGTCACAGACATCCTCTACCCTTGCACCAACATATCTAATATAGTAGCTCCGTACTAGAGTCATTTCTTAGGAGGCTTAGGCCAGTACGGGGGGGGGGAGTTAAAGACCCACACAAATTATCACAACGGCAGATAGGACATAAAGCGGACTGTATTATACTCCAGAGCTGCACTCACTATTCTGCTGCTGGTGCAGTCACTGTGTAATACATGACATTACTTATCCTGTACTGATCCTGAGTTACATCCGTGATTACCCCAGAGCTGCACCTCACTATTCTGCTGCTGGTGCAGTCACTGTGTACATACATGACATTACTTTTCCTGTACTGATCCTGAGTTACATCCTGTATTATACTCCAGAGCTGCACTCACTATTCCTACTGCTGGTGCAGTCACTGTGTACATACATGACATTAACTTATCCTGTACTGATCTGAGTTACATCCTGTATTATACTCCAGAGACTGCTACCACTATTCTGCTGCTGGTGCAGTCACGGTGGTACTACATGACATTACTTGTATCCTGGTACTGATCCTGAGTTACATCTGTACTTAACCCAGAGCTGCACTCACTCTTCTGCTGCTGGTGCATTCACTGTGATACATGACTTACTTATCCTGTACTGATCCTGAGTTTACATCCTGTATATACTGCAAAGCTGCACTCACTATTCTGCTGCTGGTGCATTCCCTGTGTACATACATGACATTACTTATCCTGTACTGATCCTGGTTACATCCTGTATATACTGCAGAGCTGCACTCACTATTCGTCTGCTGGTGCAGTCACTGTGTACATACATGTCATTACTTATCCTGTACTGATCCTAGTACATCCTGTATTATACCCCAGAGCTGCCATCACTATTCTGCTGCTGGTGCAGTCACTGGTACATACATGACATTACTTATTCTGTACTGATCAGATGATCCTGGCACAAAATGGTAAATGAGACTTTTTCAAAATCGTATAATGACTGTTACGCCATAATTCCAGAGTCCATGGTGTTTTGTCACTATATCCCATTAAGTAGTTTAGCAATGTGTGATTCAAATAAAACAAACAGACTGGTTATATCTTTATCCATCCACCTTGTGATCACAATTCTCATCTCCACGTACAGAAGGCAGCAGCAGAACAATTGAGATCAATAACATAGCGCCACAGCAGCAGTAGTAGTAGTGCAGTACCTCATATATGACCACATTTTCATTAAGGTTTGGCTCATTTGCAGCGGCCCACAGCCAGATATCTGATCCATTTGCAAAGTTATCTTACATTCTCGAGGCATGGAGGAGGAAATATAGACGTCTACAACAGCAGAGATCTCTATTAAATGAATTAAATGGCTCAAATATCCTGATTCTTGAGATTTTGCCCTTATATAGAGGACGACTTTGACTGTGCTGGGACAAATGAAATCACATTTCCTATTAATAGCCGCATTTCTAAGCCTTATCCAGTGTAGGGATCTATTTTCCAAAGTAGTTGCAAGATAGCTGGCGTGGTTCACACCATGCTACAACCCCTTCCCCCTCCATTATAGTCGGAGTATTCATAGGTCAGGCAGGCCGGGGATAGGGAACCCGCTGAGAATTGCTCTACTTTCCCCTTCAAGGAAGATATCTCCTTATATTTATCATCCGATAATAACTTGTCCTTAAACTCCTTCAGGGTCGCCTTGGGTTCATGTCGCTCTGGATCTCCAGTCAGCAAGATGCCTAAACAGAGCAGTGACAGTGACCACCTGAGATTACCCATTGTCTAGACTACATGGAAACCATCACAGCTGGATTGCCACAGTTGACAGATCTTAGTCTATCCTCATTACACGTGACTATGTAGAGATGTAAACATGAGGAATCTTATGAAATACAAAATTGCATTAACGACCACTGACCTTGGTGATGAAGTGCGCAACCTTTTTTAAAGTCCTCTTCTCTGAAACCTCAGAAGTCGGGCGGGGGTTTCAAATCGAAGGCCACTAGGACGAGGTCACTTGTCACCTGGGGGGGGGCAGATATAAGATTTTTTTAAGCCAAACTTACAACAGTCGCCCACATTTAATGAAAACATTGCAGTGTGTACCATATGCAGTTACCGGTTGTGTGCAGGGGGCCCGAATTAAGGAATTGTGGTGCTCGTCTTCATGAATCTGGCACCCCCACACGGCTCCGGCAAGTGCACCAACTTTTTTTTTGGTGCATCTTTAACATAGAGCATGCAGTACAATGCTGTTGAACACTGCATGATAATGTAGCGCACGGCCTGACTGTGCACCGGAACGCCCCTTTTCGGTGGGCAGAATTGTGTGTGGTGGAGGACTTTATAAATCCTGTGCAAGCAGTTTGCACTAAAACAATGTGCAAAGTCGACAGAAACCTGGTGCAGGGGCTTTAATAAATGTTGGCCATTGAGTATACTTTCTAGGTGACAAGACGCTCTCATCACCTAAAGAAGGCAATATGCATAATAAGGAAGTGATAGAGCTTCCTCCTTAACATCTGGACCCCACAGATAATACCCGCATCTGGCTAACCCACTTAACATCTCTGTAGATCCACAGACTGTATAATTCTCGGAGATCAGATGTAGAAAAGGTAACCCACGAAATCTACAATCTACAAGGTTGGGGATTGGCTGACCATATATCACCCAGTTGCAGATAATAATAGCACTTACTACCTGCCTGAGTTTTGAGAACATAACTATTCGCACCATCTGCCGCGATTCATGAAGATCGGGCTCTTGATTTCCTGCATGAGTCTCTTCGCCGCTCATGTCCGCCGGAGTTCACCATCTTCCTCCCAGTGCATGCAAGTGCTTGGTTTGCGCACAAATTTATTTGTTAATCCCGCGCGTATCCAAATCCGTCGGATCGCAACAAATTAAGGGCCATTCACATCTGCTATAGTTCTTCAGTTGTGTTTGGAGACAAAACCAGGTTGCGTTACACATGGTAGGTAGGTTAAGGAAAAACTTGCAGCTGTTGTGTGTGCTGGACCACTCATGTTTTGGCTCAGAGATGTACGAGTCCTTACTGTGTAAAAGGTGTTCATGGCCTGACTCATCGCTATAGAGAAAGCTTAAAGGTTTAACTAGGATTCTATAGATCCGTCTCCATGCCGGGCGCTCACCTTGGCAGGTGTGCTTGTTGCAAGCGATGGCGCAGGCTTCAAGGCCTTCTCCGCTCTTCCTCCATCCGTCTCTTGTTCCTCAGGTCACAGAATTAGATGATTGTCGAACCTCCTGTGTAGAGAAAACCAAAGTTTTTAGTAATATCTACATATTTCACTACCTTCCTAGTATATTGTTTTATAATTACATATTCATTTCTTTCCTCACCAGTTGACGATGTGATTACCCACTTCTTCCGTGCTTTCGCCAATGCCTGGCAATTGGAGACAACCTGTGCCTGGTATAACTTGAACTCTGGGCTCATGGCTTGCTTAAGGGCCACACAATACCTACAATAGATCACACTTCATGTATATAGTCCTAGCGGGACTCCTATATAGATGCCAGATCGTGTGTACGACTCTCACCTGCTATAGCGGGATTATGGGGGTCCGCCTTGATAGGCCGAGAAACACAGCTTGATTAATAAGACTCTCGTAATTGTCACAATGATTCCTTTCCCATCTTTGGATCCACACTACGGACTCCTAAAGAAGAGAAATCACGTCAGTTTCAGGAAGTATGAACCCAAGTCTCCCCCTAGGTGTGATACCTCACCCTCCGTAGAAATGCATGCCAGCCCGGCAGCCCGCGCAGGGTCTTGTGGTGGTAGTGGTGACGATATCACAGTGTTTAAAATGGAGGAGCACCACCCTCGGCCGCCACTAGCCGCTAATGTGCGCCATGTCAGCCATTAGGATAGCGTTGTTTTCATCTGCATGGACCTCATCCGGGCGTAATCCAATTCCTGAGTACAGCTGAACCTTAGGGTAGAAAAGATTTTGTTACCACGAAAAACTCTTGAAAATTTGAAATGATTTAGCAGCAGTTGTAAAGAGATGATAACGGGGTTGTAGTTTCACCAGCGATGATGAGTTTGGGATGAAATAATCGAGCGTTTTCTCCGTCTTGTGTAATCTATGTAACCAGTGTCTGGATTCACCTGTACTGGATAAAGCAACGTAAACTGAATGGGAGGGAGACAACAGTGGTTTTCTATTAGCAGTTTTCCTCCTCACATGCAGCTTTGTCCTTACCGATGCGACAGGTCACTGCCTATTATAATTATATACTTCAGCTCCTTATGTACATAGATATAGCCATTGTGTGTGTGCTGAAATAGTGCCTTACCTGTCCTTGGGTTTAGATGTATTTGCGCACATTCAATAGTCGAGCGGCAATACCAGACAAAACCAGTGGACAGAGTGGTGCTTTTCTGTACACCGCCTCTAGGTCTTTCCAATCTCATGCAACCCTTTTCCCTCACCCTACTCACCTTGTATGGCATGGATTTCAAAAAGATAGTGTTGCTGAGATTTTCCTCTTGTCAGTCATGAAGCATGGGTAAGGGCCCTCCGTCAGGCAGGTCTAGGCCCATGATTCTTCCATGAGGTTCCACCAGGGCAGTGTAACTGCAAAATTTGCAGGGGAACCTGGAAGCAAAAAGAGAAATAGGTTGTTTTTTTTTTTACCTGTAATCTGCATCACACTCACATCAAAGCTGGTCTGAATATCAGGCCGAACAATCAGAGACCAAACTGAACTGACATACCAGAGTTCAGTTTGGTCTTTAAGGACACCTGTCATCAGTCTCTGCACTAGTCCTGTCCTCTTCCGTTGGAGCAGCTCACAAGGATCCCATCCCAGCTTTATCTAGTCATTTATACATTAATCATTGTAAATCATCTATTCTTTATTATGTAAATGAGGGGTCAATGTCAGAGCAGTGATTGTCACCCCTTTTACCCCTCCCCTCTCCTCCCCCGCTCATGTCTGTGTGTAATGTATTAAAGCATGGCTAGTGTGAGTGCTGTACTGCTGACATGCTGCCCTCCTAATATAGCAGTGAGAGACACAGACATCAGCTACACATGAATCTGACATGTTCTGCTTGTAACATGGCTGCCTGAAGCTGCTGTATCTCTTCTTCTAACACACACAAGATGTGTGTGGCCACCAGCACAGGACAGCCATCATTATACAGCCTCACATCATACACAGGCTGTTTCAGTCATCACTGGGGGTGTGGCTGTGCCTCCCACTCATGAATAGAGTGGACGCTTGAATATGCTATGCTTCATTGGACATTTCCCAGTCATTGCTACAGCTTTAGGACCTCATGCTTAGGGTTCACAGCATGTAGAGGGACAATGAGGGATAGAGGCAATGCTCTCTAATGGCAGTTTATGAAAATATATTTATTGTAGGGGGGGTTATTTTGCCATGACGGTTCTCTTTAAGCATTCGGGCTGGACATTCATACAAGCTTATGACGCTCATGGACAATAGGACTTGAGGGCAGAGATTTGCAGCAAAGTTGGAGATTGAAAAATCAGGTTGTGTCAACGTCAAAAATAAGTAGTGACTATATGTTATCCTTCATGGCCACTCACCCGAATACGGTTGAACGTTCACCCCCATTCTGGGGGTCCAAACTTACGCCTCCAGAGCTCTCTTCTGACCAGCCTCTCCAGCTCATCCACATGCTCTGTCCCGCCATAGTACCCTGCCAGGTACATAGGAGGTCACATCGAAATCCACTACAATGTTAGAAGAGACCAGCAAACACAAATGTATTTGTAGCCTAAGCATAGATATGACACAAAGGCTACATGGAGGTTTGTATACACTTACAGGGGACTTTTAAGACACTAAAGACTGAGTGTCTTCTATTTGTCATTACATTGCTCATCTTAAAGATCTTTGCGCCCTTTATACTATTGCCGCCTATATGGGCGCAAATAATAGCGCAATAACACGCCAGTCCTGACTATCTTAGGAAGGCAATGGTGTGATTTAAAAAGGTGCACAAAAACCCTGCATTTGACAAAGAGCCACAAAAAACAAATTAGAAATGACAAAGGATGTGCGAGAACAACCACAAAATAAAAAAAAAAAACGCTAGAGAAGGGGGAAATAAGATAGGGGTCATCAGTGACGCCAGGCTACAAACTTTCCACGGACCAGTGAAAAAAACAAACAAATTGACAGAGAAGAGATGATTCAGTGAAACTGAGGGTGCAGGACATGTGGTTGTTTGCATTGCAATTTCAAGGGGAGAGGCTCATCCCAAAGCTATGCGTTTCCAGATGTGATCAGGCTGAGCCCTGTCTTCAGGGTTTGCATTGTGGTGCCTAAAGCACTGGAATGTGTACCAACAAAAACCCGTTGACAGGTGTGGTGCAGTTGTTTATTCTTTTCCTTTAGGGCGCTGTCCCACGTTGCGTTGCAAAGCAGACAAACCACCGCGCCCCACCTGCGTCCCTATCGCATCGCGTTTCATGGAACACGCCTGCGATCGGGTACGAGCCGCCGGTGTTTTGTGTTAAATTAATGTAAACACACGCGGCTCGTTCCCGATCGCAGGAGTTTTCCATAGAAACGCCGATGCTCAGACCACAGACCGCCCCGGTGGCCGCAGTTTTGTCTGCGTTTGCAACGCAACGTGGGACAGCGCCCTTAAATGAATGAGCTAGGCCTTCACAGCTGCCTTTATTACGACAGAGTCATCTACTTCACATGCTCCTCTGTAAGCAGCTGAAATGTGGGGTGTGGTGACATATGGCCCCTGGTGACCGGCTTAGCTTTTGTTCTGGCCCTCTGGAGCGACCATTATGACTTTTCCAAATGCCCATTTCCTTATTTATCCAATCAAGTGATTGTTTATGGTAGTCGAGAGTACTGAATGAGGAATGGCGGAACACGGCACTGTGGAAGAAGCGTTCCGCCATTTCCTTCATTGTAGCGTTTCTCAATTCTCTAAGCATTCTTCAGGTTCTTTCCACTAGCAAAACTGAGTCTGATGAAGGTTATTTGCTGACCACAACTACAATCCACTGCAACAGTGTGTCTGGAGTTCATATTCTATCTACATATAAGGCGTGGGGCCCTCTGAACCTGTAAAACTATTTTGCAAAGTGACACAGAAATCAGATTGCCTATCTATTATACAGGCTTCCTTTTATAGCTCCAAGTAAAATATAGTTAGCATTCCCTTTAAGGGACTAGCTATTTCTGTGTGAAAGCTGACACGCTGCATATGACATGCAGGAGCAGCCCCGCCCCCTATGAGGACACCTCTCACCTCTGTCCAGGGTAACCCTCTGAATACTTGTTGTTCAGACAAGACCCTAGCGCCTGCAGCACTGCGCAGCTGGCAAAGTTCTCAGAAGCGATGAGCTCCAGGCCGTAGCGCTGCCGATGCTTCTCCTTGCGGATGATGTCGTAAACCTGGGAAATAAAGAAATAAAACATTAATATTCAATGCAAAAAATACCAAATCCTGTAAACACAGTCCCATTAACCATTCCCGGGTGAGCGGGACATCCCAGCAGGCCATATCTGCATGTCTCTGCATAGCAGTGCACTGGCCTTAAAGGGGTATTCTCAGATCTTCTTTTATTAATCATATACAGGGCCAGAAGTCATTGGCGCAGATTTACTTATCCGGTCCATTCGCGATCCAGCAGTGGGTTCTCAGACGCCGATTTGTGTCTTCCAGCGATTCACTAAGGTAGTGTGCCCGATGTCCTCCAGGTGTCGCTGCTGCGCTGACGTACATCGGAGTTCACCAAGCTAACCTGGGAGCAGGTAAGTGCGTGTCAAGCGACACAATTTTTTTTTTTTTTTTTAAATATGGCGGGTTTTCCGAATCCGTCGGGTTTTCCGACGGCCACGCCCTCAGATTTCCATCGTGTGCATGCTCGCGCCGATGCACCACAATCCGATCGCGTGTGCCAAAAACCCGGGGCAATTCAGGGAAAAGCGGTAATATTCGGGAAACACAACGGAAAAATGCGATTCGGGCCCTTAGTAAATGACCCCCATTGTGTGACATTCAGTCCACAAATGATCTTAAAGAGAACCCGTCATGCAAAATAACCCCCCTAAAGTAAATATATTTTCATAAACTGCCATTAGAGAGCATTGCCTCTATCCCTAGGTTCCCTACCCCTGTTCTAGATAGTAGGGAAAAGGAAAACAATATACTAAATTTGGGCCCCCTAAGGAAACAATTGCTGCAAGAAAAAACTCATTGAACTAGCAATCCCAGCATGTACACAAACACACAACCGAAACTGAATACAGGAAGGAGGGCAATAGGGAGGACAGGAATAACAGGTAAGAACCAAAGCAGGTTCACAAAACACTCACTATTAAATAAACAGAGACAAAGGGGATCAGACAGGAAAGTGGTGAGTGAATACAGTAGAACAGGCATACCGTACTTGGGTTTTTCCCTGTCCTTGCTGAAGAAAAGCAAGTCCAAACCATGATGCTGCCACCACCATGTTTCACAGTGGGGATGGTGTGTTCAGGGTGATGAGCTGTGTTGTTTTTACGCCAAGTATATCGTATGGTAGTGTGGTAAAAAGTCCTGACCAGAACATCTTCTTCCACATGTTGTCTCCCAGGTGACCTGTGGCAAACTTTTAAACAAGACTTTATTTGGATATCTTTGAGAAATGGCTTTCTTCTTGCCACTCTTCCATAATGCCAGATTTGTGCAGTGTACGACTGATTGTTGTTCTATGGACAGACTCTCACTCCTCAGATGTAGATCTTTGCAGTTCATCCAGAGGGATCATGGGCCTCTTGGCTGCATCTCTGATCAGTCTTCTCCTTGTTTGAGCTGAAAGTTTAGAGAGATGGCCGGGTCTTGGTAGATTTGCAGTGATCTGATACTCCTTCCATTTCAACATGATCGCCTGCACAGTGCTCCTTGGGATGTTAAATTTGTGAAATCTTTTTGTATCCAAATTTGGCATTAAACTTCTCCACCACCGCATCAGGGACCTGCCTGCTGTGTTCCTTGGTCTTCAGGATGCAGAACCCTGAGACTATCGCAGAGCAGATGTATTTACACACAGGTGGATTATATTTATCATCATCCGTCAGTTAGGACATTGGATCATTCAGAGATCCTCACTGAACTTCTGGAGTGAGTTTTCTGCACTGGAAGTAAAGGGGCCAAATAATATTGCGCGCTCCACTTTTCAGTAATTGTTTTTAAAAAAAGTTTCAAATATCCAATAAATTTTGTTCCACTTCACAATTGTGCCCTACTTGTTGATTCTTCGCCAAAACAATTATAACTTAATATCTTTATTTTTGAAGCCTGAAATGTGGTAAAAGGTAGAAAAGTGCAAGGGGGGGAGCGAATACTTTCACAAGGCATTGTACAGAACTCAACAGAATCCAATGGAGGTGGCAATGGAGATTGTGAGCACAGATGTGAATGTGTTACTTTTACATATGACAAAGCTTATGTACTTTGTTCAGTTGGTATTTAAACTTTTCCAACCACTTTTGATTATTTTGTTGTAATTATTGTATGCGGATAATTTGCTGTGTTCTCTATGTGCAGTCTTTACAAGCAGTAAGATACAAGCCCTCTTGCGGATGTTTCCTAGAACCAGTATTAACCCTAACAATCACTGCAGTATGACAGACATGCTGCAGTCTGGCAGATTCCAATTTACATACAAGATGATTACACTAATGACATCATATGACATAATACAGTGCAGAGGACCTATCAGCAAATCTCTGCCTAATCTCAAAATGAAATCGTAATGCATTACTATAAGTGCACCTGAAAGACATTGGGTCAGATTTCCTAGACTACTTTGTTTGGCTTGTGCATTACTGAAACCTTTACCATTTTGGCAATGATTATTCTACTGGAAAACAATTTTGATATATAAGGCCCAATGGTGATTTCTTTTTTTAATGAAAAGGAACTTTTCCCACAAACACTTAGAAAATGAGTGATACTTTGATTTTTGTTGCTAAAGGCAGCAGAAAAAGTTTTGTGTTTAGACCTATTTCCTCTGCCTTACAGTGTCCATGTTACATTATACAGTGGATACAGCTTTGCTAAATATTGGTAGCTCTCTCATCTTTAATAAACTTGTCTAGTAATCTGATGAAATCATTTTTGGTGAATTGTTTTAAAGCTTTGGTTATGACAGTTGTTTGAAACGTTATTTATTTTTTTAGATCATAAAAGAATTTAAGAATTTGTTCCAATTTAGAACATGTCCCTTTTTATCTTTTTTATCGAGTTTGAGGATATGGTCAGATCAAAGAACTTCAGCTCTGGATGTTTATAAAAGAATCTTAAAGCTTTACACTGAACATCAAAAAGTTTTCAACAAAGACCTAATATTCTGACTGTAAGGAAATGTTTTGTGTTTATTAAAGCAAGATGTAGACCCTACAACCCATCTATGTGATAGATTATCCTTAAAGGGAAAGTGCCTGATCAGTGTCTGCATCATGCTTTTAGCTCAAGCTAATGTTTTAAATTTTACTAAATTGACCCACATTTACTAAAACATTTACATTTACAAAAAAACAGGGAGCACCAGATTCAGGATTTGGAGTGGAGAGTTATTTTGGTGCACCTTTAACATAGGGCATGCAACACAATTCTGACGGACTTTGCATGATAAATGTTGCGGATGGCCTGACTGGGAGAAATTCAGTGCAGAAATTTTTGTTGCATGAATCATAGTGCAGCTGCTTCACAAAACGGCTGTGTGACACAAATGTAGCACGGGCACCTGTGCAAGAAGTTTTCACTGAAAAGAATGTGCAAAGTCCACCAGGAAACTGATGCAAGGACCTTGGTAAATGTGGGCCAGTAACTTAAACAAGGGAAGGGACACAGCACTAAATCTGGATAAAGGTTGCACCAGGACCCATTCAATATTATCAGAAATTAGTATAGAACTACATTGCAAGAAATTGCTAGAGTCCGCAATTTTGTATAGACAGAGATATCCAAAAATAGGGCAGAGGGAAAAATAAAATGGACATATAGTACACAAAGCACTAAGCATACAATTAAGGCAAAACATCAATAAACTTGGGGAAAGAAGGGCAAGAGGGGAGAGTGCCATGGTTCTCAAGGGCAGTATTAAAACTGTCAGGAATGTGGTAATCTATTCCCTAGCAATGTACACAATCGGATAAATATTCTAGATATCTATATATCTGATACCGAGAAATGAAGCTAACTGCAGAACTACCAGTCTCCAGAAGAGCAAAATCAAGATCTTAAAGAGAACCCGTCATGCAAAATAACCCCCCTAAACTAAATATATTTTCATAAACTGCCATTAGAGAGCATTGCCTCTTTCCCTTCATTGTCCCTCTACATGCCTGTAAACCTAAGCAATGAGGTCCTAAAGCTGTATGCAAATGACCTGTGAAATGTCCAATGAAGCATTAGCATATTCAAGCTGTCCACTCTATTCATGAGTGGGAGGCACAGCCACACCCCCAGTGCTTGACTGACAGCCTGTATAATGATGTGAGGCTGTATAATGATGTGCTTCCTGGTGCTGGTGGCCACGCCCCCTGCAGCCTGTGTGTGTATAGGAGAGATACAGCAGCTCCAGGCAGCCATGTTACAGCAGAACATGTCAGATTCATGTGTAGCTGATGTCTGTGTCTCTCACCTGTATATTAGGAGGATGCAGCATGTCAGCAGATGCAGCACACACACTAGCCATGCTTTACTATACATTACACATAGACATGAGAGGAGGAGGAGGAGGAGAGGGGAGGGGTAACAGGGGTGACATCACTGCCTCTGACCATGTGACCAGCCTCATTTACATGATAAAGAATAGATGATTTTACAATGAATAATGTATGAAATAACTAGATAAAGGCTGGGATGGGATCCTTGTGAGCTGCTCCAACAGGTAGAGGTGACAGGACTAGTGGCAGAGACCTGATGACAGGTGTCCTTTAACTGCAGTAAGAGTAGAAAAAGTCTAGCTCTGATTTTCCCGAAGTTAGATGAAGGGAGGCCTAAGAGATATATTATGGGGGCTTTCTTCCATATGATCTTCCAGATTGATAATGCAATCTATTTACTTAGCCAATTTTTCATCATATCAAGTAAGAGTGTTTACAGTGCAAAAGCAGATTATACAGTATTGATTGGCAATAGGCCATAATCTGTGGGTAAGTTGAAAAGGCTGGGGCATACTGTGAGAGCTTCATCCTTTCCCTGTTCTCTCCTTGCTGCACTTGTTTTTTTTCTCTCAGTCCATCTTGTTGACAGATACAGGGAGAGGGAAGTCATAATCTCCTGCTGCAGGTCCCTTCTTTTCATCAGATCTCAGACATGTTTACAAAGATACAGAGAGAGTCTAAAGGAAAGCACTAAAGGAAGCATTAGGGATGATTCATTAATTGTTGAACATTCAGTGATTATTATTAAGGTAGTAAAGGCTCGTAGGCAATTTATGAAAAAGAGTGGCCAACCCCTTTAAACCCATGATATGAAAGACATTAAGTAGTCTCCAGAGACTAACCAAGGATGTGGCAGTACTCTTGGGTGGGGGTAGGGTATATAGAAAAGGGGTCAATGGGGAGCAGGTAGAAGCTAAGTTAAATCGTAGGCAATATCTTCACCAGATATTTCCAGTAAGGGCCATCAGAGACAATAATTCAGTGCTTGGGCTGTCCAGGAATGTGTCCCAAATTAGATTGGCTAGGTGAAACTACAGCTTCACAATTTCAGTCCAGTGACTATGGGCATGAAGCGGGGTCCAGAAGACAATGTGGCAATGTAAGTGTAAAAAGGGGACAGGTAGACACAGTCCTCCCTGCGAAGGCTTAGTGACTAAAACTGATTTGGGTATCTGGTGGTGTTTAGGGCCCCAAAGGAAGTTCAAAAACATAGATTGAATGCTCTTCAAGCCGGTACTAAGAAACAGACCGGAAGGATCTCAAATAAGTAAAGAAATCTGGGTAATACCAACATCTTTATTGCTGTTATGTTTCTAAGAGGGAAGGAAAAAGGGAGTGCCATAATTGTAACTGATTCCGTACATCCCATATAAATGTGGAAACAGTAGGCATGAGCTTGACCGCAAGATAATTCAGGGCTCTGGTTTTGCAGGTGTATGGGAATGAATTCTGGAGAAAGGTTAACAGCTTTGGGTGGAGATTGAGAAGTAGTTGTTCAATGTGTGTACCCTTGAAAACACAGTGGAGGAGATTTATTATGCCTTCTTTTCCCTGGCATGCAAATCTCCACATCTTTGCCACTTCTAGGGCTTTTCTGCCCCATGCCACTCATGCCACTTTTGGCATTGCGGAGCAGCCCAGACATGAACACCATAACGAGCAAAAATGTATGGCAACTTTTTCCTTTGGCATGGTCTGGGTGCAGCCCTTGATGTGGGGGGGGGGGGTGCAGACAAGCACGACTAGGTTGGTGCTAACATAGCACATAAATAGACTACAGTTCAAGGAAAGTCTCTTGACTTTGAATAAATAAAGGAATATTCTCAGGATAGTCTCTACCCAACTGGGATTTAGCGGCAAAAATATATATACACAATAATATATACAATGTACCTGTTTAGGGCTACAGCCCATCAGGGGTTATTCTGCATCAGAGTCAGATCTTCCAGAAATATCAGGATCGGGGACCAGAGAAGGATCCTTTGTAGAAGAAGAAACAACAGCTGGCTGGGAACACTCGGTGGCAGCTTCAGGAGCTGCAGTCTCCTCAGCATCCTCCTGGCATTCAGGGGGAAGGGGCGCTGTCCTCTGGGGTGCCAGCTTCTCCAGCCGGTAGCTCCACAGAATGGTGAGTAATTTTTTTATATTCCCAAGTATAAGCCAAGTGGGGAATTTTCAGCAAAAAAATTTGTGCTGAAAAACTTGGCTTATACTCGAGTATATATGGTAATTACAAAAAAAAAAACCTGTATAAGTTTGAAATTGGCAGGGGATGGGAGGAGGTGCTGTGGTTGGGGGGGGGCAGCCAAAAGTTTGCTATGGGGCCCACTCATTCCTAGTTACGCCACTGGTAAAGCTAGCATACTGCTGCCACATAAGCAGCCTAATGAACATACAGGGTTCATGTGTATCAGAATATGGTAGTTCTCTACAGGACATATCATCTCTGTCTATTTCTTTGTTCTGTTTTGTGAGAATTATATATGTAAACTTTAAAATATTCAGACCCCTTTAAGTGTTTCACTCTTTGTTTCATTTCAGCCAATTGGTAATATCACAAAAGTTCACTCTGCACCCCATCTTGACAGAAAAAACTGAAATGTAGATTATTTTGCTCATTTATTAAACAACAAGAATTACTGAAATATCACGTGATCATAAGTATTCAGACACTTTGCTGAGTATTGAGTAGAAAAACCTTTTGAGCTAGTACAGCCATGTGTTTTCTTGGGAATGATACAACAAGTTTTTCACACCTGGATTTGAGAAACCTCTGTCATTCTTTCTTGCGGATCCCCTGAGTTCCCTCAGGTTGGATGATAAACGTTTGTGGACACCACTTTCAAGTCTCTCCAGACATGCTTAATTGGGTTTAGGTCAGGAACATTAGGTGCTGCAGAAATGCTTTCGTAACCTTGGCCAGATCTGTGTTTTTCCACAACTTGGGCAGTTCCTTAGAGGTCTTATATATACAGGTGTGTGCCTTTCCTAAACAAGCCCAGTCAGTTTAATTAAATACAGCTGGACTCCAGTGAAGGAGTAGAACCATCTCAAGGATGATCAGAAAGAATTGGACAGCATGTGAGTTAAATACGAGTGTCACAGCAAAGGGTCTGAATACTAAAAGACCATGTGATATTTCAATTGTTCTTGTTTAATACATTTGCTAAATAACAACATTTCTGGGTTTTTTTCTTTCAAGATGGGGAGCAAAGTGTACATTAATGAGCAATAAAAATGTTTTTTGATCTTGCCAATTTCCTACAATGCAACAAAGAGTGAAAAATTTGAAGGTATCTGAATACTTTCAGTATCCATTCTAAATGTATGAAGATATAGATAACAGAAAGTTCAAGGCAGCACTGTGTGATGAAAACTCTCCTTGAGAGGGGTGAAGGGCCTACAATCAATATATCCAGAAAGGCAGACAGCACTCCAATTTTCAGTATCAAAGGTTAGGTTTATTCAAGTGTGGCAACGGTTTGGTGTGATTACACCTTTGACAAGCAATTTATAACTGAACCCTATCGGGTTTTAATAGTGAATACATCATACAATTTATGCATACATACAGGAAGTGCATAATACTCAATTTGCATATATAAACAATTTGAATTAAATCTCAGTTTTACCAAGTTTGTGTATCATGTGCCAATAAATTCATAAATTCAATAAATTCAATAAATTCATGTAAAGTGCATTGATTGTGTAAACATTACTGAACATAAACAAGTAGACGGACAAGTAAAGTGCAATTGTGCATACGAGTATGAACACATCCCAGTGATACATGTGTTGTTAAGGCCCCCATCAGCAGAAGACATACCTCTCATAGAGAAATAAGCAGCCATTACAACTAGCAACCATGAACAAGGCCTCTGTGTACTGCTAACTCCTCTATGCATGCTCCAAAGTTGGAGTACGAGCAGTAAAAAAAAAAAAAAAAGTCAGTGGAATATCTGGTATGGACAAACAGAAGGGAAAAACTGCATTGAATTTGCATACAGCACATATAAACCAGTTCCCGACCGCATATTGCAGCAAAGACTTGCTGGTAACACCCTTGATCGGTGCTAGCAGCTTTCTCGTCAGCTTCATAAAGATGGCAGATTATCAAAATATAATAACCTTTTTTCACTGCATTTAACCCCGTAACAGAAAATAGCGCCCAAAGTTGAAAATGCCACTTTTTTGCAATTTTGAAAAATGTAAAAAAATCAATATAAAGTGATCAAAAGGTTGTACATTTCTAAAAATGATATCATTGAAAACAGCATCAAAAGTCGCAAAAAATAACACCTCCCACCGCTCCGTACAACGAAGTATTAAAAAGTTATTAGCGCCAGAAGATGACAAAATAAAAAAAAGAATTTTGTACAGGAGGTTTTAATTTTTGTAAATGTATGAAAACATTATAAAACCTGTATAAATTTGGTATCACCGTAATCGCATTGACACAAAGAATAAAGTAGACATGTCATTTGGGGTGCACAGTGAAAGCCGTAAAATCCAAGTCCACAAGAATATGGCGCAAATGCGTTTTTTCACCATTTTCACTGCATTTGGAATTTTTTTCCCGCTTCCCAGTACACGGCATGGAATATTCAATCCCATCACTGTCAAGGCGAGATGAGGGGGTGCAGGCACATATTTTCGTTAATCAAATAACGAAATGGATGTATTATAACGGTATATTATGTACCGTATATTCCGGCGTATAAGACGACTTTTGAAGACAGAAAAATCTTCTGTCTTCTCTGGGGTCGTCTTATACGCCGGTAATCCCGGTCGGGTCCCGGTGCATGGAGAGGGCTCACGGGCTGAGCCCTCTCCATAGCCGGTAAGTCTTTGCTGCATATTGCAGCAAAGGCTTACCGGTAACACCCGCGATCGGTGCTAGCACCGGTGCTTCCTGGTGCTGGTGGCCACGCCCCCTGCAGCCTGTGTGTGTATAGGAGAGATACAGCAGCTCCAGGCAGCCATGTTACAGCAGAACATGTCAGATTCATGTGTAGCTGATGTCTGTGTCTCTCACCTGTATATTAGGAGGATGCAGCATTTACTATACATTACACACAGACATGAGCAGGGGGAGGAGAGGGGAGGGGTAACAGGAGTGACATCACTGCCTCTGACCATGTGACCAGCCTCATTTACATGATAAAAAATAGATGATTTTACAATGAATAATGTATGAAATAACTAGATAAAGGCTGGGATGGGATCCTTGTGAGCTGCTCCAACAGGTAGAGGTGACAGGACAAGGGACACAGACCTGATGACAGGTGTCCTTTAAGTGACTAACAAGACCAGGGACTGGTCACGTGCACAATGAAAGGAACGTCAAGCTATGCTAGGTCTTCACAAAAAGGAAGTACAGACGGTCCCTAACTTACTCAGGACTCCCTAGTTACAGACGGACCTTTCAGTCTACTTACTAAATATACCTGTTCATACAAACTCACATACACAAACCTACAGAACCTATACCTGGGGTATACGAATATCTCCAGGTATATTTAACCTTGAGACTGTCTGTATGGATTTTTGCCTCATATTGCACAATCTGCTACCTAGAATAGGTTAATAATAATTCCCTTATTTATATAGGGCACACAGATTATTCAGCGCTGCACGGAACTTGCCAAATCAGTCCCTGTCCCCAATGGGACTCATAATTTAATCAACCTACCAGTATGTTTTGGCGTGTGGGAGGAAACCGGAGGACCCGAAGGAAACCCACACAAACACGGAGAGAACATACAAACTCTTTGCAGATGTTGACCCAGGTTCTAATTGCCCATACATTCTAGTGTCAAATTAAATAGGAGAAAACCCACTTTAATATTACACCATTGGGATACAGAACCGGAGATACTATATCCACTGTGCAGCCAGTGATACAGTATATATAACTCCCATTCCCGACTATAACATTAATGGTGGATATATCTGGTTCTGTAGCACAATATTGAAGGGGGTTTTCTTTTTATTGTGACACTAGAAGAAAATTAAAGGAGAGATTTTCCTCTTTAATATGACTTCAGAACTGTGTGTCTAGGTGCCATAGTAAAGAAGTTCCTCCTCCAGCGTGTCAGAATGGAGAAGTTGCTGTGTACATGCACCCTCGGCATCTGTAGCTGGATCAGGAAAAGGTTAAAGAACTGCAAGAAGAAGATCTGGACAGTTAGGCACCAATGACCCTTGGTTATGAAAGCGTTAAATGGTCCCAATTCTTACCTCGGGGTCATTGGTCTCCAGGGGCTCCAGTACCATCTTGTTATGAGATGCCCACAGGTCGCTGTGCCCGCCATTGGTCACTGGGGAGTGCGCCATTGTCCTGCAAAACTAGAATGTTAATAAAATATTAAGAATCTCACTATCTACAATCTCTGCTTGCTGTCAGGTCATAGACCCCTGTATCCAGTCTAGTGGTTGTACCTTTACTGATACAATGTAGCAGACTATAAAGAAAGGAGCTCGGGAAATAGTGAGAAAGTGACTTACCTCAGAGGTAGGTCTCCCCTGCAGTGTCCTCAGAGGTAGGTATCTCCTGCGGTGTCCTCAGAGGTAGGTCTCCCTCAGAGGTAAGTGTCCTGTAATAAGCAGGGAGTAGCCTCTGACGGATCAGACAGCACAAAAAACAAACTTTATATATTAACTTTTCAAGGGCAGAACATGGGGAGAGAAAGTGTCTCGCCAGGGATCAAAGGTCACCGCGACGAAACAGCCCAGACACAGGGGAGGGGCGGCCTCACCTGACACCCAGTAACCTATAACCCGGGGGCCCTGGTTCTTACCTCCTTCCCCCCGGGTCTCATGCAGGACGCACTCCTTACCGTAATACCCGGCACCCCGCCCAACCAATCACAGACAGTCACTCACTCGCTAACATCCAATCATGAAAAGGCAGTGCAGCGATTATTGGTGGCCACTTCTACACGCCGACCAATCAGAGGACGGCACATTTCCCGCGCTTGGGTTTCATAACCTGCCATCAATGACGGAGTGACAGAAGAACAAAGAGACACAAGCGAAGTCTTCCACCTCACAGAACCCGAGCACAGACACATGAGTCATAATTACAGACATCATAACCCCTGAGCACAGCAATCCAGACCTATGTTGTATATAATACAGAGCACATAACCCAGAGCCAGATATATATGACCAAGCACCATAACCCCGAGCACAGAGTATAATATACAGAGCACCAAACCCCGACAGGGCAGCCAGAGTTAAATATACAGACACATACCCGCGACAGACAAGGCACATAGTATAAGAATACCACCCGACTGGCACAGGTATACATAAGCCCTCCGACACGGCATCAGATAAACAGGCACAGAGTATAATATACATAGCACATAACCCCAATGACGAGCACAGAGCACAGTATAATATACAGAGCACATAACCCCGACACCGGCACAGAGTATAATATACAAGCACATACCCCGAGCACAGGCACAGAGTTATAAACACGAGCACATAACCACCGAGCAAGGCACAGATTATAATAACATAGCACAAACGCCGAGCACAGAGTATAATATACAGAGCACATAACCCCGAGCACAGAGTATTGTCACAGAGCACTGAGCTAATATAATATACACAGAGCACTGAGCTATAATATAATATACACAGAGCACTGAGCTATAATATACACAGAGCACTATATATATACACAGAGCACTGAGCTATAATATACACAGAGCACTGAGCTATAATATAATATACACAGAGCACTGAGCTATAATATACACAGAGCACTGAGCTATAATATATATACACAGAGCACTGAGCTATAATATACACCAGAGCACTGTCTATAATATAATATACACAGAGCACTGAGCTATAAATAACATACACGAGGCACTGAGCTATATATACCAGGCACTGAGCATAATAATATACACAGAGCACTGAGCTATAATATAACTATACATCAGAGCACTGAGCTATTATATAATAACACGAAGCACTGAGCTATATATAACACAGAGCACTGAGCTTAAATTATTATACACAGAGCACTGAGCTATAATATAATATCAACAGAGTCACTGAGCTAGTAATATACACAAGCACTGAGTCTATAATATACCACAGGGCACTGAGCTATAATTAACATACACAGAGCACTGAGCTATAATATAATATACACATAAGCATATCATATTATATACACAGAGCACCTGAGCTGATATATATACACAGGCACTGAAGCTATAATAATATACACAGAGCACGAGCTATAATATATATATAGTATAAAATATAATATAACAATTGTGCATAGTATAATTACAGGATTGGGAGGCGATAAGATATAACACAGAATATAACACCAGGAAGGTCCTCTTTTATGTGTCCACGTCACATATAGGCACACTTTTTAAAGTGTTTGCACCAGTTTTCTGTCTGACTTTTGCAATAAAAAAAACCTGCAAACTCTGTTACATGTATTTATAATTTTCTTCATGCGATTATTGGTGGCCACTTCTACACGCCGACCAATCAGAGGACGGCACATTTCCCGCGCTTGGGTTTCATAACCTGCATCATGACAGGAGTGACAGAAGAACAAAGAGACTCAAAGCGGAAAGTCTTCACCTCACATAACCCCGAGCACAGTGCACAGAGTATAATATACAGAGCACATGCCCAAGCACAGAATATAATTGACCGACACATAACCCCGACACAGAGTATAATTACAGAGCACAAACCCCGGCACAGGCGCAAGCAGAGTTAATATACAGAGCACATACCCCGCGCAACAGGCACATAGTATAAATCCAGAGCACATAACCCGAGCACAGGCACAGAGTATAATATACATAGCACATAACCCCAATGACGAGCACAGAGCACAGTATAATATACAGAGCACATAACCCCGACACCGGCACAGAGTATAATATACAAGCACATACCCCGAGCACAGGCACAGAGTTATAAACACGAGCACATAACCACCGAGCAAGGCACAGATTATAATAACATAGCACAAACGCCGAGCACAGAGTATAATATACAGAGCACATAACCCCGAGCACAGAGTATTCTCACAGAGCACTGAGCTAATATAATATAACACAGAGCACTGACGCTATACATATAATATACACAGAGCACTGAGACTATAATAATACACAGAGCCCTACTATATATACACAGAGCACTGAGCTATGAATCTAATACACACAGAGCACTGAGCTATAATATAATATACACAGAGCACTGAGCTATAATAATATACACAGAGCACTGAGCTATAATATATATACACAAGCACTGAGCGATAATATACACCAGAGCACTGTCTATAATATAATATACACAGAGCACTGAGCTATAAATAACATACACGAGGCACTGAGCTATATATACCAGGCACTGAGCATAATAATATACACAGAGCACTGAGCTATAATATAACTATACATCAGAGCACTGAGCTATTATATAATAACACGAAGCACTGAGCTATATATAACACAGAGCACTGAGCTTAAAATTATACACAGAGCACTGAGCTATAATATAATATCAACAGAGTCACTGAGCTAGTAATATACACAAGCACTGAGTCTATAATATACCACAGGGCACTGAGCTATAATTATACATACACAGAGCACTGAGCTATAATATAATATACACATAAGCATATCATATTATATACACAGAGCACTGAGCTGATAATATACACAGGCACTGAAGCTATAATAATATACACAGAGCACGAGCTATAATATATATATAGTATAAAATATAATATAACATATTGTGCATAGTATAATTACAGCATTGGGAGGCGATAAGATATAACACAGAATATAACACCAGGAAGGTCCTCTTTTATGTGTCCACGTCACATATAGGCACACTTTTTAAAGTGTTTGCACCAGTTTTCTGTCTGACTTTTGCAATACAAAAAACCTTGCAAACTGCTCGTTACATGTATTTATAATTTTCTTCATGAGCACAGAGTATAATATACAGAGCACATAACCCCGAGCACAGAGTATAATATACAGAGCACATAACCCCGAGCACAGTGCACAGAGTATAATATACAGAGCACATAACGCCGAGCACAGAGTATAATATACAGAGCACATAACCCCGAGCACAGAGTATAATATACAGAGCACATAACCCCGAGCACAGAGTATTTCACAGAGCACTGAGCTTAATATAATATAAACACAGAGCACTGACGCTATATATAATATACACAGCAGGCACTGGACTATAATATACACAGAGCCGCTTATAATATACACAGAGCACTGAGCTATAATATAATATACACAGAGCACTGAGCTATAATATAATATACACAGAGCACTGAGCTATAATATAATATACACAGAGCACTGAGCTATAATATAATATACACAGAGCACTGAGCGATAATATACACCAGAGCACTGAGCTATAATATAATATACACAGAGCACTGAGCTATAAATAACATACACGAGGCACTGAGCTATATATACCAGGCACTGAGCATAATAATATACACAGAGCACTGAGCTATAATATAACTATACATCAGAGCACTGAGCTATTATATAATAACACGAAGCACTGAGCTATATATAACACAGAGCACTGAGCTTAAACATTATACACAGAGCACTGAGCTATAATATAATATCAACAGAGTCACTGAGCTAGTAATATACACAAGCACTGAGTCTATAATATACCACAGGGCACTGAGCTATAATTAACATACACAGAGCACTGAGCTATAATATAATATACACATAAGCATATCATATTATATACACAGAGCACATGAGCTGATATATATACACAGGCACTGAAGCTATAATAATATACACAGAGCACGAGCTATAATATATATATAGTATAAAATATAATATAACATATTGTGCATAGTATAATTACAGGATTGGGAGGCGATAAGATATAACACAGAATATAACACCAGGAAGGTCCTCTTTTATGTGTCCACGTCACATATAGGCACACTTTTTAAAGTGTTTGCACCAGTTTTCTGTCTGACTTTTGCAATACAAAAAAACTTGCAAAACTCTCGTGACATGTATTTATAATTTTCTTCATGGGACAAGAGGCTGGAGGACAGGAGAGTATGATACTGCGTGTAGGTGATCTGGGGACAGATGGAGGAGAGGAGACTGAAGTGGTAGTAGCTGGGGCGAGGATGAGAAAAGTAGGAACTTTGAATTGTGTATTATCTGGGGACATTATGATTCTTTTGTCCAGGATATAATGCTGGAGGATAGGGAATGCTGGCGGGACTGAGGAGAATTCTGGAGGACAGATTAGTCCTTTTTAATCATATTAGAAGCTGAAGGCTGCTGTGAGACAGGAGTAGGCTTTTGGACTGAATATGGCTCATAACAGGAGGATGCGGATGACAGGAGTCCTGGCGGACAGGCGGGTGGAGAGACTGAAGGCCAGTGGGATCTGGGATGACAGAAGGAGGCTTGAGGAGGACTGAAGGGCAGTGGCTGGAGGACAGGAGCGAGGCTGAGGCACCTGAGAGGCTGGTATAGCTGCTGGATACCGTAGATGGAGAAGCTTTGGGACAGAAGGGAGGAGGGAATACAAAGCATTTCTGAGCAGGTCTTGGTGACACAATAATGACGCTGGATGACAGGAGGAGTGCGTGAGGACCATCTGAGGCTGAAGGACAAGTGTGAGGCTGATTTACATGATGAGGGCCGGAGGCTGCTTGATGGCCGTAGGAGAGGCTGGGGTACATAATAGTAGCGTTTGTTATAGAAGGAGCTGGAAGACAGAAGATGCTAGAGCGTCTCGTGGCCATGAGGAGAGCTGATGACGGTGGGCGGGTGGACATAGGTAGGATCTTGAGGATAGGCTTGCGGACAGATATGCAGACGGTTGCGTGGACATGAGGAGAGAGAACTGAGGGACATGAGGAGGAGGTGTGGTTCCTAGATTCGGCTGAAAGACAGAAGGATTGCTGGAGCATAGGCTCGGGACAGTAGAAGGAGGCTGAGGACAGGTGGAGGCTGGGGACAGGATGATGAGGCTAGAGACGGGGGATGAGCTGGAGGCACAGATGATGCTGAGCAGGCTGGGAACAGGAGGAGTATGCTGAGTTAGATCTTCTGACTAAAGTAGTCTGTAGAGTCTGGTGACAGGTGATTTTCTGGAGGACAGAGGATCTGGAGGACAGGATTCTTCTGGAGGACAGAAGAGTGGCTGGAGCACGCTGTGGGACAGGAAGGATTCTTGAGGAGACTTTGGTACATTGAGGAAGGATAGCGGACAGGTCTGTCAGAAGGAGGAAGAGACATATGCCCAATTAGAAGGAGTATAGATAACAGTGACCACACCATTTAAGGATGGGAATTGGTAGGTGTACCATAGTTATGTGTAAGTTTTGTAGAGATCGATAAATATCAAACCAAATTTAAATGGATTATAAAATTAAATAGGGGTTTAAAATGTTTGTATAATTGTGCAGAGTTGCTTCGGGGTAGTAATAGGTCCATGGGGGTGGCCAAGTAAGGGCATTGTACGGTGTGGGGAATCAAGTTGTATATACTAGGAGGAGAGGATAAGGACAAGATATAAGGCTGTAGGACAAGGAGGATGCTGAATGAGGCTACGATATGCCTGAATGACATGATAGGCTGGAGGACAGTAATGAGATGGAGTACAGGAGGGGCTACGGAGTAGGCTTGAGTTACAGAGCTACAGGAGGAGGCTGGAGGACTGAGAGAAGATGGCAGGACAGAGAAAGATGGAGGAGAGACTGAAGGACAGAGGTGTTGAAAGGAAGTAGTCTGTAGAACAGGAGGGTCTGGAGGTACAGAGCTACATGAGGAGGCTTGATGACAGGAGGAGATTGAGCAGGCATACCACATTTGGGCATGATAGAGAACAGGGACCAACAATATGCAGGGATGGGATAGGGTGTGGTCACGATAGTTTATGTGTAATTGTGGGGAGATAACTACAAGTGGAATGTAAAGGAGGAAAATCAACGAGAGGCTTTATTCTTTTATGATTGGGCAGGTTTGCATTACGGGGTATAATACGTGGTCCATGGGGGGGGTGCCCCAATAAGGTGGTCATTTGTACGTGTTGGGGGGACTTTCAAGTCGATATTATACGATGCTGTTGGGTGGGACAATGGGCGTCAGGTTATAAACAGGGAGGGGCTTTTGTCCTCTTTGCTCCTTGTCCAAAAGTTTGGAGGTATGCATAACACTACTGGCCACACTTAGTAAAAAGCGAGTTGTCTGTAGCACAGTGATTTTACACCTTTATTGAGCCGGCAGCACACTTTTTATACTGGGCACCCCAACCAAATAGCAGAAAATGACCTAAACGTCCATAAAGGCTCTCCCTTACTAATAGAAACCCCTACCGACTCCCGTTACTAATTAAAAGACCCTGCGGCCTCCCTTACTAATAAGGAGCCCCTAGCGGCCTCCCTTTACTATTTAGAGCCCCTACGGCCTCCCCTTACTAATACAACGCCCCTAGACGGTCTCCTTGTAACTAATTTAAAGACCTAGAGAGCCCCCTTTACTAATCAAGAGCCCCTGAGCGGCGCTCCCTTTCCTACATTAAAAGCCCCTAGCGGCCTCCCTTTACTAATTAAAGCCCCTGGCGGCCTCCACATTTACTCAATCAAGAGTCCACTAGCGGCCTCCCTTTACTGAATTGAAAAGCCCCTAGCGCCTCCTTTTTGTCTTTACTAATTAAGAGCCCTAGCGGCCTCCCTTACTAAGTAAAGGTCCCCTAGCGCTCCTTTCTAATTAAAAGACCCTAGCGGCACTCCGTTTACTAATCAAGAGCCTTAGCGGCCTCCCTTTAACTAATTAAGAGCCCCTAGTCGGCGCCTCCCTTTTACTAATTAAACACGACCCTACGGCTCCCTTTATTATAATAAAAGACCTAGGCCTCCCTTTACTAATTAAACGCCCTAGCGGCCCCCCTTTACTAATTATGAGTCCTGAGGCCCCCTTGTAGTCTACCGATTACCTTGCAGGCCCCCCTTTACTCCATTCCGTAGCCCCTTGCGGCTCCCTTCTCAATGTAAAAGGCCTAGAGGCCCCCTTGTAACTATTAAGGCCCTCGCAGCCCCCTTGACTAATTAAAGCCTAGAGGCACTCCCGTAACTAATTAAGATGCCCCTAGCGCCCCCCTTTACTATATTAAAGGTCCTAGAGGCCCCTCTAACTAGATAAAAGCCCCCAGCCTCCTCTTTCTAATAAAAAAAAAGACCCTAGCTGAACCTTCCCTATCACAAATACATAACCTCTATACGTACCCTTGAGTCTTCTCTCCGCGTACTTCTCTCCTAATGGCGATCCCTACCTTCTGTAGCTCCTGCCACACGGCGCCTCTGGTTACTACTACGCGACTGACTCAGATGGTCGTCTACGTGAATGGCCCGCGTGGCCGGGTGAGAGCCAGGGTAAGAGAGGATATGGTATCGCCTGCGCGGGTGGGCTGGAGGTAAGTATGGGGGCAGAACACAGAGGGCGCAGCGGGCGGTCAGCGCTACAAGGGCGCTCCCGTCGGCACCTCCAACCCTGTGTGCCGCGGCAACACGGGTGAACAATCACTGCTGTAGAGGGGCAGCAATTCAGGAAATGTTCCCAGGTTCTTCAGATGTAATCTGGCGCACCTGCCCTTTCTTCCGCAAATGCACAATTATTGTGTTAGGGCTTGCTTGATCTCTATAAATGTGTGGGGGCCTCGACATCCAAGTGTGCACCAGATACGCCCCTTCAGGTGCACATTTGTTCTGTCTTGTCGGACCAGTGCACTGTCACGACACCAAACACTGGTGCAGGCCACTATTAAAATACATGTACAGCAGTTTTGCATGTTTTTTTGTATTGCAAAAGTCAGACAGAAAACTGGTGCAAACACTTTAAAAATGTGGCCTATATGTGACGTGGACACATAAAAGAGGACCTTCCTGGTGTTATATTCTGTGTATATACTTATCGCTCCCCAATCTGTATATTATACTATGCACAATTGTTATTTATATTATACTATATATATATTTAGCTCGTGCTCTGTGTATATTATATTATGCTCAGTGCGTCTGTGTAATTTAGCTCATGCTCTGTGTATATTAATTATAGCTTCAGTGCTTTGTGTATATTAATTATAGCTCAGTGCTCTGGTATGTTATATATATAGCTCAGTGCTTGTGTAGTATATTATAGCTCAGGCTCTGTGTATATATAGCTCACGTCTCTGTGTATATTATATTATATCTCAGTGCTCTGTGTAGATTAATTAAGCTCAGTGCTCTGTGTATATTATGACTCAGTGCTGTGTATATTATATTTAGCTCAGTACTCCGATGGTATGTTATATTATACATCTGCTCGTGCTCTGTGTATATCGCTCATGCCATTTAATAGCTCAGTGCTCTGTGTGTATATTATAGCTCACTGCTCTGTGTATGTATAATATAGCTCAGTGCTTGTGTATATTAGATTATAGCTCAGTGCTCTGTGTATATTCTCTGATATTATATCTCAGTGCTCTGTGTATATTATATTATAGCTCAGTGCTCTGTGTGTATATTATATTATAGCTCAGTGCTGGTGTATATTATTATAGCGCATGCTCTGTGTATATTATAGCTCAGTGCTCTGTGTATACTAGTATACTCAGTGCTCTGTTATATTATATTAAGCTCAGTGCTCATGTGATATTAAGATTAATAGCTCATGCCTCTTGACATACTCTGTGCTCGGGGGTTATTGTCGCTTTATCTTAGACATCTGTTCTCGTCCGTATGATGCTTATACACTTTTATTTAGCTTCAGAAAATTCACTATTATCTAACACAGTGATTTTCAACCTGTGTGCCGCGGCACACTAGACACATGGTTGAGTGTGCCGCGGGGAAAGTTCCCCGAACCATGGTGCCCCTGTGTTGTGCTGCCGCCGCACCCCGTGTTTCTACCCCATACTCACCTACAAGCCCCGCGTCGGCGATCCGCCCATCTTCTATAGCTCCTGCACTGCGCGGCCCATGTCACGTGACTGACGCGACCTGACGTCAGGTGGCGTAACTCACGTGACCAGAGGCGCGCGGTGCAGGAGCTGCAGAAGGTGGGCGGATCGCCATTAGGAGTGAAGGTACGCGGAAGAAGACATCAAGGGTAAGTATATAAGGTTATTATTTGTATAAGGAAGGAAGCTAGGGTCTTTTTTTTATTAGTAAAGGGAGGCTGGGGCTTTTTATTAGTTAAGGGAGGCCTCTAGGGTCTTTTAATTAGTA